>CM076581.1:69579620-69843355 GCA_034641835.2 Pinus albicaulis | reverse complement strand
AAGGTTTTTTTAATGGTAGTTGAAAAACTAACGCTATATTTTTGGTTGTGATGGAAAGCCTTTTTTTAAATATTTTAGCATATTTATTATTATAATAATAATATATTTTTAAGATTATTTATTTTATGTAATGATTTTATTATTAAAATTTGTTAAGATGGGAATGTTGTATTTTTGGAATTTTAATGTAAAAGTACTTTTAATTTAGTTGTATTGAAAATATTTAAGTTTTCTTTTTTTTATATTGGGTGGGTGTTAATAAAGGAGTTGACTTTAGTGGAGTTTCGGTGAAAATTTTTGAGGTAAAATCTTGGTTTTTGTTATTTAAACTGGTTTTTTGATTCTATATATGGATTCAACACCCTCAAAAACCCCTAGGGCACTTTGATTGTGCAAGGTTAGCAATCAAACTTCTCTTTTCAATAAATTCATGTCGGATTTTAGAGAAATTACACCGTAAAAGCCTTCAAAAAGTCGCACTAAAGACTACTCGGTTAACAAAAGAGAGTTTATGGTAAGTGGATTTAATAGTTAAAAAGTGTTAGTCTCTTAAATGTCATATGACAAATTTGGAAGGAGTACGGTGTATATTCTTCTTTAGGTTAAATATATTCAAATGGTTGTGTGAATGGGGTTGTAAGAGATTATGTTTTCATCTTGAGAAAATAGAGTCATCTCGAAGTCACTCTCATAGTTCAGGTTGTCATAAGTAAAATATGTGTTTTGTCTTAAGATGTGAACATTTCATTTTAGGGAGTGTGATAATGTGGTTTTAGCGAGGCATTAAAAGATGGAACGAGCATGCACTTTTGGTATGCTAGTGTCGTATTCTTCTTGAGGCATGAGTGCACGTCTAAGAAGACTCTAACAAGGGTTGAAGAGGTGGAATACTTAGAGAATTTTTGGGGGGTTGTAGTCTCACTTAGAGGTGTAGAAAAGCAAGTTAAGCACCATGAGAAGTTTTGAAGCAAACTTAAGATATTTGACAAGTTGCACGAAGGAAACTTAGCAGTGGTATTAATTGAACATTCTTTGATCGAAATTGATACCCTCTCCTTGGCACTACCACTTTGCAAGACAAAGAAGAAATGTGAAATATATGTGGAACCCACTAAAGAAGTTGGCAAGGTTGTTGCAGCATATATAGGTGGTTTTGTCGTGTTGCAAAAGGAGTTATTGGAACCTAGAAGGTGAACATTGGGGTAGATCTTTCATGGAGTGTCAGGGAGGTGCAAGGGTGTAGGCCACATCCTATGGGTATCTTTTACTTTTGGTGTGCGTTAGCGATGTTAGTGCATTGTGTTTGATGAGCACTAGCTATATTATGTTTCATGAAGCAAAAAACCCACAAGTTTGGGATGTCTTAACCATTTGGCATTGTAAGATGTGTTATGCCCTAGTTTTGAGGAGATAATTAGAACCCTCTCAGAGTATGATGGGTTGTACCATGGACTTAGGTCCACTTGCATGGGTTGAGGTGTAAAGGTGCCCCATGAGTTGAGGAAAATGATTGCAATGCTTACCTATATAAAGTGTTTATGATATAATATTAATGATTTTTTTTGGAGAATGGAAGAGGAAGATAAGAAAGGAGAGGCACTAATGTTTATTGTAAATCAATCAAAAGGAAGGAAAAATGTCTCCTATTAGAGATATTTTTCAAGTTTCCTATTCAATAGTATTAAATTTCGTTGGAGCTATGGAGTTAGCCTCAAAAACATTGATTGGGTACTTGAGAAATCCAAGACCTGACATATCCAAGCTAGTCCATTAGATAGATTCGTCTTGGGCAAAGGCTGCAAATTCTAATGTGCAAATCTCCCATTTTTAATGTGGGTTTTAAACCTTCCATTTGAAAATGCGAAAAGTAAGGTCATGATCTTGAAAGGAGGTCCTTAATTTTACCAAAACTCAATGCCAATGTTTAATCCATGGTGTGATTCTTTCTATTTGGGTTTTGCCTTGAACATTGAGATCTATCTTTGGGTCTAGCTATGAGTCTATCATTTCATTTATGTGTTGAGAAGGTCTTAAGGGTTGTAGGGGATGTGATGGTTATTTTCCAATACCCCTCCCTTGAAACCTTATAAAGAGATAGTGTGCCCCATTTTGTTGTCGTAATATTTCAACCATGAGCTCTTCTTATGAGTATGCCCTTGAATGGAGGGTATGTAAAGGAAGTAGAAAAAACCAAAATTTCATGTTGAGTCGAAGGAGGGGTATAGATTGTAGGTGTCTTTAGAGGTCTTGACAAAGGTGAAGGATAAAGGAGTTTACCTCTTATTGAAATGCCTTCCATTCCACCATTCGAGTTGCTAAAGGGCACTGACTTCATAGTTGAGTTCTCACGAAGATCTTAAAAATAAGAAGGTAGGTGTGATTTAGCATAGGATTTATTCTTCAACAATTGACTTTTAGGGTGAGATTTCCTAGTAAAAATACCCATGTATTGAAAACAAGAGAATACCCTGAGAGAATTAAAAAATCCTAACAGCAGGACTGAACTTTAGTATCTGCCTATCAAAATTTCATATTTGTACAAGCAGAAATTGAAGGATGTAAATTCAAGAGTGCAAACACAGCATGTACAGTGGATTAAAACAACAAATATATTAGGCCCACTCTACACAAATCTGCAATATGAGAACTCAGGATAAAAAGTGCAGGCTCCAAAAACAATTTCATAGAAGTATTTATTACTCAAATAGAAGAATGTCACAGCAAGTTGTCATCTCACAAAAGCTCCTACTACAACCTACAAGCTAACAGTACTTACTCTTATTATCTATTTCTACAAATGTCTAACTAGTGTGCCCATCCTTTTCATTTATAAGTTAAGAGAAGGTGTTGTTAGAAAACAGGCTAATGATAGCATTAGTGGTGCATCTCCCTTGAGCGTGAGAAACTCCCTCATAACTTTGCCTTGTATGCAAGGATTTTCTTTTAGAGTAGTGCATTATCATAGTAGATATAACTCCTCTCCTGAAGGTGCCTCATTCCATAAGTGTGCACTCATGAATGCACCTGAGATGATGGTGTTAATCTCCTCAACTAGTGTGCCATACTTGGTGGATGTGACCCAACAACTAATTCGTCTATCCTCGAAGGTGTCGTTATAAGCTTCTAGTTGTATTTAAGAATCTTTCTGATTGGTGTACCGCAATCTAGCTTTGCAATCCTGGTGCTGCTCAACTTCTCAAGGCTAAGGTGAGACCAACTCGAACCAACTAGGTAATCTAACACTCTTGAGATTTTTTTTTTCCAATAACCCAAGATTCTCCCCCAACTTGTCAAACTTCCCCTTTGTTAGGACCTTTGTCAAACTATTAACCATATGCAACTTTGTCAGAATGTGGTCCAACACTACCAACTCCCTAATGAACTTGGAATCTTAGGAAATTGTATTGAATATCAATGTGTTTGAAATGATCATGACACATTGGATTTTCATAGAGCTTGATGTAACTTTGATTCTTACAAGAGAAAATATTGGGCTTCAACAACTAATTGGTTGACTCTACAATCAAGTTGAAAATCTAGATAGCTTCATAATAAGTATATGAAACTGCCATATACTTTGCTTCAGTGGAACTGAATGCAATTGTTGCTTGCTTCTTGTTGATTTAATAAAAAAGATTTATAAAATGATAATAACGATGTTTAAAATGAGCCTTATGATGGTCTACTTATACACATTGATTGTTCACGAGGTGTAGGGGTATGTTTATAACATCACTGCCCTTGAAAGCTTTGTCTTGAAAGCACATTAATTAGAATTTTCTTTAGTTAAGCACATTTTAGTGGTGGAATGAAGTTTATCAAATATCTATTTATACTTTGTAGATGTTTGACTTTGTTTTTCCTTTGAGTGTTGGTGAGGTTTCTTTGTATTTTTTGCATCATAGTCTACAGTCTTTTGACCTGATTGTTTAACATGAAAGCTTTATGCTTATTGGCAATATATCTAAAATACCTGCATGATCAAGAAATTTTTATGGTTAATTAAATTACTAATTAGGTACTACAGAAAGAGGATGATGCTTAGAGGGCTTTCTTGGGTGACTCTGGGAGCAACCCGGAGGTGGTTAGACAAAGCTCTTCTAAGTTACAAATCTGAAGAGAAAAAACTGGTGATGTATATGTGGTTGCTCAACCTGGGCTGTATGGAAAATCTTTTCAGAGAGTGTTTACCTTTCCGTGTCTTCACGAAAGTAGGTTGTCTGGTCACAGAATAAGATCACTACATGTAGGTGATGGTTCTGTAGTAAGTTCTTAGCCTTATCTTCAGAATGGCTAACAGAGAGGATCAGGTTTGAATATAGGATATAATTTGATGAATTTGGAGATTTAGAGTTAAATAAAAAAATTGTGGTGATGTTTGGATGGGTGCTAATTTGTAGGGTTTTCCATTTTTATAATTTTCTTTGTTGTGCTTTCTACCACTCTACCTAGTTGCTTTCCTGTTGCCCTAGAATTTTAACTTTTTCAATTTCTATATCTCTATTGTTTCTTGCCCCTTTTGAAATGTCATCCTTATTTGGTAGGTGTTTTCTTCAATATAGTGTGAATATTTTTCCATCACACAACTTCTATGGGATTTGTCTACGCAAATAGCTTGTAAGGCCCATTCATCAAGGTATTTGATGAAATGAAATGATTATCGATGATCACCAACTAATGGTACCTGTAGAGATTTACTCTAACAGTTCTACAGTTTTCCTGTGCCAACAATTATACAACATTTTAATCTCATGAACTAGTCTCCTTTGTTCTCTTAGTTGATGCTATAAGCACTTCTTGTTGTTTTCAAAGCTTTTACTCTCTAGTCCCATTGAGCTATTTCAGTTATTTGTGGACATTGATCTATTTTCATTTCATTTCTTCAATTTTTCTAACTGTTATGCGTTACCTTTGGCCAGTGCCTTCTTTCTTACCTATGCTTTTTCTGCTTAAGCATTCCATCTAGCTAGAGTAGCAGGGGCAGCAGGAGCCACCACGATCGGGCCGAGCCCGGCGGGGCGGGGGGGGCCACGCGGGGGCTGTGGGCTTTAGTCAGGGTAGCGCAGGGGTAGTGTAAGCCCTTCAGGTGTGATGCAGGCCCTTACTGAGCAGCGCAGAAGCCAATGCAAGCCAGTAAGGCTGACGTAGAGGGATTCAGAGCAACATATTATCGCCGTTTTTATTTCTCTGTTGGGTGAACCAGTTTTGGTGCCTGGGATTGTTGTACTTAGAAAATGCATAATAATGAAAACCCTCTAGAGCTAACTGCACCAGTTTTCCCGCATTGGGTTTTTTCCGGGGACAGTTGTCCAAAAAATCCATGTGTCACTTTTTCTATGAGCATGTTATTTAGTGTTTGATCTATATGTGTAGATTGCTGGTTGTATTTACTATTTACTTCACTAATTTATTGAATATTCCAGAAATTAACTTGTAACTTAATTCAAGTAGGAGAAGTAAATCAAGATACTGCAGTAGGGTTTCCTAGATTAAGAAATTTTCACATTCCCTAGGTCTAGCCCCATTAGGTCACCTAGGGCAACAATTTCCCAGGAATCTAGCTAGAGGAAAACTTCTATCTCCTAGAGGCAGTTGCGTTGTTGGGTGCCCTCATTCTCCTCCGAACTTGGGCCAATTCTGACGGTGGAATCTCTAGATACCTCAAGCCCTAGCTCTAGGATCAAGTTTTTCCTAGGTGTTCCCAAGGATAGAACCTAGTAGGATCAATTTGACCTATCGAAGTAAAAACTCTTATCTGATCCTTTCCCATCACCTTGTCCAGGATAGGAACATCATTGCTTGCTAAATTTCATCCCCGAACCTGGGCTGGGTCCACTTGGCCCTGTGTGGTCCCATTTGGTGTCAAAGGCCTTTCATCAAGGACCATTTGGGAATCCAAGTTCCCAAAGGATTTTAGGGATTGAGAAATTCATTCATAAGTCTTATTCTTCTCCCTCAACCCTTAAATCCCCCTCCTCTCTCCCTAGAAGATAAATTCCCTTGCTTAAAAGGAAAGCAAGTCCCACTCTTTATTTTATCTTAGGGAAAGGGTTTCGAGGGTCACTTCCCACCTATTCATGGACCTATACTCTACAAGTGACTTCCTAAACTACCAAGACTCCACCCATCGGTGAAAGTCCGTGAAGAGTAAGGAGCCTTAGCTGTGGTGACAATGGGCTAAGCCTCCATTGTTTCCCTTGTCCCAGCAGTTGCCCTCTTAGGAACCCCTTTTAGGTCCACTACTTGTTTGAGTGGTAACAAGTTGCTCACAATTCCATTTGTGAACAACTCTTTAGTATTCCCACTTTTTCCATACTATAGCACCAAGATGAGAAGTCCAGGGCTATGGAGGCTGCCCTTCTTCTCACTGAATCAATCCTCTACAATATAGTGAACTAGGGCTAGTTGGTTGGCCCACTTGACTGTTACTTTAGTCCTTCAAAGTATGCAAATCCTTAGGCCCTATACACCTGTCCTTCTACCAATTTTGTTGTCCTTCACCAAAACAAGATTCAGGGCTCTTCTTTAACAGTAACCTAACAACCCTCCAACTGTACTTGGACTACCATCAATCTGCCCAACCAAAATCAATTCTTTTTACTGATCTAGGGCCCACAATATTGTCTTCATCTAGGGCTCTTCAAATATGCCACCTAACAATGTTTTGAGTCCTCTCAAGATCATTGTTCTTGTGTATCGACAATTTGATATTTGTTGTCCAATCTATGAAAAAATATGAACTACTCCTCTTATCATACTTCTAACAATCTGTAGATGACTAAACTAGGGTCACAAATCAGCCACTAATAGTCCATTTACTAATTTTTTATAGGTTTATTCAAACTCTATGGAAAGTCCACCAAAATCAACTCCTCTGCATGTCAATCCATTCTTCATATGGCACATTTCTTCTGCATGCTCAATCTTCTACTCAGGTTCCACCCTCCTTTGTATATGTTGTCTCCACACATACTGAATCTACAAACCATCTTCCAGATCTGTGATCTTTATTGCAGAAATAAACCTCGCTCTAAGGGTCATAACCCGTCTTCTTCTACGCAAATTTGTCATAGTCTTAAGGGCATACCTTATGAACTAAACATGCTAGGAAACTGTCCTAACTAGGGCATCATACTTATGTACTTCTAATTGTCATAGAACAAACCCTATCCACACATAGAAAAAACATGACTCTTGCCTCCATAAGGGACTTGACCTAGCTCATATGGATCCATAGATTTTGGGCATTTCTTTGATTGAATCTTGACATGAACTTCAGATCTCAATGTCGACCCTCAAACTAGGGTTAACTTAGCCAATATTATGCCTGCGTCGACTTCTGTTATGGCTCTAAATTACAGTGCAAGCCCTCCTCCATTTATGTTGGTATTTATCACAAACCTTGCGGCCTACTAACCACCACAAGGCAAGATGGTATCTGTTGGGAATCACGATTGCCGTTAGACCAAAACCCGCAGGTGTTAGTCAACGATCGCATCGCCAGAGATAAGGATCCACGAAAGGCGGTTAGTCCATGTCGCGAAACACACGGGGAGTGTTGGTTTATCCAATGTCCAGCAATCTCCCAACCTTGGCCCGGGTGTGTATCAATTTCGTGACCTACCCTCTACGATACCACTTGTTGGGAATCACGATTGCGGATGATGACAGCAGTGTTAGTCAACGATCGCCGCCCAGAATGAGAGAAATCCGAGAAGCGGTTAGTCCATGTCGCGAAACACACGGGGAGTGTTGGTTTATCCAATGTCCAACAGTATCAACCCTCTCATCTATTTCATGTAGAAAATCTAACCAACGGGATTCAATCTGATCTTGTAATGTACTAAAACAAGGCATTGAATCCTTCTGAACAACTGAATCAGTATAATGCATTTGTCATCAGAGTCTTCTGACTACTGCTAGCTACTGCGCCTGTCTAGTACTGGATTCTCTATGCTGCTTCTGACATCTGCATCCGTGCCCTTTGAACTATTGCCAACTCTGATTTGTGCTCTAGTATTTGACATATGCACTCTGATTTCTGTCTTGCTGACATCTGACTACATCAATCTAATTGATCCTTCCTACTACTACTGTACTGTGGGCTCCTCGTAGCCAGGTTCGATCCATGAGACACGCCATCTCAATGGACCTTGCCCAAATTTCTTATCTTGGAATTATGTCTACACATCACCCCACCTTACACCTCGAGGTATGATTGCTCCCTCTTCCCATTTGGCTCGAAATTCCCCCCTCATGGAGGTCTATGCTTGAGTGGATGCTTCCACTCGGTCTCCTCTCTGCTTCTCCAATTATGGTAGCTACTCCACAACCTTCTAAGACTGCTTCTCATGAGGATGCACGTTGAGAGGTAATTTATGCTCCCTCTAAACCACCAAGTCTCTAACTTCTGCCTTTCTCCTCAAAGCTTTGCATGCATCTGGTACCTCAAGTGCATATAGGTTCTTGACTCGCACACAGTGTAATTGTCTCGATGTTACAAAAAGTTTCTAAAAAAGAGTTGATTTTAAATCAATGATATCTCCCTCATTCAAGCTCTGATTCGACTGATTTGTTTTTTCCATTTAGGTAGATTTTTGCAAGGAATCCAAATATTCTATTTATTTTTGAAAATTTCACACCAAAATCTTTAGATATTCTTTGCAAACTCACCGCCTAAAAAATTCCTGCTCTGATACCATGTAGAAAATCTAACCAATGAGATTCATTCTGATCTTGTAACCTACTAGAACAAGATATTGAATCCTTCCTACAATTTGCAGAAACAAAACACAATCGCACAATCACATATAAATAAGAGAAATAAATTATCAATCGCACAACAACATGATGTATTTGGGGAAAGCAACTGCTCAAAAGCCCTCTATCTCTATTGTGTATTAAGTCAAGGAATCATGAAACAATACAATGCTTAATCTCTCATGAGATTCTCCAGCACTCTGTCAATTGTCTCCCGTTGATCTAGGCAAACTCAGTCTAGTACTTAGCCAATTCTCATCCTTACTTCAGCCTTCCTTGCTCATGCAATTCCTAGGGAATTAACTCCTTGTTAATTAGGAAAACCAGTCTTCCTTAATTGCGGAATCCATCATGGCATCCTAATGACTTTATAATTTCGCATGGGAAATTTTCTCTGAATACAACTGATAGTTATGTTCCCTTTAACCTCTATCTCAATTGGGTATTCCACGAAACTGACAGGCATGCAACTATTAATAGCGAATTATCAGTTATCTGATTGACCACTCATTGTGAATTAAATCTAATTTAATTCATTAGACCTCTCACTAGCTCATCACTCAATTAGAACTAGTTAAACTGATTTTAACTCATTTAATTGAGTTAATTACAATTGCACCCCACTAATGCATCAACTTAAACTAGACCCCAAAAATATTAGAATCCCTCTAGATGCCTCATCTTAGACCCTCAACTCGAATTTCTTGAGCTAACTCGGTTATCATGACTTAATTAACTGACACAAGTTGTTATGAGATGAAATTACAATTTATTTAAGGGAAAAATAATTTGGATGCCCCACATTCCTCACTCCTGGTGCATCAAAATTCCTCACCAGTGTGGGTGCATTTTTTTTTGTCCTTTTTGGCTTCCAATCTCACCGTTTCTTGTTGCAAATTTCAACATTTTAAAATTTGATGCGGTCTTCACACAAAGACACCATTGAAATCACATGCCCAGATTTTCATGAGAAATCTCTCTTAAGCTTGATCTACCATAAGAGAAGCAACAATATGCCATCCTACTTCCTAGCGCAAACCGACCATTGAGGTATGCAACATTCTTCTGAACCCTCACATGATGATCTTACTCTTGGAGGATGATCATGACCTCCCTTTAACAACCCTTACTCGACCCTCGCACTCAACCTACTTTAGGACTACATCTCTCTTCACCCCCTTGATGTGCCAAATAGTGGGAATACATGTCAAACATGCTAATATGTGCCAAGTCATAAGGCATGCCAAGATGTGCAAGGGTGTGTCAATGCGTGTCAGGGACTGTCATGACAACAAAATGGAGAAAAAAGTTAAACTACAATGAAATGAACACATAAAAGGGTTAATAAGTCCTCAATTTACCTTTTTCAAGAGGGGCATGCTAGGCACACCAACACTAGGTGGCAATAGGTACCAAGTACAAAGTCTTAGTGCATTCTAAGTGCCAAGTATTCCTTTGTTGCTTCTCATCTACTTTCCAACAATTGATCATGACAAATAAATTTAATATTAAACCATGCCAAATCATACCAAGGCATCTCAAAGTATTCCATGCATGCTAAAACTTTCCAAGCGCCAACACGTGCCAAGCACCAATATGTGTCAAGGACTAATGTTATGCATGTTATGAAGTGGAAGGGAATGTTGAAGGGTGCTAAGGTGTGCTAGAGAGTGATAATGCATGTTGATGAGTGTTAAGGAGTACTAGGAAAAAATTCATGGAAGTTAATGAATATGAGGAACTTGTACTGCTAGAGACTAGTGTTAATGAGTGTTAGTTGTCATGCCAAGGAGGGAGTGACAAGGCATGCTAAGCATTGGTAAGGCATGCAAGGGAATATCAAGGCATGTCAATAATTCCCAAAGTGTGCTTGGGAGTTCCAGGGTGTGCTAATTATATAATGTGCCAATTAATAGTGCCAAGATATGCCAATACATGCTAGGTGCTAAGGATGTGGCGCAGGGTACCAGGGTATGTCAATATGTGTCAAGACAACAAAAGGAAGAACCAATAAGAGGGTTAATAAGTCAGGACTTTATATTTTTGAAAAGGGGCATGCGAGGCACACTAATAATAGGTCCCAATACATGCCAAGTGGCATTGTGTGCCAAGTGCTAATGTATGTCAATGCATTCAACCAAGGTGTTCCAGGGCATGCTAGGGACTATATGTAGCATGCCAACACATGCTATGAGAGTTCCATGTTGTGATAGCGCATGCCACCATGTGCTTGGGCGTCGGTGTCATCACAAGATGTTCTAGGTACAATGATGTTCCAAGACATGTGGGGTGCTAAGAAATGTTAGTGTGTGCCAAAGCATTAATTTAAGGTGTGCCCAGATTGTTGAGGATTGTTAGGTCTTTCTTATTAATAGAATTGTCAGAGCTTGATTATGTATTAAATAATATATTTCCTACACACAGTAGTGGAACTTTACTAAAGGGAATTTGCTAGATAGTAAACTTAATAGATATGAATCATGTGTTGACTCGTAGGAAATCTCTATTCGACTAGTCATTACTTGAGGGAAATGATACACACTAATTACTTCTTAAAAAATTGACTGACCCTAACCACTATGGCCTTGGACATATTATAAAAAATACTCCACAATAATGGTATTAAATTGTTATCTTTGACAAAAAATATATTAATAGGCACATAGCGTCATCAAAAACTCATTGGAATGATCAATGATGACGGACATTTTTTGACCATCACCAAAAGTAACAAAAAGAGTATTGGTGAGGGTCATTAAAAGTTCGTCACTAGAAGTGTCACCAAAGAGAGAATTAGTGATGGACCTTTAACGAACCTCACCAAAAGTGTCATTGAAAATGTCTTTGGTGACGGACCATAAAGGACCATCACTATATACACTTATAGTGATGGTTTTTTAATGATTAATGATGACGGACATTTTTTGACCGTCACTAAAAGTAACAAAAAGAGCATTGGTGAGGGTCATTAAAAGTTCGTCACTATAAGTGTCACCAAAGAGAGAACTGTTTGTTACAAAGTGTTTTGGAACAACGATTGCATTCTTAGTGTTTATTTACATCTCTTTTGCATTCATCCTTCATTAAGAAGCTTTGCGTTTATTTAGTTTTTGTCTCAAAGTGTCCTTTTTGTTAAAATGCATTAGATCACATCGCATTGAAAAGTATTTTGAGATTTATCATTGAACTTAGATCACATTGTTTAATGATTGAGAGCTAAAAATCGCTTTGTGTGCATTCTCTTTCATTGAAAGCATGCATTAAGTAGATTCTCGTTTCATCGAAAAATGCATTGAATGCATTCTTATTATTTGAAAAGAAAAAGGAAATTGTGCATAGATTATAATTGCATAGTTTTCGGAAAAAGAATTTTGCATAGATTACATTGCATTATTCGCATCGTTGAATGTTTGAAATTGCTTTTGGATAGTGAAAGTCATCTAGTTTGGAAAAGTTTCGTTTTCAGTTTTGTTGTTTGTTGCATCATTGTTTGAAGCTCTTCCCTTAACTAGATAGCATTCATCGAATTGAAAAGTTTTCTTTTCTCATGTAGCCGCATACAAGAGATTGTCATATGACATACGGTAGGGCCTTGAAACCGAAACATAATTGAAGATCAACCATAAAATTTACTCAATTTACCTAAGGAAGCATTGAAACATTAACGAATATTTAGAGGTCTAGGCTAGGGACGTGTTCTGGCGTCTTTAAACCTAGTAGTTGTCATTTTCCTTTTGGCTTTAGACAGCGCTAGTACGGACTTGTGCTCCCCGTACCGTCGCGTATATAAAGGGAGACCCCACTAGGTTTCAATCCTTTATCTGTAGGAAGCTGAGTCTGCCGTCCTATACCCGTGATACACCGAACACAGCATTCGGGGAGATTGCCTGCATGTACGTTAAGTCTTTGGTTGATTTCTCTTTCATTTTGAAACCAAGGTGTATATTGCAATTCACGGTTATTTGGTACACCCTTTGCCTAGGATTCCTGAGTAGTCATTTCGATCTTTTCTGACTCTTTAAATTCGAAAAGGTCATCAAGCGCTTGTCCTTTCACGCTTGTTTCCAATCTGAAAGTGATAGAGTCACCTTTTTCCTGTTTCTCGACTCTTAAAATATGAAACGATAGAGTTTTGTTTCACTGTTTTAAAAATTAACTGCCCACGAAATATTCCTGGTTAAAGTTAGTTTCCTTAGGGTGTTGTTTTGGGTCGTTTCTGATGGCAACTTTTCTGGAGTTCACCAACCAAGGAATCCCCTCTGATGGGAATCCTGGTCCTTTTCCTCCTTTTGGAAATGTTGGTGCTCCTTATATGGCAACATTGTCCCTTCCTGGGTTAACTGTTGGGTTGCCCGTTTGGTTGTTTTCAACCTCTGTGGTCCCGAATGTCTCGGCTTTTGTTCAATCAGTTCCTCCGCTTGAACAACATCATGTTGATTCCAAGGTGGACCTCTCCCCTTCCTCGCCTGTTTCTGCGTCCTCCTCTTCTACTTCGCCTAGTGAAATTCTGGATTCGAGTAACCAGCTGGCTAAGAAGAAGAAGAAGAAGACAAAGAAGAAGAATTCTGATAAAGGAGAGGCTAGCTCTGCATCTATTGCACCTAAGAAGTATCCTCTTGATAAACCTCCCAACCCTCCATGGAAATTCAAGTTCCCTTGCAAGTTGTGCACGGGAGACCATCTTCGTCGAGATTGACCTGACATTCCCAATGTGCTTGAAGTATGGTCCAATGGTCGTCCACCGTTGCCTTTGGCTTCTGGGATTCAGGCTGGGGGCACGTCTTCAGCTGCTGCTGGTAAGGCTCCTAAGAAGCAGGGTAAGATTACCAATCCCTGTAGGTTGTGTGAGGGGCACCATGCCATTCACCTTTGTCCGTATATGGATGAAGCCAAAAGAGTCTTGGACAACTCAACTGTTTCCACACCATGCCTCCCAGCTGGTTACAAACAGCTTTCTTTGAGTCCTCCGCTAGTTGATCCTTCGATTGGTCAAGAGTCATCCTTGGTCGATCCCACTCCCCCGGAAATTCAGATTCAGGAATCCATTCCCGACCAACCATTGGTCGTGGGATCGGTTGAACTGGCCCCGTCCGCAGTGCACCAGGTCTTTTCCGTTGAGAGTGGACCTCACACCTTTCAGTTTTTTCTTATTTCTTCAGATTCTTCGGACTTGGAGAAAGATTCTCTTGTCCCTACATCTCAAGAAGTTGCTCCTCTGCCTCCCGTGATAGAGGTCCCAGAGGATACTCCTCCCACCTTCGAGATGGAGGTCGTGGAGGATGCTCCTTCTTCTTCCGTAACACCAGGGGAATACCATCTCAGTTCGATGGTAGCCCCTCCGAGTAGTTTGGTCGCTTCCTTTGATTGGAGTCAATTTACAGGATATCGCCTTCCGTCTTATGTGCCTTTCGAGATCACTGTACAGGCTTTTGGTCTGGTCGTACCCAACACCATTATAGACGAAGGCGCATATGTTAGTATTATATCCTCAACTACTTGGAAAGCATTTGGTTCACCACCGCTTGCGCCTGTTACGCAGAATCTGTTGGCTTTTAACAGAAGAACGAGTCAACCCTTAGGGATCCTCTCAAGGTTACCTGTTACTTTGGGAGGTAAAACCATCCATATGGACGTGATGGTTGTTCCAAGCCTCTTGGATTTCAATCTGCTCTTGGGGTGTGACTACACCTATGCCATGGGAGCGCTTGTCTCCTCCCTTTTTCGTGTGGTCTGTTTTCCACATGAAGGACGGATCGTGACCATTGATCAGCTTGCGTTCTTCAGTCCTAATGTGGCAGCTAGTCCGCCATCATCCCCTCTTGGTTTTTATCCACCCGTTGTATCTACCCCACCGCAGGTCAACTATGTGGCTACCTACCCCGTGCCTGTGCTCAGTGATGATGCCGTCGTGCATCAAGTGTTGGGGGCATTGGGTCCTAACTTCCAGGATGTTTTCCTTCCATCGGGAGTGGAACTCTTGGAAGCGATGACTTCTTTTTCATTATGATCAAGGTTGTCGGAGCACAGTTCGTTCTGCTTGTGTCAAGCTCCTTAAAAAATGAAACAAGGTTGTCGGAGCACAATTCATTTTCTTGTGTCAAGCTCCTTAAAAAATGAAACAAGGACGTCGGAGCATAGTTCCTTGTCTTGTGTCAAGCTCCTTAAAAAATGAAACAAGGTTGTCGGAGCAGAGTTCCTTGTCTTGTGCCAAGCTCCTTAAACCATGAAACAAGGTTTCTCGAGGATAGTTCTTTTAATGTGTCAACCTCGTTAAAATAATGAAACACGTTCCCGTTCAATTCGAGTCTTTGATATGATCTCGTAAAATCCCAGTCGAGTCTTTCTCTTGATCTCGTAATTTGAACCTTCACTCCATCTGCCTTTCTTATGGATTGAATCTTGGGGGGCATGTACCTCGAATTGAGTCACCATGCTGGGGGCATGCTTACTTTTTCAAGCACAGTTTGGTTTTGTTTCAAGCTTGTGTAAAAAAGAAACCGGTTTTCAAGCATAGTTTATCTTTGTTTCAAGCTTGTGTAAAAATGAAACAAACTTCAAGCATAGTTTATCTTTGTTTCAAGCTTGTGTAAAAATGAAACCATGCCCATTTTACCTCTTGTGATTTCCATTTTATCAACCTATTTTTTCCAGATGAGCCTTGGTTTTTTCACTCCATCGTCACTATCTGCTTGGCCGATCATATGCCTTCACTTGGTTCTTTTACTCGTTCCTGAGGAACCGCTGTGATGAGTGGTCTTTGTTAGCTAGCCTCTTGACCTTTATTTGTTTTGAGCAGTTCCACCATTACCGGAACCAGTTGCTACCCTTTATACCACTCGTTCCTCCAGGAGGAGTCATCTTTCAGCTCTTTTCTGACTCTCTAAACATGAAAAGATTGCCGAGGCCCTTGTCGTTTCGATCTCGTTAAAGTGGACACGAATCGACATCTACCCAGTATACGTTTACCCCATTTTCGGGCTGGGATGGATTATTTACGAAAAAGGAATACCCTAGCCTATCGCGACTAGGAGGTTTTCTCGGATATTGTTTTCTACCTTTTCGGATCTGAGGAACTATCTACGAAAAGGGACCTGTGGAGTTTACTTTTCTGCTGTCTTTTCAAACTCTCTAAACATGAAAAGACGCCGAGTTCTCCCTTTGTCAGACTCGTTAAACCCTGATGACATCGGATCCAGTCGAAATGACGTTCTCCGAGTTTCTCCTTCCTAGGACTCGTTAAATGCACTAGGATGGATTCGCCCGAAGGGCGGAATTATATTACAAGAATATTCTATCCCCTTCAAGCTTGTTATAAAAAATAATCGGGGTACTCGCCAGAAATGGTGGGGGAAAAAAATGGAACCATCGTCGTTGTCGTCGGCAGTATGTCGCTCTTGAACATGGCACTTGTTTGCATTCGTGTCGGGTTGGGGACATCTCATCTCATTTTTTCACTTGCCTCCGTGGGTTTGGATAATCCTTTTTGACCTCTCCTCTGCTCATTGCCTTGTCACCATGACCTCTGATCCGTTGATGTCAAATACTGCCAAAACCACTATTTGTGCCGTTATATGTTCAAGAGAAGTTGACCTCTGCAAATATCAACCTTCCTCTGATTCTCATATGATCCCGATTCACAACAAAAACATCATGTTCCTCTGTCTCGTGTCGATGATGTGGGAAACATTATGGCCCACCTTCGATCAAGGTCACTTCCTGTCGACTTCAGCTCATTATCCAAGAAGTTGATCTAGAGACTCCTTTATGGTACCTTGGAGCCTGCATGCCTCAATGGCAGGTTCGTCGCATTCGACGTGGGGTTTTCATCATTGGCCTCCGATCGAGTGATTCTACGGGTGTTCGACGCCAGCTCATTGATTCACACACCATAGATTGTACCTGTAGTACCTTGAGGGCCATTGTCATTATTGGTGGTCCCTCTCGCGTCTATTAACAACTCTCATCATTGGCTGGTAATCAGACGATGTTCTTGCATGTTTGACTTCAGCTCACATATTCGCATGCTTGAACTTGTACTTTATTTGGGTCGAGATGGAGCGCAAGACCCTGGATTGTGTTTGTTGTAATCCAGGCTGCGATTGTGGATTATTATCATTATGTACATGACTCGCTGATTGGATGGCTGCGACCATACCTGAGTCTATTTATTTGATCCTCGCTGGATGGCTGCACCCATACCCTGGAACCGGATTATAGTGTACTCTGTTTCGGATGGTTGCGCCCATACCGCATATACATCATGTACTTGGGATATCAGTTTTATTTTTCTACACAGGTTTTCCGACGGCGGAGCTTTAGTTGGACACGTTCTCGTAAAGAATTTCACCCCTCTCTCTCTCGGGCCTCATACTTTAGGGGGCATCTGTTACACAGTAATTTGTCACCATCCCTACCATTCCCCATCCCGCACAATGGAGGACCCATTTTGTGACCTGTGAACATTGTCATGCCTTGAAATCATCATCAATGCATTCCTCTAAACATGAGCTTCAATTACCCTAAAGACATCTCCTTGCAAAAAACCATGAAAACATCTCCTTTTGCATTGGCGCGGGCAGACAGTTCATCACTCGCGCCAATGGGGAAAATCCTACAAAGAGGCCGCGCCAACTGGCGCTCTGTCCCAGAGTCGCAGTCGCGCCAGCCAATTTAAGGAGTGTTTTTTAAATAAATATGGTGGAAGTTGTGTTTCAACAAACTCAGAAACCATTGCCTATCTTGAGTTGGGAGGTTTGGCTACGGGAGTTCCATGGAAGGGAAGTGGTTTGCCACCTCTCATGGAACCTTCCTTGATGATAGGGCCAATCCCACAATAATAGGGATCCCGACTCCCTCCTTCCCCATCTATAAAAGCTTGCCTATTGCCATTGCAAGCTAGTCTTGAAGTGCCTAAGCTTTGAATCTCCAAATTCCCAAGAGCCTTCATGTTGTAAGAGCCCTCATTCTTCCCTTAAGGCCGACTCAAGTAAGGAGACTATCGTCGAGAGACTCTAGAGAGGCTTGCCCTTTCCCTGGCGAGCTTTGCGAGACGTGAACGACTGGAGACCCTTCCGAAGGAGACCGCAGCGTCAGAACATTGGTTGTACTCTCTTTCGATTGCTTATTAATGAATGACTACCGGTTATGGTTCCACTCTGTTTTTCACTTATGATAATGATGAGTTATATCCTTTCTGACTGATATATAGTTGCGTATTCTGGATTTTATGCTTGTATTCGTGTTGTTTCTTGCATGTGCAGGTGTCCATTCATGGAGATCGTGGGGATCGTGATCTGCCGAGGCTGAGGAACGGGAACGTTGTCTCTTCTACGAATCATAGCACTAGACTCCAAGTAGGCCTCCATCGTTGGCTTATTTATTTGCAATTAGGAACTTGCGCTGTAGCATTTGATGATTGTTGCTAGACCCCTGCTGGGCTAGTAGGGATCGCCTCTGTCCGCATAGGGGATTTACCTCCTCAACAGACCCCCTTTAGGGTATTGCTAGAAACATTAGTCCTGGGTAGATCTGTATCAAAGGGTGCAGATGTAGACTAGTATTGGGTAAAATCAATGTTCTTAGTTCATTGGAAGTAAACACTGAGAAGATCAATGATTGCACTGAAGTGAGGCACACTCTACAACCTTGGTGGAATAGATGTGTTATGTCTGTGGTAATGCTAGCTCTAATGAACTACAATGGAAAATTAGCTGTGGTTTGGCATGTAATGTCAAAAGTAAAAAGCTGGCTGTTTGTTAATTTCCATCATGTTAAAAAGACAAAAACCTAGCATATATTCATCTTAACTCTGATCCATTAACAAGCGAGACATTTATGCCTGTAGACTAACATGTGCCTGTTTGATCTCTCTCTCTCTCTGTATGCTTAATGGGTTTGGGTTTAAGATGATCTATGCTAGTTTAGAAATAAACATTGTAAGATATTTTTAGGCCCGTCTAAATACAAGGTGGCATGGTAAAGATGTGCACATGAGCTAAAGAACTAATGAGTTTTTAATGTGTTGGAAAATTTGGACGTCTGTTTTTCCCCAATGTGTGAATTTAGAGTTTGTTAATTTTGAAAATGACCTTATGAGCATTTTCTGAAAATTTTGTCCCTTTTGGGTTTGTCATTTTTATAAGTATTAACCTTAGTTTGTCAGGGAACTCCATAGCTGTATTAGTACAACCTCAATACAAATTATACAGATTAAACTTTAGTTATACAGATCGACTAAAGCACCTGACAACAAATTGACTAATCCTAAATTAGTCATGAGGATTCTCTATAATTTAACAAGAAAGATCACAACACTTCCTAGCTTGTTTCTTCAGTTTTTTTATAATATATAATTTACAAAATTCAAGAAGAGGAAGAGATAACCAAGGAAGATGATATTTTGTGATTGTTAGTGATTTCCAGTATTTTGTGTGAAAACTATTAATCTGTCCAATCATGCCATTGGCTATCAGTGGTTAATCTCTGATCTCTTTAGGGATCAAATAGACATCAATTACATGGTGTGTACAAATGAACACTTGCAGAACTTGATCGACCTACAAACTAAACAAGCAAATGGAATATAGAAGAGCAATGGTAGAATGATACCTCATAAACATTAATTACAATAAACCGACAATTGACCAAAGCATCACCCTTCCTTTGTGTAAGATTCAATGATGCCACATTTCCAATGTTTTTGTAGGAGCAACATCTTAAAACATGGGTAGATGCTTCCACCATCTTTTCCTTTATCCTCTTTTCCACCAGCTTGTGGAGGTTCTTCCATGTTCACATTGTCAACATTGTTATACCATCCATGTTTGAATAAAAAATGACCTGATTCAGATGTAATTGTTAATTAGGATTTAGTTGTTTCTTAATGTTAGATGCCCAGCTTGAACCTTAAAAGATGCTTTGGTGAACATAATTCTCACTGCTTTGTTGAACTTGGGCCAAATCCAGTACGTCATTATATCCAGAGATTGGGCTAATTCTAGAGAGAGCACAGAGTCATCTACAAAGTGGAATTTAAAACATCTTGTAGGCACCTGATAAGGATCGTTCCTTCGGTTTGCACTTGACTCTAGCTAACCTAGAGCATTAGCTGTGATGAAATGTTTTATTGGACAAAGAAAACCCTTTCTAAAGGACCATTTCTGGCTTGCTGTCATCGTATCTGAAGTAAAATACCATTCTAATCTGTGTAGGACTTTATCAAAATCAATTTTGAGGAGAAGATCTTCTTGATGGATTTCTCCAGCCCACCTGATAGCTTTGAAGCTTCCACAATGTTATATAGAATGAATCTACCCATTAAGTAGCCACGTGTTTATTTATTTATGGTTAATACTTCTGCAGGAGTCTTGAAAGCCATGTAAAGTAGAATGATTAGCATGGGATCATTAATTGAGTTCCTGTTGGATGAGTTGTGGTTTATAACTTTATATTGAATATGCCTGCATTAGTTTGCTCTGCAAGTGATTCTAGATGAAGAGCTTCCAAGCATATGTTTAAAAGGTTTCCCAATGGTGTCTCAGAAACCCTTGTAGAATTTTATAGGGAGACCGTCTTTCCGTGGTCTTTCCTTGGATATTATCATGTTTCAAGGAGGGATAGATCTGGGGTTAAGGCCAAGACGAGGAAGTAAGTTCCACATTCCCACCACAAATTCCACTCAACACGGGCAATAGAACAGGGAAGTAAGTTCTACATTCCCACCACAAATTCCACTCGACACAGGCAATAGAACAGGGGAGTAAGTTCCACATTTGCTGAGTAATTTTCCTACACTCCAATGATTTGAGGTGGGAAACATTAAGCTTAACAATGAATTTGTGTTTCCTACACAATGAATTTGTTATCATAGCTTGTTACTGAAGTAAGGACCTCTATTGCATGAGTAAAATCACTTGGGAATGAAAATCCCATTTTGTTTTGCTTGTTGGATCAAGTGTAGTGCATTGGCATGGATCATGTGCTTTTGCCTACCATCAATGAGAGGAATGAACCTCATATTTATCACCTTCCCAGTTGATCGTATTCAAACCAGCTTCTAGAAGCCATCTAATAGCTCCTAGAAGTCAACTGATAGCAGTTGATCAGCTATCCATTGCCACAAATGGTTATCAGCTATCCATAACCACAAATGGCTCCTTTCTGGCTCTGAGTTAGGAGAGTATCAGTGGAGCTGAAATCCAAAACACTAGATGAAAGAGTAGTAATTATATAAGCATACTTGTTTTCTGGATAAAAAATAGGTCTCTTTCGTGGTCTTAGCAAGGAGAAACGAAAAATACTATTTGAAAGAGAAATAGGAATGTAAGCACACATGTTTTCTGGATTATATTTATTTAGAATGTGGGGTGGGCCATAAGTAAACACCACTAAGTGTTGGCGTTTACAAGATGGATGTTCTTTGTCCACACATATGTTGAGAAACAGTTTTATTTTAAATTGTTGTCATGCTTAAGATCTGCTGTGTCAAGCTTCTGGATGGTGTAAATCAATGTTGGTAAATTATCCTCATTTAAATAGCAAAGATCCCAACTGGTACTATTGTTTATTTATATTGTTGTCCAGAAATTCAATGTGCTGTGCTGTATAATTTTGTGCTGTATTATATAGATATTTTTTAAAACTAGTTTTAAAGTCTGCTAGTCATATATGATATTCAAAAACTTGATTATAAAATTTCCTTGTCTTTTTTTTGTTAGTTGAACATGTCTTTGGACGCTGACAAGGGAATCATGGACTCCAAAAGAAGTACAATTATTAAAGATCTTACATCATTCTTGTCTCCAATTCAGAATAGATTGCTCCAATTTGAAGCAGAGCTGAAAGAAAGATGAATTTATGGTTTTGTTTAGAGTTGTTCAGGGTAATTGGTGCTGGGCTAAGCCTACTGTGGTTTTGTAACGTTGCCTCTTTCTATCTGGAGATTTTTACTGTGGTTTTGTAACCTTGAACTATAACTCTTTTGATATATTGTAACATTGACTGAGATTGGACTGTAGAACACGTACAAATTCCAGTTTGCCTCTCAGAGAGTGTCCTCCACTGCTCATTCAAACTGGGCCCAAAATTTTGTTGGTTATAATAACTTGCATGCAAAATTCATAGATCATTACACGTCAAACCGACTTTACGCCTTGACTGACATTGCATTCAACATTGTGCACAAGTATGATTTACATGTATCAATCAAAACTATGATTGTATCTATATTTGATAATGCAAGTTGAATACAACATACAATACATAGGAGTGCTATGGCTATGAAGTTCAATATGAAATAATCTATTGATTGCTACTTTTACTATTATATAAGGGGTGCTCTTCCAATGGCCATTTATTAGCTATGTGAAGAAGGCTTTGTGGATTTTGTATTTACTATAAGATTATGTATAGCGGAGTTGCAGACAACTAAGTAGAATTTGGTAGGAAGTTTGGAGTATGTGTAATTCATAATGATATTGTCTTCTCTTCATTGATGACTTTTCAATGTGTGAGTTTTGACCTAAGACATTGCATTATCAATGTGTCAAGGCTCAAAACTCGACCTATATGTCAACTACTTCTTATGATTGTTCCTAGGAACACGAATCCTAATATTTGTAGGTTTAAAATTTATCACAAGTTTTCTCTATTGTGGTCAAATTTGTGGAGGTTATCTCAAAATTTATTCAAGGTACCATGGATCTAAATTTCTTATGAACTTTCCACACTATAACAAACTTTGGTGCAAATTGTTGATCAATTTTCACTTGGTTAGGGTTATAGATGTTAATGAAAATTTTGTGTGCATGCATGAGAGTTGGGTGCAAATGCTCAATGTTGTGTAGCATTAGTGTGATAAATATGGGATAATACAAAGCATAGTTTTTAAGATTAGTCTAAGTTGACTCATACCTAATCAACTCAGTGAAGTTGATTGTTGGTGAACGGTTAATTGTTGGTTCAATGGACATAAGGTCTTGCAGGCCCAAATACCAAAGGGAAAAATGGAGCCCATCACGGGGTTCTCTTTGTAATTCTCCACCACTACTACCTTCCATTCTTCCTCAAACTCCGCTCCAACCTCAATATCCAACCTCAATATCAGTGTTAGTAGTAGCATGAGCAACAACATTAAACTTAGTAGAACTAGAATGCGTTTTCCAAACTACACGAGAACTACTTCCCTCACGAGTCACCATGTGCCATGCTTGGTCTCGATGGTTCACTTCCTTCAACTCCTGGTTCAACTACCATATCTTCATTGGAACCAACACCCCGAACTCCACTAGACAACGATTCGCCATTTTGTACTAGTGATTCGCCATTTGTACTGGTGATTCGCCATGATTTTACAAGATAATCTAATCTCGTGAGAGATTCGCCAAAAAATTATATATACATATTATATTATTAATAAAATTGCCTTCCATTTTTCCTATGTATCATGGAAATTCGCCCATTTATTATACATATAAATTTAGGGGGGTTCCTAAAATTTTCCCTGATAAGGCAATATTTGTGGCCCGGGGCTTCTCACAGATCGAGGGGATTGATTATGAATAAACCTTTACACCTGTCGCACGGTATTCTTCCATAAGGACCATCCTTTCTCTCTCACCGCAAATGGGTTAGCACATTCATCAGATGGATGTGAAGACTGTGTTCCTTAATGGGATCATTGAGGAAGAAGTGTACATTAAGCAGCCTAAAGGATTTGAGATCTTTAGCAGTGAGTCGCATGTGTGCAGACTCAAAAGAGCGTTGTATGGGCTTAAGCAAGCACCCCGTGCTTGGTACACTCGGATCGACAGCTATTTCACCAAACTTGGCTTCACCAAGAGTGAGGCGGATGAAAACTTATACCAGATTATGGTGGAGGGTAAGCTTTTAATCATTTTTCTTTATGTTGATGATTTAATACTGACTGGTGATGAGCAGCTGATACACTCATGCAAGAAGGACCTTGCAAAGGAGTTTGAGATGAAGGATATGGGCCTCCTTCACTATTTCCTTGGATTGGAAATATGGCAGCGAGATGGTGAGCTGTTTGTATCTCGAGGCAAGTATGTAAGGGAGATACTCGGTAAGTTTCACAAGGAGGGCTGCAAATCCATGGACACTCCTCTTCCAGAAAACTGGAAAAAAGAGGATGCTACATCGGCAGAGGTAGTGGATGCTACTGTCTATCGACAGTTGGTGGGTTCTCTCATGTATTATTTAATACAAGACCAAACATATGCTATGCGGTGAACCAACTTATTCAAGTGATGGTTAAGCCTACCAAGCTCTTTTGGAAGGCGGGCAAGCATGTCCTGAGATATCTCAGGGGCACATCTGAGTATGGCTTATGGTACAGACAGACGGATGAGGTGAAGTTGCATGGCTTCACAGATGCAGATTGGGTAGGCAGCCCAACGGACAGAAAGAGCACATCAGGAGGGGTTTTCAGTATCGGATCTACAGTTGTCTCTTGGTACAGCAGGAAACAGAGATCTGTGGCACTCAATTCAGCAGAAGCGGAATACATGGCAGCAAGTCAAGCTGCATGTGAGGCTATCTGGATGAGGAAGATCCTGGTTGGTTTTTTTGGTTCTCATTTAGATCCTAAATTGATTCATTGTGATAATCAGAGTTGCATTAAACTCTCGATTAATCATGTGTTTCATGATAGATCTAAGCATATAGATATCCGGTATCATCATATCAGATATTGTGTGCAATGGAAGATCATGTTGCTTCAGTACATTCCTACGGAAGATCAGGATGCAGATATTTTGACGAAGGCGCTCACCAGGAGAAAATTCGAATGCCATAGAGACAGGATCAGGGTGAAGGATAATCCATTTATTGTTGAGAGGGAGTGTTAAGATTCAACAAGATGATGATCCTAGTGAAAATTAAGCACCTTCACTAGGTGGGGCCTGCAGGATATTTTTAGGTGTATGTCTATTTTTAGAATGGTGAGCATATTCTAAAATTAGTAGGAGTCTAATTTTAGATGGTTGAGAAAATTATATTTTTAGATGAGTTTCTTTTTTTAGATATATGGGCGAAGTCTATTTATAGATCGCATGTCTAAAAATAGAATGCACGTCGATTATTATTAGCCCTTAATAATAATCAGACAATAAATAATAATCTATTCTCTTGAAGCACTTGATTTCAGTTAACTGATGTGGAAAACCAGTTGATTGAAGGAGTTACGCATTCGAAGGTTCGTTGGTGGGATATGCACAGTGGACTTCGTTGTAGTTGAGTGATACAAAGTTGTAACGGAGTTGGAAGAGTAGTTATGTGAGTTGTTATTTAGTTTAACTTTGTTAAGTGAGTTAAACTAAGTTGTGCTTGTTATAACTCATGATACACTAGTGAGAGATCAATGAATTAATCATTTAATTAATTCACAAGCAGTGAGCTCACATGCGACTGAAGAAATACTACTTTTAACTCCATGCATGTCAGATCCAGTAAGGACCTAGTGGAGAGATAGGTGAAAGAGTCTGGTTGACTATCAGTTGTGACTATAGTGGTGCATTCAATGCATCCACACACACATTGGAGATGCCAATGAGGATTGTGCATTCAAGGCAAGGCAAGATTGAATTCATTCAAGGATCTTCTTCAGCAGGGATTGTGCAGTGGAGACAGGCTGTCAGGAGGCAGTAAATTGGTGCATGTGTGAGCCAATTTATGTATGACAGTGTGAGAAGATTGTATATTGTACTGAGAGCTCTATGAGAAAAGTTTTGTATGAGATTGTTTCATGATCCATGATATACATAATATATGATAGTTAGGGTTTTTAGCTTTATGCTTTCCCGATAAAAACATCTTGTTATGTGCGATTGATTTTTCTTCATGTGTTTGCAATTGGCGATTAAATTTCCACAAAGAATTAAGTAGAAGGATTATATATTTAACAGTGGATTTAATTGTTAGATCAAGAGAGTCTGGTAATACATCACAGTATTGTTTAAATTTCTACATAGTCTAGTCCATGCAAGATGGGACTAATTGGATCAGACCCTCTAACTTGACATCGAAGAAGGGAGGGATTAATGGGTTGAACTCTTGTGGGTCAAATTTGCTTTCCTATGTAAGTTAAGTAACCCCAAATTGAACAAAGATAAAATTGAGTATTCCAAACCTGATGCTGGTGACTTGAGAAATTTTAGATTTCAGATTTTTGAAAAGTTTGAAGTAAAATAATTATGAAATTGTAATTTTTTTTAATCCTCATTTTGAGTTTTTAGTTTTAAAACTTTTAAATTTTTTTTAAGGTTAAATTCATGTTTTATCGAAAAGGTGAGACAGTTACACCTTGAAGTTAAGATTATAGTGGTAATGGATAGAATTAACTTATATTACACTAATATAAACTTGACTTAACTTGAGTTAATTGCATATTCTTTTAATATAATAAAAAAAAGAATTATAATAACAAATATTTTAAAATATACCCATTTTATGAGTGTTGAACTAAATAATAGATATTTATAAGAGTATATTAAAAAGAAATTATAAATTAAACAAGGCTAATTTATCATTTAAACAAAAATTAAAGTATGTTTTTATCATTTAAACATAAATTAAAATATGGTTTGCTTGTAATTTTTAGGCAGATAGGCTTTTTCTTTTGAATCAGTCTACCTTGGATTTTCGTCAACATTTTCTGTTTAAACTCAACTTCTGTACATCATATCAATTTGCCTTTAAGCTCAACATTTTTACATCATATCAATATGCCTCGAAGCTCAATATCTGTACATCATATCACTATGCCATCTGTCCAAATATTGTTCTATACCGTTACAGATATTTCGCCATCACCCTCGCTCTTCCTGTTACACCTTCTGTTAAGTTGTCGCGCTTTCCGGGGTTGATCCATGCACCTAGAAGCACCCTCGCTTGCACAACCACGAACTACATCGACATCAACTTTTCCAAGCGGTCAAAAACTGATCCTCTCAACACCATTTTATTTCAAGTCGGATCACATTCATTCTTTCATTCAAGAATTGTTAGGTAGGATTGACGTTAATGCCATTGGTGTGTATTTAGAAATGCATGTCATATGGTTTTTGTTGGATTCGAAATGATGAGCTGTATAATTTAACCTTTCCGTGGCTTCAATTGGGAATCAACAAGAGTTCTTCTCCATGGTATAACATACTAAAGGGAATTGTAGATAATGCAGCAAACGCCGGGACGTTTCGTTTCCGCCTCCCTCACATTTTGTCTCTCCTGAAGGTATGTTTATGAATTTAGTGGGTTTCATGTTTTTGCGAGGTAACTTTTGGGTTGATCTGTAGAGCCCAAACACTCATGCAGGACAGTAGAACTATATGAAAATGAGAGTTTTGATGGAATCATGATTAGAGTTCTAAACTCCAGTTGGAGTAAATTTATGGGTGTGTTTTGTTGTGAAATTAGGTTATTTGCCAAGGAAGCTCTATGATTTGGACTCATACCAGTACGGGAGCGAGCAAGAACTAAAGGATGTTGTGAATGTGTTCGACCAAAAGGGAATTGAGATTTTTGTCAACAACGTGATAAACATCGGTGCGGGAAGAAGCAGGATGATAAAGGATATTGGTGTGTGTTTGAGGGCGGGAAGGGGAACAGGAGTCTGGATTGGGGCCCCTGGGTGGTCATCGTGAATGATAATCCATATGCGTGTGGCTCTGGCCAGTCGGACACCAGTGAGGACTACATAACAACCCCGGACGTGGACCACACCAATACCAAGATACAACAATATTTGTTAGAGTAGATGAATTTGCTGAAGTCGAAAATCGGCTTTGATGGTTGGAGGTTTGGCTTTGATGGCTTAGTTTTACTTTCTGAGCTATATGGTACTTGCGAGCATGGATCTGAACAATACCTTTTTTTAAAAATTAAATCAATGCTATGTTTGGATGTTATGTGTGGCTTCTAAAAGAGGTTTTTTGACAGTGATGATAATTTTGTGCAATTGTAAAATTTGTAGAGCAACCAGAAAACTCTCAGGAAAGAAAGAAGATAAAAGACAAATTCAAAATCGTGAGCTTGAAAGTAAGAGAGGGTGTTGAATTTACTCTGGAACTGGTAAGTGAAGTTATGTTTTAGAAACTCTTAGAACCACCGTCCACTGCTTCCAACCATTTTGATCAACAGGAAATTATTGGTATTATACCTTTCAACCATAATTAGCCATTCTTGTCATGACTAGGACATTCATTAAATTTCTTTATCTTTAATTTTCTGAGTGCCCTATTCTTATTGATTTAATACTAGCTCTCTTGTGTGGATTTTAGATTTTTTAATATTGGTAAAAGCTTTAAGTAAACCGTGGTTTTGGATATTTTATTATAATGTTCATATTTTCTAAGATATACTTACTTAGATTACGTGAACTTGGATCACTGTTTGATCCCTTTGTAAAATTAATATATGTTAAATAATTATTATTTTATTCTTTATGTGGATTTAAGGCACTCGAATTTGAAATGTTTATTTTTTCTATCAAAACAGAAACATCACCATTGCCTTGATCTGAAGTTTGACGAGAATTAAGAGTCATTGGTAGTGGAGAAAGTATTCTGTGTGGTATTTATTGATCCAAAACATCCAAGGTATAATTTATGGCTTTTCACAAGATGGGCTCATTTTATATTTAGGTCATTCAAATTAAATTGCTTTTTCATTTATTTTGGAATTTGAAATGTTGGTTGTCTCTACAAGGAGCCAGAGAATTTGAAGAAGCGAATAGGATAAGCAGAAGTTGATAACGAATCACACAAGAAGCCTATGGATGACAAGGCTTCAAAACATCTTGGTCCTGTAGAAGGTGTCCTAGATGAATGGGTAAGGATTTTGTTCTTTTGAGTATTATTTTCTTTCAAAGCTCTTCCACGAATTGAATGATGGTAATTTTTCAATGAGACTTTGTTGTGTTGCTCATTCTCTGTACCTTAGATTGTTTCATGAAGTTAATGTAACTGTTATTTATTCAGAGGTTGTTAATAAATTATTTTTGTGTTCTAGAAGGTACGAAGAGAGAAATATCTCACAAGACAAGCAGCTGAAGTAGCAGATCCTGTGTGAATATATTAGATGTTTTTGAGGGGAACAACATGTTTGTTTTATTAGGAATCTGTTGATGCTTATTTTCTTTGGAGGTTTAATAACATACAAGGGAAAATGAATTTTGACATTGTAAAATTGATGCCACAGTACAAGATCCTTTTTCTATCTGTCAACATATGCAGTGTTGTTTGAAGAAAATATTTCATGTAGATATAGTTTTCCATTCCACTGTACCAAAAATTGCTCCACTATTGTGTAAACTACCCCACATAAATTTGCAATTCCAACAAATATTTTCTATACAAATTTTAAATTTAAATTTAAAACTGGAATTAATGGCTCCAGGAAAATGACTCTGAATTAATTTAAAATGTTTAAAAGAAGATAGTGAAAATTTTAAAACAAAACCATTTCTTTATGTTGATCGCAGAATATCCTCGAATCTAATATCAACACATGCTAGACTTTAGCCATTTCCTCTGTGAAAATATATGTCAGTATTTTTTTGTGTCCTAGTTCCCACAAGGATCTATGGTAAAATTTATCTTCATTACCCTGCATGTTATTGCTTGAATATAAATATGTATATAAGATTTTGACACACGCATTGGCACAAGTGAGATTGTTGCAAGATTAAACTCATTTCCTCCCCTCCATCCTCCACCCCTTAGGTTGTTATATTTCCTTTGCTACAACATTTTTGAAGTAACATCATAGACATGGTCTATTCCTTCCGTGTCTCTTTGCACCTTATATTGAGATCCCTTTTGCATTCCATATTACACTTCTATTCATATAGAATTATTCAAATAATTTTATATGATGTCAATTTCTTCATTTCATTGAACTAGGATAGTCATCCTATATTGTGGGTCTATTTATATAGAATTATTCAAATAAGTTTATATGATAATTATTTATTGTAAATTAAAAAGAGGTTGATTTTAGAGTTGTGATTTATTTTAATAATTAAAATAGAGGAGTGGGATATTTTATGTTCAGGGAGAAAGAACCTTACACTCAAATCTTTACGCCACTATCCTTAAGTGAGCTTGTGAGTCCTGTTGTTCACAAGGACTCTAGAAAAGCAGGTTGAGCAGCTCCTACTAATTCATATATGAATTATGGAAGTTGTTAACTCAATGATTTACTCTATTTTAAGGAAATGATTTACTAACAAGGACTCTAGAGAAGAGCGAGCAGCTCTGCAACTCCTACTAATTCATATATGAATGTTGGAATTTGTTAACCTAATGATTTACTAAAATCTGCAGTGATTTACTATTTGTATTAATGCAGTGGTTTACTAAAATCTATATAAATGTAGACAATGCTCTTTTAAATGTGCACCTATACATATAATTTTTTAAGAATAAATTTTTATTTTTATTTTAATTATAATTTTCAGTAATTGTAACATACACCGATAACTTCACATGGAAATGTAAGGATTTAAAAATTTTGTATACAAGTTACTCATGGGTAACTATCCATTCACTATTAAATATTCCTTACTCATCATTACATAGGATGTTTACCATTTCATATTATAACCTTAGATTAAGAATAGTGATGCTCCTTAACCATTAACAACCTCCATTACAGTACATCAACATAATATTGTATGATGTTACCTTCCATTAATTTCATTACTCATATATTCATCACATACTTGCCATTATGAACATCATAACAAGAAAGGAATCAACATCATCAACTTGACACAATAATCAATCACATCATTGAACACCAATATACCTTGGAAACCTCGTAGGGTGAAAACCAGCAAACGTTTAATTTTATTATTAAACGCTCGTGAGGGTGATCAGCGCTCACTCAATGGCTTATAAGGGAGACCATCTGTTAACCATCATTTATAAATCTTACAAGGAAATATACAAATATCTAGCTTTAAGCCATTACAATAAATATGATACCATTTACCCTCTAGTCTTCATATCTTCATATCTTGATGGCATGGATGTACCTACAATGGTCCATCGTACACTAGATCATCCAGTAGTTCGCACTCATCTGCATGAACCATAATCATTTACCTACCACCAAGTTACGCATAGTATTTCCTTTATACATATCACCATCATACCCTGCTAATGCTACCTTCAACATACATTGATGTCAAGATTCATAAAGTATAATAAATAATTTCATATATCTATACTATAGTAGTTTCTCCATCTACTCATGTATATTCATGACATGCAAGTAAAGTACCTTGACATTCTCCGTTTAACAACACATACCTCATATGTGCTAGTTATAAGTCATCACATTAACTAATGTTTCCATCACATAAGCACACATTCCTGCAAGACAATAGGATACATTAGTTACGATATTCGTGCATGCAATTTACATAATTTAGTCAAAATAGCTAACCCTAGAGCTATTACTTTTAGTGCACAAAATGCAAGCTAACATAATAAATGTTGCTTCCATGCATGCAAATGCATATAGATTCCAAAGAGTCTCCCCAAAGGAGTGCTTACACAATGAAGCACATAGCTTCCTTCACGAGTCTTCCCAAAGGAAATCTCAACACAAGTGAGCATGTAAACATATGTTTTCTTTTCTGTAAAACTATGCAATTAAGCATACAAATACATGTCTCATTTTTCAAAGATTATACTAACAATCATTTCCAATGTAGTTTAACACAACATGCTACCTTTCCCACCTACAAACATGTATATTCTTTCCAATGAAAGTTAATACATATATTGCATGCCTATGCATGACCTTATTCCAAAAGAACTAACATAAACTAACATATTAGTTTTGATATCATAAAGGTACTCACTTATTCTCCTAAATATTAAGATAGCTCAACATTTCTTTACCACTACCATGGTAAACTATCCATGGATTTATGAAACTTTTTATGGATTTATTAATTCATTAATCTCTACCAATACCATGGTAAACTATTCTTGGATTTAGGAAACTATCCATAGATTTATTAATTCATTAATCTTTACCAATACCATGGTAAACTATCCATGGATTTATGAAATAACTATTATTTACAAACATGGTTAATGTATACATTCACAAAACTCTTCAAGAATATTATTTTGAGAAACTTTTTTCTTTTCTTCTTCACTACACATGAAAATATTTCAAGAGTTACTCTCTTTAATCTATATTCATTCTCAAGTAAATACCTTGGATTTGTTCTCATTTCCTAAACTAAATGAGTACAAAATCCCTTTTAAAATAAAGATCATGCATCTTATATTTTCTTGCTTATACAATATTATATAAATATTTATATTAAAGAGTTACCCTCTTTAATCTATTCAAGAAAATCTAGAGCATGCATCTTCTATTTTCTTGCGTACACAATATTATATAAATATTTATATATTTCTTTCCATATAAACATGGAAAATATTTTGAAAATAATCGAAACCAGAAATAAACAAAAAGGCATTAGTTATATTTTTCCTTGAAGAATAACCACTACAGCAAACTTCAGTTCTTGCTTGGAGAAATTTGATTGCTCCATTCTACATAAGGAAGCGACCTATTTCTACAGTATCTACATTCAACTTTTGAGAATCTTTCATGATTGCATTGGCTTCTTATACCGACTGCCTACTTTTCAAGTTTCTGGCATCAACGCAGAACTCGTTTAGCTTCCGATTGGGTCCACATGAATTGATGATCTGGTCCCAGATGATCTCTTTGCACGTGGGAAGTCGTCAATGCAATAGATATGAAATATTCAAGGAACGGCATATTTAGAGGTGCAGAGGGCTGCGCATCAATTCTGCACTGAATAATTAAGGTAGAATACTTTCGTCTGCAATTCGCCAAATTTCTCTTACAGATGGTGGAGGCAGAACATCCGTTGAAGTCTTAATATATCACTTTGATGAGTAAAGGAGAGTAAATATAATGCACATTAATGTCCTCTAGTGACACAAATCAAATATGCCGACTCTCTTTTTCTACTAACGATGAAAAATACTCCCGTAAAGAATGAATACCCATTAAGGAATCCGTTTTATATTAACTGATTCTTGATTTTCTTGATACAACTGTTTTGGTAAAAAAAAATATTTACCATTTGAATTCACATGAGAGGTGTGTTACAGTAATTATGCATTCAAGTTTTTTAATTGTATTTTATAATCCTAATCAATCTTTATTAGCATCATGAAAAACATGAAATAATATGGGATAGAGTATAGTCCCATGTGTTAAAAAAAAAACAACAACAACAACAACAACAACTTTTTAGTTACTTTATAGTCCAAATTTTAATCATGTGGATTCATATTTAAACAATAACCAAAACTTACATAAAATAGTATTGCTATACAACTTAAATAAAAATAAAAAATTATGTTAATTATTATAATAATAAATTTGGTAAAAGTTTGGTAAAAAAATTTAGAAGAATAATATTTAAATGATTCTTTTTTAAATATATTTTATATTTATTGTAGTATAAAACTTAAATTTTATGATGAAAGTTAGGTGGAAAAAAAATGAACAAAATATACTATTGTACATAAAATAAAATAATTTATAACACTACCAAACAATAGCTTTATTTTAAATTAAAATGCATAAACATTAAAATAAACATAAATATATATTTTATAATTTTCAACTATGGTGTGGGTAATAGTTAGTTTTAATTAAAGTTGAGATCTAATGTATGACTTTTCATCTTACATATCTGCAAATGTTTTTCTCATACAACTTTTCAAAATTAACAAATTTATCGGCCACTCTTTGCAACTTTTAGGGCAATTGCTAATCATACCTTCTGATAGAATGTTATATTGCAACTAGTTTGTCAAATTATATTTGACTATTTGTAAAAAAATTATTGTTTTCTATTACTTTTGAAATATTTTAAATATTAAATTATTTGATAATTATCTTTGTTTTTTTATATATTCTAATTTTCTAATTCAACAATGACCATGAATGAAATGACTAATTTTATATGTCTTAAAATAAATTTGAAAAAATTAATGAAAAAAAAATTATATTCTATCTGCAAGTGACACTTAAATTGTAACATATTAAATACTGGTACAGTAATTTAATTTATTATAAAACAAATAAACTGGCGGGAAGAATGTTAAAATCACCTTGAATTTACAAAATATTCTGCCAGATTTTTTTAAAATAGTACAGAATTTACATAATTTTTTGCCCAAATTTGAAGCTTGTTAGACTACGGCAACTCCAAGCTATCTCATTTTCCAGAACTGATGAAGACAGGAGACAGGTACGCGACGTTGAAGTCAATGTATGCTTCGCTTCCTGCTCGGAAGAGAGAATGAACCAAAACTTGTTAATATTAATGCTAGCTATTTTTTATCTAAATTTTCAAAAAAAAACTTATCAATTGAATATAAAATTACATTAATTTAAATTCATTTACGATTATAAAATATTTTCCTCAATAATAAATATGCAGAAGCTAAATAATTTAATGTAATTTATATAATCCATGTTACATAATTTTTGGCATTAAGTATGAAAGTTTTAAAATGAGAAATAGACAAATTTATGAGATCTAACCATAAATAAATAAATGATATTTTAACGTTTACTAGATTAAATATAGTTTATGGAATTATCAATCTCTTTGCTTTTGGTTTTTTGTAATTCAATATTTTTCTTATTTAAATTGATGATGAGTTGGCCTAACCTTCTAATAGTGCCCTAGTTGAAAAGATAATACCAAGAGTTTTATGCTAACATATTACCATAATTGTCATTGATGTCTCTGAAAGCATCACATTCCAAAATGAAATGTTTTTTGGATTCCACTGCCCCATAAGTGCAAAAAATACACTCTTTTTTCCCAAGCTTCTTTAGGTCTTTTTCACCTTCCTATTTCACGCTAAAGTTTATGTGAGTTGGTTTTTAATATAGAAATGTGAGTTGGTTTTTAATATAGAAATAAGAATCTTTGTGAGTTGGTTTTTAATATAGAAATAAGAATCGTTGCTCTCCACGGAATGCTAGCTCCAATGTACTCCTTTTGTTGGAGATCGCAAGTGAGGTTGAATTCCCCCACATAGTACTTCTTCCTACCCAACTCTTTTTCCTATAAACTTCTCCATAACAAGATTATTTAACTTCTTGTTGTCCCTGGAATAGACATTGAGGTAGTTATTCCATTTTTACATACATTTCTTGTGTCATCTCATCCATGTTTTCTTTCTTCCGCTCATGTATTTATTGAAGATAACTTTAAGCCATCTACCTACTCCCATTTACTCAATTCTTTTTAGATATCTTATGAGACGCGCCATAGTGATTGCTTTGATGGAGCTACCCATGTTTCGCTCAACACTATCTCATAAGGAACGAAACTTTTTATTTTGAGCTTGCTCATGATCAAGCGTTTTTGGATTTTCTCAATTTGTTTCCATTTTGAGATGGGGGTGCTTCCAGCCCACAATTCACACCCATATAGCATCACTAGACAAACTAGGATTCCAAAAAGCACTATAACTGTTTTCCAATCCATAACTCTGCCTCTCTACATTTGTTTTGAAAAGCATATAATGCTTCCCACTCTCCTAAAATTATCTTCTTTCTGCAGTCCTCTTAATTAATCTTGTTGTTGAAATCAATCCCAATTTATGTATTGGTGTTGTCTTCACATTTTAAACTACTTTTGGCAGTTGTGGATAGTAAACCGAAGTGCCACGTGTACAAATTACTTCTACATAATAGCAAGCCAAGAAGCCAGCGCTCTCTGCACATCATAGCTAGTGCGCCACATTCAACGATGTAAAATATATACTTGTAGAGCACTTTTGTAGAGAATTTTTATAGAGTAGTGGGGATGCAATTCAATACTAGCAAGTCTAAAATAATGATTTTCTCTAATAAAAGGAAGAAGAGTCAGCATATGTTTTTCTTTGAAGGCGGCATTCTTGAAGAAGTAAATGAGTACAAGTACCTCAAGGTTGATTTTGAAAACAAGCTTAATTGGGAGGATTTCAAAAATAATGGAATTTTAAGAATGTGGAAAGCATTAGATGATCTTCAAAACAGATGTAGAGAGGCAGAGTTAAGGGATTGGAAAACGATTAAAGTGTGTTTTGGACTAGTGATGTTGTATGGGTGTGAATTTTGGGCTAGCAGCACCCCATCTCAAAATGGAAACAAAATGAGAAAATCGGAAAAAATACTTGATCACGAGTAAGTTCAAAATAAAAAGTTCAAATCCTTATGATATAATGTTGAGTAAAACAGGAGCAACTCCCATCGAAGCAATTTCTATGGTGTGTCTCATAAGATATCTAAAAGAATTAAGAAAATGGGAGTAGGTAGATGGCCTAAAGTTATTTTCAATGAAGGCATTAGTGAAAGAAAGAAAACATGGATGAGACAAAACAACAAATGGATGCAAAAATAAAATATCTACCTCAATCTTGTCCCACAAATAACAAGGAGTTAAAGAATTTTGTTATGGAGAAGTTTTGTAAGCATATATGGGGAAAAGAGTTGGGTAGAAAGATTAAGTATCATGTAGAGGAATTCAATTCCATTTGTGATCTCCAACAAAAATACTACATTGGAGCTAACATTTTGTGGAGAGAAAAGATTCTTATTGCTCAATTAAAAACTAACTCACATCAACTTCTATGTGAAATGGGATGGTGCAAAATACCTAAAGAAGCTTGGGAAGAATGGAGTGTACTTTTTACTTTTGGGCAGTGGAATAAGAAAAACATTTCATTTTAGAATGTGATACTTATAGAGACATTAGGAACACTTATGGCAATATGTTAGCATTAGTCCCTTGGCATTGCCTTTCAACGAGGAGATTGTTAGAATGATAAGCTAGGTCATGATTAAAAAATAATTAAATGGCAAAAAATGAAATACAAGAAAGTTGGTGGTCTAATAAACTATTTTTAGTCTCGTGGAGGTTAAAATATCATTCATTCATTTTGCAAAGTACATATCATTGAATGTGAGGAAACAACGTTGTGTAAATATACAGTCGCATCCCTGGGATGGGATTCGTGTTGTGGTATCATGTTATCGTGGTATCGTGTTGCATCATGGTATCATTCCTGTAGAATGCACTGATGTCTTCGTCAGATCTGTTCGGAACTTCCAACCAGACAAGCCTCTGATTCATACAGCGCTTGCTTCCCGCTTTGCCCAAGAGCTTTCGCTAGCTCATAAAAATCATGGCGGCTAATTTCTTCCCTTGCAGAGCACCCAGAATAGATTCTGCTAAGGTTCGTCTATACCATAATTACGCTAACTTCCACCATCTGTATTTTTCAAGAGGATTCGTTACGGACTGTGCCTTGATGCGGCCTTGTTAGATCATAGACTAGCGTTCCGTTCGCACCTTGGTTCAGAAAGAACTATACGAGTCAGAAGGAAACCCGCTCTATTTTTTTAAATAGTGTTTCCTGTGCCGATCACAAAGGATGTGATTTCATTCTGTTGAATTTTCTGTGTAAAACAAGCTTGAAAGATACCAATAAAAATCCAGTGTATTCTAAAGATGAAATTCCTGTGCCAAACAGACTTAATAAAATTTGTTGCCTTCTACGCTGTTCAGATAAAATTTGTTGCCTTCTACGCTGTCCAGACTTGGACACTGCGTGCTGCTCTTTATCACTCTTCCATTTGAACATTCTCAAGACTCTATAAATACCAGGACCAACAACAACAAAGTGGCAGACCAGGATAGGAAGAGAGTTGTGGCAGATCAGGATAGGAAGAGAGTTGCAACATGTATTTGGGATGCACACTAAGTGTTTGACAAATACCACGAATCAGTTGTATAATAACTGAAGTAACAACTCTTATCTTTGCAATATTTTTACAGGACCTACGATGCACTTAGACATGGGTGTCAACCAATTCATTGAAATCACATCAGAGCCCCCAACTTCGCCTTAACCTGAAAAAATAGTGGTTGAGGTTCAAGCGGTAATTGGGGTTCATGAAAAATCCATGGAGACAGCCCAAGTAAAACAAATGCTGCGAAAAATGAAATTTCTAGAAACGGAAAGCAACAAACTTCAATTAAAAATACACATCCTATCTTCCAGAGTTTCAGAGGTGGAAGGGGATAATTTATCCCTTAAGAAGATATTACATGAAAGCAGAGAGCAAGAGAATCTCCATCCTCCAAATGATATGTTGCATGCAGAAATTCTCGACCTTAAAAGAAAGCAGGAAGAAATCTAATCCCAACAAGGTACCTTCAAACAAGAAATTGATACACACATCAATTCTTGGGCACAGGTGGTTCGGAAAAAGTATAAAACTCCTATCCCTCTTGCAACAGTCGAGGGGGTGGTGCAGGCAAAGCTTGTATAAGAATGCACTATATAGGCAAGAGAATTGAATCTCAAGGTGAGAGGCCTCCCCTCACCTCACCCCTCTCTAGATCCTATGGAAGTGGGAGCTAGGTTCCTTCGGGATACCCTTAGCCTCCCCGATATAGATTTGGATAGAGCCTGGCTGGGCTATGACTCCACTCTCTTCCTCAGGTTTCAGACTGCATCTGATTGACTCCGCGTCCTCAGGGCTAAGCGAAAGTTGTTTTCTCTTCCTAGCAAGATTTTCATGACGATCTCACTCGAGCACAGGGTGTGGAACTTAAACAATCAAGAGGACATGTTATGGCAGCATGACGAGCAAGGAAATGGGAAATTACCAGGAATCTCCAGGCAGCCATTCAGGACTCCTTCCCACCTATGTGGGAACCCTGAACTGGAAGTTCCAAATGACAAGCTCGCTTGGGGATACGACAGGGTACAGGCATTTCTATCCGTTGTTGGAATGTCAATGGATATTTCTAGTCATCACCGGGACTCTTGTATGATGCTCTTGAATCAACGAACATCCTCTTCGTGACTGAGACTCATGCGAGCCTTGTTCAACCTCTCCCAAATATTGCAGGTTACCATTGGTTCTCAGTTTGCAGGCAGGAGACGAGGAGCTCACGAGGGGTCAGAGTATTAGGTGGAGTTCTATTTAGCTAATGACTCACTCTGGAACAGGGTATTTTTGGTAGCCGAAGATGAGTTTGCCAGGTTTATGTGGATTCGAATTAACGTCGGAGTCTCTCCTACGAGGGACATCTACATTGCAGTTTGTTACTTTCCCCGAGCCTCTTCACCATTTTCCATCCACAATGGCTCAAATGGGGACCCCTTTATAGACTTGTACTCTGGCATCACCCAGTACTATGTTGTTGTGGAAGTCATCCTCTTAGGTGACTTCAATTCTCGTACTAGAGATCCCCAGATCCCTCTCCACGATCGATCAAAGGATGTGTTTTGTATCCAGGTGATAGATCCAAATTCAGTAGAGATTCACTGGATGTTAGATGATGCTTTGGGGCCCATTATTGAGATTTTGGGGTAGCATTGGATGTGCTCTAGCTCCCAAAATTTGTGGAGGAGCTAGAGTATATGATATCTCCAAGACCCAGAAAACGTTTAGGATAATTCCATCAGGTTTAAGAGATATTCAAATAAGTAATCTTTTTAATTAAGGACCCTAAGTCTAACTTAGGAAAATTAAAAGATAAAAGTGAATTAGATTGAACATGTGATGAGAATGACTAAAGTGACACGGGTCAAGCAGCTTATAATCTTAGCCGTCGTTTAGAGATTAGATCACGGTCATTAATTTTTCAATGAGAAAAGTATAAGAGAAGGGCTTGGGGTCAGTTGGAGGAGACACACATTGGCAGAGCACTGAAGCTAAGTTGAAATTTTAGGGCGTGGTTTGCTAAGAATTTCAGAAGTGTTTGCAGTGCAACAAGGGGAAGTATTGGCAAGGGGATGATCTGATCTCAAGCCAAGAGTACAACATCAGCAGAGAGGCAACATACTGAGCAGCGCAGAGGCAAATCAGAGCCACGCAGTCTAGCAGAGGCCACACAGAGGTAGCTCAGATGCAGTAGGAGCCACGCAGGGCTGACGCAGGCCCAGTCAGGGCACCACAGGGGCAGCTTAATCCCTTCAAGGGTGACGCAATCCCTTCCAGAGCAGCGTAGAGGTTGATACAGGACAGGAAGGTTGACGTAGAGGGCTGAGGAGCAGCCTGGGGTTTACGGTGGGCCAGAAAGGGCTCGAGTTCTGTAAATTTCGTTTGAGGGTGTGAATCAACCATATTTTCTGTCTCTGAGTGAAAGAGGTATAGTTGTTGTGATTTTCTCTGTAAGGAAAACAATGTCTGGTGCGCAAAAATTGTTGTATTCAGAATCTGCTTAATAATAAAACCCTCTAGAGCTAGCTACACCAGTTTTTCCACATTGGGTTTTTTTGGGAACATTTGTCTGAAAAATTTGTGTGTCACTTTATCATATGAGTGTATTATTCAGTAAATAATCTGTATGTGTAGGATGTTATTTGTGTTTACTTCGTTGTTTTTCTAAATATTCAGATTAATAACTTTTATGATTAATCAAGTAGGAGAAGTAAATCAATGTTTAGCAGTAGGGTTTCTTAGATTAATAAATTTTCACACCCAATACTGTTTATGGTAAGCATCTATTGTAGTTGGGGAAATCACAGGAGTTGTTGATTTTAAATGGTCTCCCTTGTTTCCCATACTCCCGCTTCTTCACATGTCGGCCATATGGTGGGGGTGCAAGTGTAGTTGATTATTTCCTAACTAGCCAAAACTTGCTCCCTTTTATTCACCATCTCTCGGTCTCCCTCGTCCCCCTTCTTGATCATGCACTTTTTTCCCTTCTCTCTCCGGTTTGACCCTCCCCTTCCACCCCATCCTTCTCCTCGGGGCCCATCTCGAACCACCTTTCGATTTGACGAAGGCGACCCTGACATCTTCTCCTCTACCCTACAAAAGATGCTCCCATCAAAGACCCAATTGTCCTTGCTTGATTCTTCTTCCACTAAATACACTCGTCTTTGCCACTTGGAAAGCAGCAATCAAATCCTTCCCCCACTCCACTCGTTCCACTTCAATCTCCCCAAAAGTTGGATCTTGCCCCATGAACAAATGGTAAGATGACGAATGCAAGTCTCTACATCAAGAACTTCGATATGCTTTCACCCAATCTCAACCCCTATACCCTGACCTCAAAGCTTCTTATCGTCGTCTCATTCGTCGCACGAAACGACTCTTTGTCTCTGATAGAAGACGAGAACTTTCTTCTCTCCTTGCCTACTCCCCTAAACAATTATGGCATACCATCCTTCCCCGACGCTCCCCTCTTCCCGCTGACCTTGACCCTACATTCATGCTCTCTCACACTTCCAACCTTTATGATATTCCAGGGCAAGCCCAAATTCATGTTACCTCCCCACCCTCTTCCTGTTACTCATTCTCAGACAGAGATATTAGAGAGGCCATTTGGGTGATGAACAATAGCAAAGCAGCTGATGAGGAAGCTTACCAAGCAGAGTTCTTTAAGCACATTTTTCGTGATTTGATTAGATCCTTGGTTGATCTCTTCAACCATGTAGTCTGTGAAGGTTTTACACTAGCATGGTCACACCACATCATCTATCTGATCCACAAATCAGGCTCCAACTCAAATCCAAATAACTATAGAACGATCATGGTGGGCCACACGTTCTCGAAGTTGTATGCTACTATTCTACATAGGAAGCTCTCTAGTGAACTTGAGCAGAGACAACTCAGAGCTAGGGGACAGGAAAGTTTTCAACTAGCTCATCAGATCATTGACCACATCTTCACCCTTCACATTGTAATTGAGGAGGCACGACACCACTCTTCGAAAGTATATTGTTGTTTCATAGATTTTCGGAAAGCTTTTGACTATGTTTTGAGGGAAGCCTTACTCCAGAGACTCAAAGATATTGGCATCTCGGCGACCCTATTGACAGCTATTACGCACCTATATGAGGCTGTCCTTGGTCGTTTGCGCATGGCCTATGGGATGTTTGATTTTATTCGAAACACAGTTGGGGTTAAACAGGGTTGTCCATTGTCCCCTACCCTGTTTGTGATTTATATTGATGAGTTGGAGGCACTTCTACACGAGCATATCTAGGACACCGATGGCTACCTTCTTCACCAGGTTCTGATATCTTTTCTACTATTTGCTGACGACGTGGTCCTCCTCTCCTCATCTCCAGAAGGATTACAGAGGCAACTGGATGCGTTAGCTTTGTTTTGCGATCTTCGACAATTGACGGTCAACCTAGGTAAAACCAAGGTTATGATCTTCAATGGGGTGAAGAAAACTTTGGACCTTCACTTCTTATTCAGAGGGGAGGAGGTTGAGATCACTAGCACGTACACTTACCTAGGGGTGAAATTCTCAGGTCCCTGCTTCAGTTTGCGACCAAAGCTTCAGCCTCGGATTAACAAAGGATATGGAACCTTAGCCCTTCTTGAAATATAGTTCTTTCGACATCACTTCCAGGACATCTCGTCCAATACGAGCCTCATGGACACCTTGGTCCGTCCTACTGTTCTATATGGCTCAAAGATTTGGGGATCGTCTTTACTTGAGTCAGATTGGGCTTCAGCTGAGAGAGTCCAGACTCTTCTTCCCCGTTGCATCATTAGATGCAAACATACAGTACCTCAGCGTATCATCCTTGAAAAGTTTGGAGCTCAACCCTTTCGGCTTGAGACGGTCTTCAGTTTGGTCTCATTCTTGCATCGTGTTCGAGGCTTTGCAAACTCGATACAGATTAGGGGCCAGTATCCTTACTTAGCATATTGCTCTTCTGAGACTATTTCTCATTCTACTCCCTCGGGTCGGGCTAAATGTTGTTTTAGAGGAGTTCAGATCTCTTAGAATCAGTGGGCATTCAGTTGGATCGTCTCCCTCCTTTCTGATATTCTATAGATGCTGTTGGTCACCTTTAACCTACTATACAGGATTTGAACAAGATCATCAGGGATGAAATCTACAAGCAGTTCGTCCAGGTCACCTGGGTCAATCCTTCGGGAGGGTTGCGCCCAAAAATGGCCTTCTACGCTGAGCACTTCTTGGAGTTGAGAGATGGGCTCATTGTTCGACCCCAGTACATGTTTCACCATTGGATGCGTGCTCTTCGCTTTCCTCTAGGCCAATTCAGAGTAGATTCTCATAGACTTCGGGTAGAGACAGACCACCAGATTGATAGACCACACAGAATCTGCCAGGTATGTCATTTATAGGATGTGGAGACCGAGGTGCACTTCATTTTTGGATGCACTGTCTACTACGAGATCATAGGAAGGTTCTATTTCTTGTTCAAAGATTTGCAGACCCTCCCCGACTTTTTCAGGTATCCCGATCAGAGATTTTTGGCACTATATATACAGGAGGCTCTCAGGTATTCTTCAGCCTCCCATCAAACCAGACCCCACACAGAGGATCACAACATTTTTCAGGGTACTACCTTCAGACAGGGGAACCAAGAGACCAATTGATACCAGTTCAGATCCATGCTCTAGATCAGTGAGGATCTATGGAACCTCACCCCGCCACATGAGATTTCAGCAACAAATCGGTCTTAGATCCGTTCCTGGGAGACATACTAGGTCCTCCAAACCTCAGCAGTGTGCGAACTCCCCCAGGCAATGATCTAGCGGACAATCTGCACTTTCCACCGACCCTTCATCGGGCCAATAGACTTTGTGGAGTTTCTTCAATATTCATTCAGCCTCGGATGTTAGGATAGATGGGTTTGATCCTCAGACCCATTAGCTCTTGGATATTCTCCTCCAAGGCATTCCATACATTGTATTTTTGTGTTCTTCTGTTGTACCTTTTATATTCGTGCATTGTATCTTTATAGGAGACTGTTTGGTTCTCCCGCATTGTATAGACATCATTATACTCAACAGTCCCTTTGACCTACTTTATGGTCATTAGTTGGACATAAATGTAATTATCTTATTTTATCTGCATTCTATATATTCCAATATGTATATTTCTTTTCATCGGCACTCTGACTATAAATCTAATAGGTGAGAATCCATACTTATTTGGTTTATACTTATGGTTTAATTTGTGCAAAATACAATGAAATATATTTCCAAATAATTATCTTATTACACCCATCGTATTATACTATGTAATGCACTTCTTTTACGTGACTTTAAAATATATTAAACATTTTAAAGTATACCATGTAAATTTTGTTCACGCATTACAATTAATACACTTTTTTTTTATTTGAATTTATAATATATTAAATATTTTACATTATACTTTCTAACACAACCCTTTTTATTTGACTTATAAAATATATTAAAATATATTGGACTTACAAAATATATCAACACATTCTATTATACAATTTAAAACTTCAATTTACTCTTTTATTTATTTATTTGACTGATTTATTTATTTAATATATTAAAAATAATGTATCACGTAATTATTTAGGTTTTAATTTGAATAATGTATCACGTAATTATTTAGGTTTTAATTTGAATTGTCCAAACTAATATAAATTCTGTCCAATGTCTAATTAATGAGTATATATCTTTTATCTAACTTAAAGACATTATATTTATTATGTAGTAATATTAAATACAACATCACATATATAGTATCACATTATATTATGTAACATTGTTTTTATTTTTTATAAAGAATATATTAAATAAATTATATTGTTAAGTTGAAGGTTTTTATTGTGAGGTTTATCTTTATGACATTGTTTAGATCCGTCGTCTCGAATCTGAGCAAGTGTCTTTCTCTCGCTGCACTCTCATGACACGCGAAAAAATCGTGAGCCAAGATTCAATTTTTGTTTACCTTTCTGGAGGAAGCATTCCGGTGGCGGAAGGGTTTCTTATGGCCTCGCGGTGGGATCACAAGTTTGATTACTGTCACAGGTTTGATTATTTTCAAACTCGTTCGAGCTCACATGTTCGATTGTTGTCAGATTTGTTCGAGCTCCCATTTTTCTTGGGATCACGGATTTACTATATATTTGGCAAGCAAGCCACGTCATCATGCGATCATTGGTCACATAATTCGTTTGCTGGTTTGGATGGTTCTCCACTTTTGCTTAGCAAAATTAGACATACGCGAAGGTGTGATGGGATCTGTTAATTTTCCTGCACTAGCAATCACATGCGTAGATAATTTAGCAGTTTTTGTTACAGGCCTCAAAAGAGGACAGCTTGATTTAGAGATGGGTGCCCGAGATTTCCATGATATTTTATCGAATCCAAAACTCGAGAACATAAGGGGGTTTAAACATGGATATGGACTCACCAAATGTATACAAGATGTTGTTATCGGAGTTGGTGGTGATCAAGGTATTGCTTCTACAGAACAAGTTCCTCATACTACTTCTATAGAAGAAAATGGTGTACAGTTTGCTTCTGCAAGAGGTCCAAATACTGCTTCTAGTGAAGAAAACGTCATAAGAACTGCTTCTACAGAGAGAGGAGGCCTTCAGACCGCTTCTACGACAGAAAGAGTTCTTCATATTGGTTCTACAAAAGGAGAAGTTAGTTCTAGAAATGAAGAAGAAGGAGCAACAACAACAGTAGAAACACCAGACGCTTCTACTAGAAAACGAGGTTTGCAGAATGTTGTGTTGGAAATGTTGTCATTGATGGCAAAGGAGTTGGCAAAGGGGGAGCATCTGAAACAATAACTAGGAAAAGAGAAAAGCAAAGTAGTAGAGAACAAAGGCAGCAGAGAGGAGGTAGAGGCAGCATAGAAGGAACAAAGGCAGCAGGAGACAGATGACAGTAGAAGAGGGCCATTTAATAGCATATCTGGAGAGACAGAGTAATGTATATGCCTAAATTTAATAGCAGATTTGGAGAGATAGAGTAATGAATATGCCTGATGTTCGGATATAGTCCTGATTGAATTAGAGTGTTAATCTCTGTGTAAAGAATAAATTTATTCCTTGGACTCTATTTGGCTTATGCAATTTCGAGCAAACCCTATACGTAGAGGACTCTGGAAATCGGTTTAAGAGTCTATCTGCAGGAATAGGCTTCGAATTCCAGTTAATAAATGTATGAGCAATGCAAGGCTGAATTGCCCTCTGTGTGTCGGTGGAGAAATCGACTTCATGTCGATATTGTGCTTGAATGTGCTGAGAACTATAAGAAAATTCTGTGTATTATGTATGAAAGAAGACTCTGTGTCAGGCTTTAGATGGAGTTCAATTTTGGATAAATCCTGTGATAATGGCTCATATTTGAGGTTATGGACTGTAATCGAAAGCATCAGTCTCTGTGAAGAAATTTCTCTTGCTAATGCAGAACCATAGAAACCCCTTTGAAACTGAATCCCACATAAGTTGCCATTGTCTTATATTCTGTTCAGGGTAACCAAATTTGTTTGAGAATAAGCCTTCATTCTCGTTAGAATCGACTTGTTTAAGGAAGAAATGAGTCCGTTGTGAGCCACGCTCTAAAACAGGAAGTTGTGGATCGATCACGGTTGCAGTGAGTATCGTGGTCATCGTAGAACTCAATGCGGTCGAATAATCCATGGGGGTTACTATAAGTCGTGTTCTTCTGCAACAAATGCAGACTTTTGAACTACAACCAATAGTTGGATGATCGATATGGAATGGAGCATAAACACGGCGGAGTTAAACAAAATAAAGGCAAACGGAACCCTGAGGGAGAAAGCAGCGGAACCACGAAGAAGTGAACAGTAAAGGCGGGTTTCCGGTTTTGATCGCACCGTCTTCGTAGGGTAAGCGGTATTCAAGAATTTGGAGCGATTCCATTGAATGTCTGACACGTGGCATACGGTGGGGTCCCAAAAACCGCTCTCATCGCGAGTTAACGGTCGTGCAAGTAACTCGTGCGATATCCGTTGGATCGTCAAGACCAATGCGACGTGTTGTCCGCCGTTGGATGTGGAAGGCTTGTCAGCGTTGGGGCCCATGCATACATATGCGTTGATCATTGTTAAGGTTTGCGGGTTTAACCAAGGTATGGTATTGTGATTTAAGCGCGTAGTTAAAGGGCAGATATCCCCCATAAGCACTTACAGATATCCCCCATATTGTGTTGATTTTGTCGTGAATTACCAAGCATTTATATGATCATTGGTTGAGAGTAGAGCTCCCACAGAAAGCAAGTGAATCTGAGATATTACATACATATGATAACTTTGAAATTAATATCTCAATTCTCTAAGATTTGAACTCTCACAGGTTTAAGTGTTTAATTTGTCAGCGTAGAATAAGTCGAGGGTTAACCATATCGTGACGCTCTAACATTGAACGGAGGTCGTGACCATAGATTGATATAGCATCGTATGTGAGTTGGATGACAACGTTTTGGATATGTGTAAGGGTTATATGTGGCGTGGTTGTTTTATTGCATAAGGCTGGGGGCTTTTACAATCTTTGAAGGAGGTTCCTACAATTAGAAGAATTGCCAGGTTTAAATTGGACTGAGTACAGAGGTGTAGGCAGGTGGTTATATATGCAAGAGGATTTGATTAACATCTCAAATATCAGATTTGAGATGCTAAAGATTTCAGATTTAGTTTTTTAATTGCCAGTTCAATAAGCAGAGTATCAAAACTGCCTAGATCAGAGAACGTAAGCAGGCAGCCCGAGAACAGAGATTGGTAATGAACAGACATCACCCAGATTCATATGTATTTGAGAATAAAACCTGAAAAGCAGTTATATATGTAGCTGGTGCACACAAGTACAGTGAACAGATAAATAAACACAGAGGTGAACCAAAGTATACAGAACAGTCACTCAACAACAGCAGAAAAGACAAATCCAGTAAAGCCAGAATCCGGAAAAGGAGTTGAGTGAAATTGAAGTGTGTAACTGAAAATGTGAATGTAAATGTTGTAATTAATTTTTATTGTTTGTGATGCATTGGCAAGTCTCCTGTAGGAAAACAAAACTCCCACTATAATATTGAAATTAATGCATATTGTTATATTTTTCTGAATGAGCGGGTAAAAGAAATAAGAAGGTAGAAGGCAAAAAGTTAGGACTATTCACTTCAAATTCCCTGAGGAATGTAAAGAGTCATGTGATGAACTCTATATATGATATCTCATTGATATCCATAGTGAAGTTAGAAGTTGGAGAGAGTGAGGTTAGAGAATGAAAAGTATAGAAGATTGAGGTAGAGAAGATAAGGAAGAGAGGAGCAGAAAGAGATGCTACAGAACAGAGTTGATATTTGAGGTAAATCAGCAAACATTTCTTTTGATAAATTGAGGAAGTTGGAGCTTCCCTATCAAGTTGAAGCTTGATAGTTGTCATTTGTAGCCGACTGAGGTTGGAGCCTCCTGTAGGTTGGTGCCTGCAGAAAATTGAAGGGAGTTGGAGCTTCCTTGCAAGTTGTAGCTTGCAGAATTGAGGTTGGAGCCTCCTGTATGTTGGTGCATGTAGAAAAATAGTGGTGAGAGGGAGTTGGAACTTGCCTTTGCATCACGACAATAATAAGATGTGGTTTTCTCCCTTTATGGGTTTCCACTTATATCTGTTGTCTCTATCTGTGTTTCCTGTATGCTGAGACGATTTATCAAATCTGCTTAATGTTTGTTGCTCTCATAATAATTTTGATGTCACATTAATTTAATACTCGCTGCAACATATTAAGATTGTTCATATACTAAAGTTGGTTATAAAAGTAAGTTGTAAATAAGCTAATGAAAAATTTAAAAAGCTCATGTATGTATTGAACTGATTTGTTGAAAATGCAACAAGATGATGGAGCTTAGTGAAAAGAAGTCGCCTTCACTAAGTGGGCCCGCAGGCTATTTTTGGCGCAAAGTCTATTTTTAGACATATGGATCATAGTCTATGAGTTGCAGGATGCTATTTATGGATGATTGGTCAAGTTGGTAAAAATAGATGGACCTCTATTTTTAGACATTGGGCGGAATCTATTTTTAGACTGCCGGGCTAAAAATAGAACAATCAAATATTATTAACCCTTAATAATATTTAGACTATAAACATTATCTTATCCTCTTGGAGCACTTCAATTTGATGCTTGGATGTGGCACATGCAGCTGACAGAAGGAAATGCGCTTTTCCTAAGGGTTAGTTGAGCTATTGCATGGTTGACTTCAGTTAGAACTCATGTGGCAGAGTTTGGTGGAGTTGATGAGACAGTTGGTGGAGTTGTGTTCGATTTAACTTAGTTGAACTAGTTGTATTTAGTCTAACTGATAAATACACTAGTGATGAGTGATGTGAATTAATTATTAATTAATTCACTAATTATTAACTCATAAATCAACTAAAGAATACATCAGTTAACTGCAATGCATGGACAGTTCAGTGGAGACCAGTGTTAGAGGTGGGTGAAAGGGTGAATCTACTATCAGTTGTGACTATAGCTGTGCATGGGATTTGCACACACATTGATTGAGATTGCCAATGAGGATTGCGCAGTACAAGCTAGTGGGATTCGAACTTGGATCTCATCATTATTCATCTTGGATTGCGCAGTAGAGGCAGGCAGACTTGTGGAGGAGATTTGAACCTGTGACTTGTTTAGATCCGAGCTAGTTGGTGTGTAGCATGTGAGATAGTGCTGAGAGCTGTGAGGAGCTTTGTGCTATGTATTGTTACATGTTCTCTATCATTATAATATACAGATAGTTGGGGGTTTTCAGCTGTATGCTTTCTCCATTACATATTGTGTTATATGTGTGCTTGATTATGTTTTAATGTGCGCATGCGACTGCTTCTATTTGCGCAAATTGATGATAAATTGTAGAAGAGGTTATGTATTATGCATGAAGCTTAAATAGTGTGTAATCAGGATAATCTCGGTGAATAATTCAGCTATTATTCAAATTTCTACATGGTATCGGAGCGAAATTGATCATCGGATCTATTACAGTGATTACAATTATTTCGGTAGACAGAGTCTGTAACGGGCCAGGTAGCCTCTGGATCCATCCTTTCTTTGAAAGGTGATATATCTAGTAAATGCCCTTACAGTCGATCTCTGTGCTAGAAATAATTTGTTCTCACAGATCCAGAAGCAGCTGAGTTTTGAGCTTGGAATTCGAATTTGCAGCAGAATTTGGAATTCGAATTTGCAGTAGTTTTCTTGGTGCCAAAGTTGAAATGTCTTTCAACGGATTGCGACTGGAGTATGCCCTTGAGGGCAGTTCGAATTATGTTGCATGGAATAACCGGATGGAGGCGGTATTAGATGATAACGGGCTGAAGGAGTTCATAGAAGCTGAGATCCCAAAGCCTACTGATGCTGCTCAAGTTGAGGCTTGGCAAAAGAAGATGGAAAAATGTCGAAGGATTCTGTTGGAGGGCGTGAAGGATCACATTGTATCCAGCCTGCATGGAAAAACTTCTCCATACTTGATGTGGAAAGCGTTGACAGATTTATTCCAAAGCAAGAGCGACCAGAGGAAGTTGGCGCTCAAGGATAAACTCAGAAACATAAAGATGGAGAAAGGCGACAGTATACCCAAGTACCTCACGAAGTTCACCCAATGCAGGGATGAGCTGGGAAGTGTGGGGGTGACTGTAGATGAGGAGGACTTGGTGGACTTGGCTCTCCTTGGTCTTCCAAAGATTTTTCACTCCTATCAGGACTCTGTCAATGGTCGGGAGAAATTGCCAGGATGGGAGCGACTTTGGTCGGATCTCATGCAAGAGGAGATAAGGCGAAGTACCAGGGACGAACCTTCATCAAAGGCATCTGATGAAGAAAATTGCGCTTTGGCTGCCAAAGCAAAGAAGGGGAAGAGCAAGAAAGCTTCTCATTCCAGTGCAAAAGGAAAGAAGCAGGACATGTCCAAGGTGAAGTGCTTTCACTGTCACCAGCACGGACATTATGCCACAAATTGTCCGCAAAAGAAGAAAAATAAGCATGCTGCTGGATCTGTAGCGGGAGAGGCCTTAGCCTTGCAATTTGAGCTGGATTTTCACTGATCGCATGCTTGGTATCAAGTGTGATGGGTTCAGTTTGGTTCTTGGACAGTGGTGTGTCTTTTCACATGGATGAGAAAGATCTTGGAGTGCACATCGAGATGGGCGATGATGGTAGATACAGTGCGACCGGTATCGGTACCATTTCCTTTGAGAGGGAGTCTGGTAAACCCTTCATATTGAAGGAAGTGATGAATGTTCCAGGATTGAAGAAGAATCTTATCTCTCTGGTGATGTTAGAAGACAAGGGATATGATGTTGTCTTTAGCGAGGGAAAGGCTTTCTGTGATGAACAAGCCAGGCTCCCAGGAAGATAGGGGTTAGTCAAGAACCTTTATCAATTGCAAGTAGATAGGCTGCGCAACAGCTGTGCAAGGCGAAGGAGTGAGTAGCCGGGATGATGGCAGGCTGTGGCACGCTTTGGAGATTGGGCCACCTTCACCATGGAGCTTTGAAGATAGCACCTTGAGATTTCTCTCTTGGGCTTCCTAAGGGTACTCTTGCGCGATCAAGATCAATACGAGGATATTACCTTGGGAAAATTTGTGAAATCCACCTTTCACGAGAAGGATAGTCGTTCCACGACGATCCTTGAGAGAATTCACACAGACGTGTGTGGACCTTTCTCAGTAGCTTCGACAGCAAAGCACAGGTACTATGTGATCTTTGTTGATGATTTTTCTCGGAAGTGCTAGATCTTCTTCATGTAGAAGAAGAGTGAGACATACTCAAAGTTCTGTGAGTTCAAGGTGCTGGTTGAGAAGGAATCGGGGAAGCATGTGAAGGCTCTTAGGAGCGACAATGGTGGTGAATTCATCTCTGCCGAATTCAAGGACTTTTGCAGCACAAAAGGAATTCGGAGAGAGCTCATAGCACCTCATAACCCACAGCAGAACGGGGTTGCTGAGCGGAAGAATAGAACGATCGTGGGTGCTGCACGGGCGATGTTGCATGATCAGGACCTACCCATTCACTTGTGGGCATAGGCATGCAATACTGCAGTATATGTGCAGAACCGTTGTCCTCACAAGATACTTGGCATGAGTACACCCGAGGAGGCGTTTTCTAGTAAGAGGCCTAATATTTCCCATTTGAGGATTTTTGGTTCACCTGTCTACATGCATGTGACGAAGGATGCCAGGAAGAAGCTGGAGCCGACCGCAGAGGTTGGGATATTTGTGGGGTACACTGATACACCCCACAACTATCGTGTGTATTTTCCAGACAATCGCAAGACTATTGTGCGACGGGATATCAAATTTCAGGAGGAGAAAGCCATGAAGTGTTCGCTTGAGAGGGAGCCACACTTGCATGCAGATGAGGAGCTATTAGTTCCTAAGGATGAGCTTCAAGATGTGGATTAGCCACAAGAGGAAGTTCATGGAGTGGAAGAGACCACTCATGCAGCGCCAACCATCAGAGGGTGAAAGCGCACTACAGAAGTTGAGCGATTGGCTCAAGATGTAGAGAAGGTTGTAGGACCACCTACAGCACAGTGCAGACAGAGACAGTCACCGAACCGGTACACTGGATACATGACTCTTGTGAGAAAATGTGTCATGACAGAGCCATCCTCTTTCGAGGAAGCTGTGGAGGAACTCGCATGGGTAGATGCCATGGTGGAAGAGTATGATTCGATTGTCAGAAACAGTGCATGGGAGATTGTCCCAAGGCCAGAGGGGAAATCAGTGGTGGGTTCGAGATGGATCTACAAAGTGAAGCAGGCGGCTGACGGGAGTGTGGAGATTTGTTGCCCGAGGCTTCTCACAGATAGAGGGGATCAATTATGAGGAGACCTTTGCACCTGTCGCAAGGTATTCTTCCATACGGACGATCCTAGCGCTCTCAGCGCATATGGGGTGTCACGTTCATCAGATGGATGTGAAGACTGTGTTCCTCAACGAAGTCATTGAGGAGGAGGTGTACATAGAGCAGCCCGAAGGTTTCGAGATATTCAGCAGTGAGTCGCATGTGTGCAGGCTCAAGGGAGCACTGTATGGGTTGAAACAAGCACCTCGTGCTTGGTACACATGGATAGATAGTTATTTCACCAGACTTGGATTCTCCAAGAGTGAGGCGGATCCTAACCTGTACCAGATTGTGGTGGAGGGTAAGTTTCTGATCATTGTACTTTATGTAGATGATTTGATTTTGACGGGTGATGAGCTGTTGATACTTTCATGCAAGGAGGATCTTGCTAGAGAGTTTGAGATGAAGGACTTGGGCCTCCTTCACTATTTCCTGGGATTGGAAATTTGGCAGCGCAGTGATGGACTATTTGTTTCTCAAGGTAAGTATGCCCGGGAGATAATGGAGAAGTTCAACATGCATGGCTGCAAGCCTGTTGATACTCCTCTTCTAGGAGGTTGGAGGAAGGAGGATGCTACTTCATCGGAGGTAGTGGATGCCACTGTTTATCGACAGTTGGTGGGGTCGCTTATGTATCTGGTAAATACACGACCCGATATATGCTATGCTGTTAACCAGCTTTCACAAGCTATGGTTAAGCCAACCAAGCTCTTCTGGAAGGCAGGCAAGCATGTATTGCGTTATCTTAGAGGCACATCGGGATATGGATTTTGGAGTACGGAGAGACAAAGGATGAGGTGAATACGTGGCTCGAGCCATGGGGCGGATGCGGGTGGGGCGGGGGCCCGGTAGACGAAAGAGCACATGCGGAGGGATCTTCGGTATCGGGTCAGCTGCGAGTTTCTTGAGTACGACGAGAGCGGTCAAGTGGCACTCGATTCGACGAGAGGGTGAGTATATGGAGCAGCTTGGAAGTGCATGCGAGCCATATGAATTGAGAAAGATCTGGTCGGATTGTTCGGGTCGCACTTGGAGCCTACTGTGATTTATTGTGATAACCCGAGTTGCATTAAACTCTCGGCTAATCCAGTATTTCATGATAGATCCAAACACATCGACATCAGGTACCATCATATCAGAGATTGTGTTCAGCGGAGAATCATGTTACTTTCATATGTTCCCACGGAGGATCGGGATGCTGACATCTTGACGAAGGCGCTCACCAGGAGCAAGTTCGAATTCCACAGAGGCAGGATAGGGGTTGCAGATAATCCATATCTTGTTGAGAGGGAGTGTTGAAAATGCAACAAGATGATGGAGCTTAGTGAAATGAAGTCGCCTTCACTAAGTGGGCCGCAGGCTATTTTTGGCGCAAAGTCTATTTTTAGACTATGTCTATTTTTAGACATATGGATCATGGTCTATGAGTTGCAGGATGCTATTTATGGATGATTGGCCGAGTTGGTAAAAATAGATGGACCTCTATTTTTAGACATTAGGCGGAATCTATTTTTAGATTGCCGGGCTAAAAATAGAACAGTCAAATATTATTAACCCTTAATAATATTTAGACTATAAACATTATCTTATCCTCTTGGAGCACTTCAGTTTGATGCTTGGATGTGGCACATGCAGCTGACAGAAGTAAATATGCTTTTCCTAAGGGTTAGTGAGCTATTGCATGGTTGACTTCAGTTAGAACTCATGTGGCAGAGTTTGGTGGAGTTGATGAGACAGTTGGTGGAGTTGTGTTCGGTTTAACTTAGTTGAACTAGTTGTATTTAGTCTAACTGATAAATACACTAGTGATGAGTGGTGTGAATTAATTATTAATTAATTCACTGATTATTAACTCATAAATCAACTAAATAATACATCAGTTAACTGCAATGCATGGACAGTTCAGTGGAGACCAGTGTTAGAGGTGGGTGAAAGGGTGAGTCTACTATCATTTGTGACTATAGCTGTGCATGGGATTTGCACACACATTGATTGAGATTGCCAATGAAGATTGCGCAGTACAAGCTAGTGGGATTCGAACTTGGATCTCATCATTATTCATCTTGGATTGCGCAGTAGAGGCAGGCAGACTTGTGGAGGAGATTTGAACCTGTGACTTGTTTAGATCTGAGCTAGTTGGTGTGTAGCATGTGAGATAGTGCTGAGAGCTGTGAGGAGCTTTGTGCTATGTATTGTTACATGTTCTTTATCATTATAATATACAGATAGTTGGGGGTTTTCAGCTGTATGCTTTCCCCATTACATACTGTGTTATATGTGTACTTGATTATGTTTTAATGTGCGCATGCGACTGCTTCTATTTCCGCAAATTGATGATCAATTGTAGAAGAGGTTATGTATTATGCATGAAGCTTAAATAGTGTGTAATCAGGATAATCTCGGTGAATAATTTAGCTATTATTCAAATTTCTACATGATTCACCCCCCTCCCCCCCCCTCTCAGTTCAACTAAGAATTCAACAATTGGTATCAGAGCCAAGTTCCTTTTATACTAGTTTAACTACTGAAAGGAGATCCTAGGCCTCCAAGATGGCTAGTCAAGAAGGAAGCTCAACCAATAAAGCCCCTTTCTTCACTGGTACTAATTATGCCTTCTGGAAAATCAGAATGAGAGCATACATAATGTCTCTAGGAATAGAGGTATGGGCTGTTGTAGAATTTGGATATGCCCCAAAGACAACTGACCCTGAAAGAGAAGCTAAACAAGAATTTGTAGCAAATGAAAATGCCATGAATGCAATATTAAGTGGACTTTGTGAGGCTGAATTTATCAAAATAATGCACAGTAAGATTGCTAAAGATATGTGGGACACTCTAGAGAATATCCATGAGGGTGATAAAAAGGTAAAGACTGCCAAACTTCAAGTATATAGAGCCCAGTTTGAAAATTTAAAAATGAATGATGATGAAGATGTTGGCAGCTTCTTCTTAAGAGTTGCAGAAATTGTAACAATATGAAAGCTCTTGGAGAAACCATACCAGAAAGTATAATTGTGCAAAATATTCTAAGATCTCTTCCTTCTAGGTTTAATCCCAAGGTGTCTGCAATGGAAGAAACAACTAATTGAGAGACCTTGACCATGAACCAGCTACTTGGAAATCTAACAGCATATGAAATGAGGCTCCCACAGAAGAAGCCAAGTACGAGGGAGGCAGCCTTTAAAACAGAAAATACGAAAGAAGAAGAGGAAGACATATGCTCTTGCTTGGATGAAGAAGAAGCAAAATTTGTCAAGAAACTGGATAGAGGCTCAGGTAAATATAAAGGTAAACTTCCTTTCAAATGCTGTAACTATGGAAGAGTTGGAAACTATGCAGCTAAGTGTCCTCACAAGAAAGTAAGGACTCAGGCCCAAGAATCAGAGAAAAATACATCAAAGAACTGGCATAAAGGAAAGAAGTTTAGCAGAAAATCCTTCTATGCTCAACAAGACAGCAGTACACCTGAAGACTCAAATGAACCCTCAAGTGAAGAAGGAACCTCTGAATTTTTATTGATGGCCATAGAAAAACTTGAAGGACTCCTGCTAGAAGATGAAGAAGAAGAAGGTGAAGTCGACCTTGAGGGGGAGCTAAGAAGTGCTCTGGAGGAGATTTACAGACTCAAACTGAAGTGTAGAAAACAAAAGGACATTCTCCTCAAGTATGTAAGAGAAGAGAAAAATTCAGAAGCCCTCATGCAGTTGAAAGTAGAGCTTGAAGAAGCCAAGAAGATAGAAGACATGTTACTTCAGCAAATCAAGGATAAAACTTGAGAACAAGAGAAGTTGGAAGAAGAAGTTGTATGTCTGAGGAAGAAATTAGAAAATGCTCAGAGGAAAGTATCTATAAATTTTTCTCAAACAACAAGCTCTAGTAAGTTGAACGAAATTCTGGATGCTCAGAGATCTCCTATGATAAAAATGGGAATAGGCTATGAAGGAGAATCAAGTAAAAGCAAAGAAAAGGAAAACATACAGATTATTTTTGTAAAAGCAAAGAAGAATGATGAAGCAGCTCAAACAATTCCTACAAAAGAAGGAACATGTAATGAGGAAGACAGAGATCAGAAGAAACCTCTAATAACAAAGAATGCAATAAATACTAAGACAACAGAAAAAGAATCATATGCCTCTGAGTATGTCAAACTTGGAAGCCATCAAAGGAGATTCTTCCCTCCTATGAAGAATGCCACCTGTTATGTTTGCCACAAGCTGGGACACATCACTGCATATTGTCATGCAAGGAGGAGTAATTCAAACCAGCAAAAGATGCAAACAGTGAAGAGATTGTCTCAAACAAACAAATGGAGAAGACAACCTAACATCAAGTATGCAAATAGTTTCTATGGTTACTGTTTTTATTGTAAGGAATTTGGCCATAAGATCATTGAGTGTAGAAAGTATGGACAAAGATTGATGTTCAACACCTCAAGGAGGTTTATGAATCAAAGAAATTTTGTTCATACTCACAATTCTGCAAAAATTATGATCAAATGTTGTGTATGCAATCAAGTTGGACATATGTCTTCCAAATTTCCTCTCAGAAAAAGTAGTTCATCACCTCACAAAAGATACCAAACAAAAGGGTGCTTCCAGTGGATAAAGAAGGTGAATAAATGTGACTTGGCTCTAATTGTTCAAGACCTAAAAAGCCAATGGTATTTGGACAGTGGCTGCTCAAAACACATGACTGGAGACAGAAGCAAGTTTATAACTCTTGATGAAAAGAAATTTGGCAATGTTACTTTTGGCAATGATAAATCAGGAAAAATAAAAGAAAAAGGCTCAATAAGCCTAGACAATGGCAGAGGAAAGGCCCAAGATGTATTATTTGTAGATGGGCTGAAAGCGAATTTTCTAAGTGTCAGTCAAATGTGTGATAAAGGCTGTGAAGTTCTTTTTAGAGCACAAGATTGTGAAGTCAGATCAAGCACCACAGGTAAGACTCTGCTCAAAGGAGTTCGAATAGAGAGTAATGTTTACATTGTGAAAGAGGAAGATGAAGCATGTCATCTTAGCAAACTTGAGGAGTCATGGTTATGGCATAAAAGGTTGGGACATCTCAGCTTCTATCACATCATCAGACTAAGCAAGAAGAAAGCTGTCAGAGACATGCCAGAAATAAAAAGGCCTTTTAATACCATATGAAAATCATGTCAATTAGGAAAACAGACCCGCACATCCTTTAAGGGCAAAGATGAGTTATCAACAAGAAGACCACTCCAACTTGTGCACATGGACCTGTGTGGACCTTCTAGAACTAGAACACCAAGTGGAGAATCCTATTTCATGTTGATAATAGACGACTTCTCCAGAATGACATGGGTTGCCTTTCTCAAAAATAAATCAGAAGCATTGGAAAAATTTAAGATATTCAGAGCATTAGCAGAAAATCAAACTGGATGCAAGCTGAAATGTATCAGATCAGACAGAGGAGGAGAATTCACCGATTATGACTTTGCAGACCTATGTAATGAACATGGAATTAAGCAACAATTTACTATTGCAGGGACACCTCAGCAGATGAGAAAGGTATATATATACAAACATATTCATATAATAAATGGTTACCATGACAAGAGAAAGAATATTCTCACCCTTCGTTATGTACAGTATACACACAGCTGTGCATATCCTTAACAAATCTCACTTAAGGCCAAGCAGTGACAAGACTCCCTATGAACTATGGCATGGGAAACCAACTTCAATCAAACATTTTAGAATCTTTGGAAGCAAGTGTTACATAAAGAATAATGATGAAAATCTTGGGAAATTTGATGCAAGAGCAGATGAAGGATATTTCCAAGATATGCTTCCAAAAGTAAAGGGTACAGGTGTTACAACAAGACTCTTTGAAAAATACTAGAAAAGCATTGACGTGAGATTTGATGAAGAACTTCCAAACAATACAAGAGATACAGACTGCAGCAGTCCATCAGACAACCATGAAGAAGAAAACCAAGATGATGATGAAACAAGCAAGACAACAGAAGATGCAGAGCTGAGCTCGAAATCTCCTTCAAGATACACTCAGAAGAATCATCCTGAAGATCAGATCATAGGAGACAAGAGAGTGGGGGTCCAGACAAGAAGGAAGCTAACTGAACAGGCAGAAGAGGTATACATAGCCATGTTATCACAAATAGAGCCAAAGAAATTTGAAGAAGCCAGCAAGGACAAGTCTTGGGTGAATGCTATGAATGAAGAATTGGACCAAATTGAGAAAAACAATACCTGGGAACTAGTTCCTAGAACCACTGAGAAAAATATCATAGGCTCAAAATGGGCATTCAAAAATAAAATGAATGAGGAAGGACAGGTAATCAAGAATAAAGCCAGACTTGTCTGCAAAGGATATTCACAAATCGAAGGACTTGATTACGATGAAACATTTTCCCCTGTAGCCAGAATGGAAGCCATCAGAATGTTTTCAGTCTTTGCATGCTACCAAGACTTCAAGGTATATCAAATGGATGTGAAATCTGCATTTCTGAATGGAGATCTAGAAGAAGAAGTCTACATGAAACAACCAGAAGGTTTCTATTTAACAGACAAAGAAGACTATGTGTGCAGATTGAAGAAGGCTCTATATGGACTGAAACAGGCTCCTCATGCTTGGTACTCAAGACTGGATAATTATTTGCAAAAACAAGGCTTTAAGAGAGGCGGAGTAGACAACAACCTATACATAAAAGCCCATGAAAATGAACTCCTGATCGTTGTAGTGTATGTTGATGACATTATGTTTGGAAGCAACCGAGATGAAATAGCAAAAGGGTTTGCTGAGGAGATGAAATCAGAATTTGAGATGTCCATGATTGGAGAACTCAGTTTCTACTTAGGACTTCAAATTCAGCAAAAGAACACAGGTACATTCATCTCACAGGAAAAATACTTAAAAAAAATGTTGAAAAAGTTCAAAATGGAGGACTGCAAACTTGTGTCAACTCCCATGATCAGGGGATGCAAGCTGTGTGCTGATGATGGATCTGCTGATGTAGATCAAAAACTCTACAGATCCATGATAGGAAGTCTGCTGTATCTGACAACATCAAGACCAGACATCATGCTAGCAATAGGACTAGTGGCTAGATATCAAGCAGCACCTAAACAAAATCACCTTCTTGCAGTCAAAATAATATTCAGATATCTACAAGGAACAACACAATATGGACTTTGGTATCCTAAAGGCAAAAGCTTCACTTTGACAGCATACATAGATGCAGATTGGGCCAACTGTGTGGATGACATGAAAAGCACAAGTGGAGGTGCATTCTATATAGGAGAAAGTCTGGTGGCATGGTTAAGCAAGAAACAAACATCTATCTCTCTGTCTATAGCAGAAGCAGAATATATAGCAGCAGCAACATGTTGTACACAAGTCATGTGGATGAAGAAAACCCTCCAAGACATGAAGGTAAGCATTGATGAACCTATCTCAATCAAATGTGATAATACAAGTTCTATAAGTATATCAAAAAATCCTGTGCTTCATTCAAAAACTAAACATATCCCAATCAAGTATCACTTTCTCCGAGAACAAGTGGCTCAGAAAGTAGTAAAGCTGGAGTATGTACCAACAAAAGAACAGACAACAGATATATTTACCAAACCGCTTGCCAGAGAACCATTTGAATATTTGAGAGATAGACTAGGGGTAGTATCTATAGATGCTACTCTCTGATATGAAGAGAAAGCACAGTTTCAGGGGGAGAACAGAAACGAAAATATCATTCCAGGGGGAGATCAGCCAACAAGGGAAGCATGAAACAGGTCCTCAGAATCAAAGGATTATGGAAAGAATACATCCAGCATAAAAGAGTCAATGAAAAGGCTAAAAGGTCAGTGTTTTAGATTTAATCCAAAGTTTGGAGCAGCAGGGTACAAAATCAGAAGATCTCAGAGAGAGGAAATGCAAGAAATGTTGAAAAAGGATAAAAACAAAAGATCAAAGGATAGAATCTACACTAAGAAATGTGCAACCCCTTGCCATTGATGTCAAAGGGGGAGGAAGAGCTAGCAACAGAAGGAAGGGGCCTAAAAGGAAAACAGAGGAAGTATATTGCCATCAATGCCAAAGGGGGAGACTGTTGGAAATGTTGTCATTGATGGCAAAGGAGTTGGCAAACGAGGAGCATCTGAAACAGTAACTAGGAAAAGAGAAAAGCAAAGTAGCAGAGAGGAGGTAGAGGCAGCATAGAAGGAACAAAGGCAGCAAGAGACAGATGACAGTAGAAGAGGGCCATTTAATAGCATATCTGGAGAGACAGAGTAATGTATATGCCTAAATTTAATAGCAGATTTGGAGAGACAGAGTAATGAATATGCCAAATGTTCGGATATAGTCCTGATTGAATTAGAGTGTTAATCTCTGTGTAAAGAATAAATTTATTCCTTGGACTCTATTTAACTTATGCAATTTCGAGCAAAACCTATACATAGAGGACTCTGGAAATCGGTTTCAGAGTCTATCTGCAGGAATAGGCTTTGAATTCCAGTAAATAAATGTATGAGCAATGCAAGGCTAAATTTCCCTCTGTGTGTCGGTGGAGAAATCGACTTCATGTCGATATTGTGCTTGAATGCACTGATAACTGTAAGCAAATTCTGTGTATTATGTATGAAAGAAGACTTTGTGTCGGGCTTTAGATGGAGTTCAATTTTGGATAAATACTGTGATAATGGCTCATATTTGAGGTTCTGGATTGTAATCGAAAGCATCAATATTTGTGAAGAAAGTTCTCTTGCTAATGCAGAACCATAGAAACCCCTTTGAAACTGAATCCCACATAAGTTGCCATTGTCTTATATTCTGTTCAGGGTAACCAAATTTGTTTGAGAATAAGCCTTCATTCTCGTTAGAATCGACTTGTTTAAGGAAGAAATGAGTCCGTTGTGAGCCACGCTCTGAAACAGGAAGTTGTGAATCGATCACGGTTGCAGTGAGTATCATGGTCATCGCAGAACTCAATGTGGTCGAATAATCCATGGGGGTTACTATAAGTCGTGTTCTTCTGCAACAAATGCAGACTTTTGAACTACAACCAATAGTTGGATGATCGATATGGAATGATGCATAAACACGACGGAGTTAAACAAAATAAAGGCGGACGGAACCCTGAGGGAGAAAGCAGCGGAACCACGAAGAAGTGAACAGTAAAGGCGGGTTTCCGGTTTTGATCGCACTGCCTTCGTAGGGTAAGCGGTATTCAAGAATTTGGAGCGATTCCATTGACTGCCTGACATGTGGCATATGGCGGGGTCCCAAAAGCCACTTTCATCGCGAGTCAACGGTCGTGCAAGTAACTCGCACGATATCCATTGGATCGTCAAGACCAGTGCGACGTGTTGTCCGTCGTTGGATGTGGAAGGCTTGTCAGCGTTGGGGCCCATTCATACGTATGCGTTGATAATTGTTAAGGTTTGTGGGTTTAACCAAGGTATGGTATTGTTATTTAAGCGCGTAGTTAAAGGGCAGATATCCCCCATAAGCACTTACAGATATCCCCCATATTGTGTTGATTGTGTCGTGAATTACCAAGCATTTATATGATCATTGGTTGAGAGTAGAGCTCCCACAGAAAGGAAGTGAATCTGAGATATTACATACATATAATAACTTTGAAATTAACATCTCAATTCTCTGAGTTTTGAACGCTCTCAGGTTTAAGTGTTTAATTTGTCAGCGTAGAATAAGTCGAGGGTTATCCATATCGTGATGCTCTAACATTGAACAGAGGTCGTGACCATAGATTGATATAGCATCGTATGTGAGTTAGATGACATCATTTTGGATATGTGTAAGGGTTCTATGTGGCGTGGTTGTTTTATTGCATAGGCCTGGGGGCTTTTACAATCTTTGAAGGAGGTTCCTACAGTTAGAAGAATTGCCAGGTTTAAACTGGACTGAGTACAGAGGTGTAGGCAGGTGGTTATATATGCAAGAGGATTTGATTAACATCTCAAATCTCAGATTTGAGATGCTAAAGATTTCAGATTTAGTTGTTTAATTGCAAGTTCAATAAACAGAGTATCAAAACTACCCAGATCAGAGAACGTAAGCAAGCAGCCCAAGAACAGAGATTGGTAATGAACAGACATCACCCAGATTCATATGTATTTGAGAATAAAACCTGAAAAGCAGTTATATATGTAGCTGGTGCACACAAGTACAGTGAACAGATAAATAGACACAGAGGTGAACCAAAGTATACAAAACAGTCACTCAACAACAGTAGAAAAGACAAATCCAGTAAAGCCAAAATCCAGAAAAGGAGCTGAGTGAAATTGAAGTGTGTAACTGAAAATGTGAATGTAAATGTTGTAATTAATTTTTATTGTTTGTGATGCATTGGCAAGTCTCCTGTAGGAAAACAAAACTCCCACTGTAATATTGAAATTAATGCATATTGTTATATTTTTCTGAATGAGTGGGTAAAAGAAATAAGAAGGCAGAAGGCAAAAAGTCAGGACTATTCACTCCAAATTCCCTGAGGAATGTAAAGAGTCATGTGATGAACTCTATATATGATATCTCATTGATATCCATAGTGAAGTTAGAGGTTGGAGAGTGTGAGGTTAGAGAATGAAAAGTATAGAAGATTGAGGCAGAGAAGATAAGGAAGAGAGGAGCAGAAAGAGATGCTACAAAACAGAGCTGATATCTGAGGTAAATCAGTAAACATTTTTTTTGATAAATTGAGGAATTTGGAGCTTCCCTATCAAGTTGAAGCTTGATAGTTGTCAGTTGTAGCTGACTGAGGTTGGAGCCTCTTGTAGGTTGGTGCCTGCAGAAAATTGAAGGGAGTTGGAGCTTCCTTGCAAGTTGTAGCTTGCAGAATTGAGGTTGGAGCCTCCTATAGGTTGGTGGCTGCAGAAAAATAGTGGTGAGAGGGAGTTGGAACTTGCCTTTGCATCACGACAATAATAAGATGTGGTTTTCTCCCTTTATGGGTTTCCACTTATATCCGCTGTCTCTATCTGTGTTGCCTGTGTGCTGAGATGATTTATCAAATCTGCTTAATGTTTGCTACTCTCATAACAAGTTTGATGTCACATTAATTTAATACTTGCTGCAACATATTAAGACTGTTCATATACTAAAGTTGGTTATAAAAGTAAGCTATAAATAAGCTGATGAAAAATTTAAAAAGCTCATGTATGTATTGAACTGATTCACCACCCCCCCCCCAACCCCCCCTCTCAGTTCAACTAAGAATTCAACATGTTGTTGTTATAATACTATCAAATAACACACCCAATTGGTCGATAAGGCAATTCACCAAATCAAATGCCCATGTTGTGCACTCCATCGTACTACAATTCCTCCCTTTGAAACGTGTAATAAATGATTCAATAGTCAGCAAGCACCTGAGTCCAAGAGTCACTATAAAGTCATGTGAATGCAGGCGCTTTAGGTGCCAGTGCATTTTATTTTGGACAGTGGAATAGATCACGACCATGCTTGTGAGTCGAATGCCAGGAACGTTAAAATTACTCTCGAATTGCCTCTACCTACTCCCATGTTCCACCTACCTCAGAAAAGGCTGCCATGAGTGCAATTGGGAGAGCTTGTTGTGTGGGGAGGGCCACGTTGATGAAGCACAAAGTGAGGTATCTGATATTCTTAAGGATATCCATGCCAATTGTTGCAAAGGACTGAAGGCTAAGCTTATTGATTTGAGATGGACACTAGATGAATGGTTAGAGTACAGAAGCCCTCCTCTCAATTCTACACAGAACATGAGCGAGTGGAGACCTCCCAATGCATGCCTACATTCTTGGGATAATTAATTTAAGCACAAAATGATACATTTTTTATTCATTTTTGAATGGTTATTGTCATTTTTGAATTTGGTTGCCTGCAGGCATTTGTTTTAGGGAAAGGTGGGTGGGAGAGATAAGTGTCCATTTTTCCTGGAAACATGAAATGAGTTCTGGAATGACTTTTGTGTGGACAATGAAGCTGGTGTTGACACTAAAGATGAGGATGTCCAGATGTAATTCTACTATGAAATTTGCATGTTCTGTACACAAAAGCATATTATATGGACAAATGTCATAAGAAGAAAATTTGCTTGTCGTATAATCGCTTTACACTTCCCCTCACCTTTGAAATGTCGCTGAAGTTTCAAAATAATCATGTAAATTAGATTGGGGATGAACTTAACCAGTGTAGCCATCACCCTCCAAATTTATCCTTCTGAATTAATAATCATCTGCTAAATATAAAACAAGCTGAATTTTCTCGGTTCATGTCTATTATTAACATCCAATATATAGTTTTATACAGAATCACATTATATATACAAAGACAACCTCTAGTCATAATCAGAAACATTACAGTATCGAGCTCTTTGAAGTGGCCCATAGGTATGTATATCTATGTATACAAAAATTATTAATTAATATGTATCATAGAACATTTCTCTAGTTCTACCACTAAATCTGTAAAAGCAAACAAACAAAACAATGATACCTATCTTTTCCTAAACATTGTTCATCTATATATACAAGAATTATTAATTAATATGTATCATGGAACATTTCTCTAGTTCTACCACTAAATCTGTGAAAGCAAACAAACAAAACAAGGATTCATATCTTTTCCTAAACATTCAATAACAACACTATATCACATAAATCTATTTTTGGGATTTTTTTTTGGATTTTTTTCTTGTTTCAGTGATATTACAAGGATTCCACTGGCGTAAGAATATGTGGTATACTTATTTATTTGCATTTTTATTTATATATTTATTTACATTTTTATGTATATGGTATGTGAATGAGATTTGTGTATCTTTATTTATTACTTATTTGTCATATTTTTATAATGATTTGGGCATTTGTGTATGTAGATTATTCATTTGATTTGTATATATAATGTAAAATGGTGCAGGGAATTTTTTTTTTTTGAAATGTAGAAGGATATTTTTAAAACGCACAAAGATATTAATGAAATTTTTTCTTTTTTAAATGTGTAGGTTGGTTTATGTATGTGCTTTTGGTCTTTTAATTGTGTTTTTTCCAAAGTTAATTTTGTTATATATATATATATATAATTATATATAATTTAAGGATATTATGTAAAATATCAATATCTTGATTTTTTTTATGTGAAATTTTGAAAATAGAATTTTCTCAATTTGTTTTAGAATATTATTTTCTATAATATTTATTTCCTTCGGGTATCTTTGCACCTTTAGAGATAAATGCTAGTTTAATTTATTTATTTTTGAAGCAATGAGCATAGGCTGAAAATGACTTTACACACCTATTGTAGTTTGTATACACGTCGGAATGGAATTCATCGATTAACACCTTTTAGCAACCTTCCATATCCCCTCACGTATGGTTGTACTCCTATGGTTATATCTAATAGTTTTATGCATAAGATGAATATATAAGTTTATTTGTTTTTCATTTTATTTAACATAGGGTAGGTAATTTTGCTACTCAAAATTTATGTAGAAAAAATAAGTTAAAAAATGGTTATAAATATAGTCATTTTTTTATATAGTAATAGTATTATTTTTAATAGTCATCTTTCACTTTACATAAAGTATTAATTATGATATACTTTACATAAATTTCACAATAATTTAATAATTTTATAGTTAAAAAATCAATTTAAAAATGTTATATTATTTCAATTTAATTTATAATAAATTATAACTTATAGCACTCCATCTAATATTTTTATGAATATAATGAATATATAAGTTTATTTGTTTTTCATTTTTATTTCAATTTAATTTATAATAAATTATAACTTATAGCACTTCATCTAATATTTTTATGAATAGAATGAATATATAAGTTTATTTGTTTTTCATTTTAATTAACATTGTGTAGGTAATTCTGTTATTCAAGATCTATTTAGAAAAATATTGATGAAGAGAAATCTAGATTTTCCAATGTCAGAGAATATTTGTTCGAAGTTAAAAATATGTTTAAAAATGGTTATAAATATGGTCATTTTTTTTACATAGTAGTAAAATTCTTTTTATCCTAATTACAATAACTTCTACTATCAATTACTTTTTGCATCACCAAATATTAAGCACCAACTCTGTATATTACACTTGTTTCTTTAATTACAATAACTTCTACTATCAATTACTTTTTGCATGAACAAGTATTAAGCAACAACTCTGTATATTACACTTGTTTCTTTAATTATCATCAGCCAGTATTATACAGCAACTCTGTATATTACACTTGTTCTTTTAATTATCGGTAGACAACTCCATTATCTTTTTGCTGACACGTTATAAATATCGTCTGTATTGTACAGCTATCTAATCAAACTAAAGCCATAAAAAGTTAAGACCTGAGAGAAAACTTGTTCTCAGGTGATTCTGAGGTCAAATATGTTATCCATGGGAATTTTAAGATCCACACAATCATCACCAACTTCATCTTGCAAGATATCCTCCTCGAAATTCAACCATGACTCCAAGTCAACACTTCGGTTACCCAAACCCCCATTTCCCTCAAATACCTCCATGCCAGGGAGTTGCAAGTGAGACAAATCAATGGCTATCTCAGATTCACATTGTACATCCTGAGATATACCACCCTTCGCTTCAATGCTTGTATCCCTAGACTCTTCATTAAAACTTGATGAACATTTGTTTTGTGCTTCAGTAGGCTTCGTGGGTAGACCATTCACTTCCTTTGACAGCTCAGCAGTTTTCTGCTTTGGTTTTCTCTTCGTTTTTCTCTGTCTCTTGACATTCCGTAAACAGCGTTGGCCACTCTTAGCATTGTTCATTCTAGCTATGTTCCCCTTACTCTTTCCCTTTCCCTCTCGCTCCTTCTCACTGCGCTTGCCCTTTCTCCCTCCAACAAGAGAACTTCCAAGAACAGATGAATTTCTCAGGTCACTGGCTCCAACTGCATCATCAAGGAGCACTTCCTTCTTTCTTGTTCGTAAAGAGACTGAATCATATTTTCCACCAGTTAGTTCTAATGAAGATGTAGCTACCTGGCATGAGTCAGATTGTTCCTTGCCTTCCATGTCCTTCTTCTGTATTTGCTGAGCTAGAAGATCACCAGAATTATCGGAAGCCAAAGTAGAATCAACTGCACATAAAACAAAATTATCCATCGAAAATTTAGATAGCATGAAAAAAAAAATTAGGATGACATAGTCTCATATTCTAATATTGTGAACAGGGAGAATTGAATCCGAGGCTATCCAAAAGAAGTTAGAATGAAACTGGTGAAGATACAAGTCCATTAAATGAATATGACATATATATTCCGAACAAATAGACTATCGCAACCTTTCTCAGGCAGCGTAGAGTGTCAAAATTGGAAAAATACTATTTTTCCCTCCAGCATAAGCAAAATAAAACAGAATCAAAACAACTTCCGAGTTATTACCATAGCTAATCTCAAATTTCAAAAGATATCTTTGCTTCTGCATCTTTCTTTACCCCTCTGTTAATATGATGTATTAGTCCTTGAAATTAAATCACTGGTTGTCAACAAGAGGCATTGCCTTTGACTCGAATGGCCAGGGTACATCCGTACATCATTTGACTGTCTCAGTGACACCAATCAATCACTAAAGACTGTCAATGGAAGGCTGGGTGCCCCCAGCCCAAACAGGTGACCCCATTACCCAAAAATAGAACGTTGTATTATAAATTTTAGCCAAAAACATATTAAAAAAATACATTATTGTATTCTAAATACTGACCCAAACAACAAACTATGAACTAACTTGAAAGTTTTTTCACTTTATATCGATTGCCCAATGCTGTTCAGAAGCTACAGATTTTGTACAGCTTTAGATTGTTTTTCAAATTTTGAAAGAGATTTGAATTAAAGTTCCATGCGAACAGCCCATTTATCCTGGTTAGTGTACATGTTTGAGATTTTTTTCCTCTTTATACAAATTACCCCCATGATGTTCCCAAAACACAGAGTTAGAACATCTTTACGTTTAGTCTCGACTGTTGAAAGAAATTCAAGCTATCCATGCGGGCAGCCGAAGGCTGTTGGGAGCAAGATCAAAGCACAGAATAGAAACAGGAAGCGAGAACCCAAAGCACTAATTTCCAGAAAAAGCGGTGTGAAGCATCCTATGAAACCCCGGTGCTTGAATCGCAGAGAAGAGGGCGTCTCATCCAATTTACGAATGGAGTAGATGATATTCATGCCCAGGCTATGTAAGGAGGAACGCGGAGCCTGCAAGTCAGATTGACCATTATTACAAGTAATGTGCTCATCTTCCTCGTCCCCACTGAATGGATTATGGGTTTAAACGTCGGGAATTTCCACTCGACTTTTGTTGGATTCAAACAGCCCTTGTTTGACAACAGTCTTTTAAAATGACAAATATTAGGTGATGCTTAGCTCTTATTTTCTGTCAGAGTCGTCCACACTTGGAAGATTGAATCTATGAATCGAATCGAATAGATGGTGGCATGTCTATAACCATCTACAGATATGGCCCGTGCTTGATAGTATGATTCTTCTGTGTTTTCCATCGATATTCTGGTACTCTGAGCTCACAATACTGTCGAATGTTTATAGCCTGGAAGAAATGAAGTGATTGCTGCAAATCGGACTTCTTTGCTCACCATAAATCCTTCCAATATGGCTTGTTCACTGAACCGAACCAGCCATCATTTACGAGTGACAACACCATTGGCAAGATAGCTTGCTACTAAGGTTTTCGAGCGTTGCTTGTGCACTGCAGTACAGCACCAGCTAAACTCTGGCACCTCACAGCTTGAGTACAATCCTGCACCTCCAACTAGCGACCATTTGCTAGATACTGCCATTGTGAATTTCAAATGGTGCAAGTGTTCTGATTTCAGGGCATTGTTTGGCTCCCAGATCTTCTATTTCAACAACGGCCGGATCGGTACTGGGTTGTATTCTCGTATCAGCTTCGGTGTCATCTTTTTCTTTTCTTTTGGCATTTTTTTACGAGCTCGATATTACAGGGTCTCTAACAAGCAATACCCACAAAAGCTTTGAACAAAATACTGTGTTAATTAGGAATCTAATAAAAATCCTCACAAGCGTGAACACCTCATCTCCAAGACAGACCTGTTCATGGCTAACACGGCAGGCACTTTGAACAAATTCAAATATAAACCATAGTCCATCAAGGATGGACACACAAGGTAAACAGTATTTGCGTGGAGTGGAACATTTCCAATAACCACTATTAAAGGCATTTTAGTACTCTACGCAAAGGAACAACCTGCAAGGGAATAACACAAGTACCATTGCCTGAGGTGTGTAACAAATATACAGCCATAAATGCCCGGCAGCTGTATATGCCTGCCGTTGGATAACTGGCTTGCCAAATCCAACAGCCGGAAGAGAGGACAGTACAGAATGGAAGAGAGGACAAGCTAAACAGTGCGGGGAGGGAGGAGGACAGTGCAGAATGAAAGAAAGGACGAGCTAAACAGTGCACAGATGGCAGAAAACTTGGCGCATAATTCTGGGCCTGGGCTCTGATATCACTATTGAACACACAAAGACGATAGACAAATTTAAACTTAGATCACTATTGAACACACAAAGACGATAGACAAGTTTAAATTTAGATAATAGTGTGATGCATGCTTATTCACAAGATATAAATACATTTCATTGCATCTTCCAAGAGGTCCTCTTGGACTTCTCATGACTGTTGGTGTTCACCTGGAGCTTTTTGCCTTCCAGTGAATATGCCAAATTTACATAGAGAACAAGCTAAAAAGTGAACAGATGGCAGAAAACTTAGTGCATAATTCTGGGCTCTGATATCACTATTGAACACACAAAGACAATAGACAAATTTAAATTTAGATCACTACTGAACACACAAAGACGATAGACAAATTTAAATTTAGATAATAGTGTGATGCATTCTTATTCACAAGAAATAAATATATTTCATTGCATCTTCCAAGAGGTCTCTTGGACTTCTCATCACTGTTGTTCACCTGGAGCTTTTTGCCTTCCACTTAAGTGAATATGCCAAATTTACATAATTTCAAAAGGATTATGTTTCCAACAAAAACTGTAGCGAATCAAAATCTAAAATTTTCACCACTTACACCTCATGATCTCTTCTCGGTTTCTTAAAAATTTCAATGTCTAGATTGTCCAAAAAGAAATTATAACAAATATGTCAAGATCATTTGTTTGAAATTGATTTCAAGGCCATTCATAAACCCTAACTTTCATAGAGCATATCTCCAAAAGTATTATGAACTAAAATCTAAAATGTTGATCTAATGTATTTTGAGATCACTCCTAAATCATCTCAAAATTTCTTAGTATGAGCTTCCCAGAAAAAGATAAAAAAAAAGAAGTAACAAAACCTTAAGGTTCGTATGCTCTTACACCAAACAATATGAAAATGCCACAATGATTCATTTTAAGTAACAAAACCTTAGGTTTGTATGCTCTTACACCAAACAATATGAAACCATGCACCAAAAAAATGATAAAAGGCCAATAATTATAGCCCACTTCATGGGAGTTACAATGAATACAATGTGTAAGACAAGATGAAATGATCTTAAGTCTAGGTCTCCTTGGTATATATATGAGAGACAAAGGGTACTATTACCCCTCTATTTTGCAGGGGTACCTGTTGCCTCAAAATCTAGTAAGCCTTGTGAGATACAAGGCAAGAGATAAAACCTAATGCAACAATGAAGTGGACTTCCACTATCGCCTCAACAATCTGCTTCATGCTCTTTAGTGGAATTTCACCACATGGGATGTTTTCCAGTTTTCACCTAAGGATATTCTAAATCAATTGGCTCAAGGTGATATGTGTTGTTGATTTTTGTAGCATCGAAAAGTGTTCTAAGTCTCAAAATTTGTGAGGAGACTTGGACATCAGTATTCCAAAGAACCTAGAAACTGTTTGTGGAAATTCCACTCAGTTCATGTCTTATTAAAATAATTAATCATTTTAATGAAGACCCTAAGTCTAAACTTAAGGAAATTAAATAATTAAAGGGTATTAATAAGACAGAGTGTGAATCAACTAGAAAACAAAGATCAAGTCAAGTTTTAATCTTAGCCATTGATTAGACTTCTAATCTGGGTCGTTGATTCATCAACGAGAAGATTATAAAAGAAGGCTTGAGGGTCGATTGGAAAATAAGCCGAGCATACACTCAGTACCCGAAGGAGATCAATTATGAAGGAATAGAATTCGATCTCAGTGGGAGAGTTGCAGAAACAGAAGGATGAGGGAGTCAGTTGTGACTAAGCTCAAGGATAGAGGGACACAGTGGATCACAGGAGGTAGCGCACAATGAACCCATGCAGAGCCTAAGCAGACTCACACAGTCCAGCGCAGGGACTATCCACAGAAATACGCCGACAGGCACAAAGGCAAGCAGAGGCTGATCCGGGTGTCAGGAAATTGTTGGGAGGAGCCGAGAATTCTGTCTCAGGTGTTTTTAGATTTTATCTACCAGTGTATTCCTTGTAAAGATTCATTTGTTGAAGAATATTAATAAAACCCTCATCTGCTGCACCAGTTTTCCCGCATTGGGTTTTTCCGAGGACATTTGTCCGAAAATAACTGTGTACATGTGATTGATTCTTGTGCTTATGTTCTTTACTGTTTACTTCTCTGCATATATCATTGTGAATGTTGCAGTAGTATTTATTTCAAAGTTTACTAATAGATTTATGTAAATAACTTATTGAAGTAATAAGTAGGAGAAATAAATCTATCACTGCAACTGTAGATTTTTCAGATTGAAAATTTCACATGGTATCAGAGCCAGAGATGAGTAACAGGAACAGAGAATCGACAAGTGAACAGAGATTTGACATTGCGAAAGTAACTCGGAGGGGCTCACGCAATTCTCCACAGAGGGAAAGAAGCATGATAGAACAGATGGATCATGATGTTTCTGTTCTGGTATCCAGACTTGAAGAAGAATTTGCTTGTGTCAAGCACTGCTTCTCCTGAGGTCTGGTACATTGACAGTGGAGCTTTTGCTCATATGACAAGAGTGCGGGAATGTTTTTCCGACTACCGAGAGGAGCACATGAATTTTAAAATAACCATGGGTAATAAAGCAATATGTACCCCTATTGGAAGAAGTACCGTAGTATTTCAGACCAAGCCAGAAACAAGCTTCAGGCCACTAATGTGTTGCATGTGCCCGGGCTAGGGATGAACTTGCCCTTAGTGTCTCAACTTCAAAACTGAGGTTATGACGTTTACTTTATTGGTAACAAGGTTTATGTCAAACATCCCAGTTGGAAGAAGAAAGCACAGATAAGAGTAAGGAGCAACAAACTTTATAAGTTGCAACTCGATTCCCCAATGGCACTAATTGGCAGCACTAATGAAACTGACCTGAATGAACTATGGCACAGAAGAATGGAACATTTGCATCATGGGGCGTTAAAATTTCTCAAGAAAACTGTCACAAGAGATCCAGAACTCTGCACCAAGCGAGACGATGTCTGCAGAGGGTGCGTATTGGGTAAATATGCCAAGGCACCGTATCAAAGAAGCAGCAATAGGTCCAAGAGTGTATTGGGCTTGATATACTCGGATATTTGTGGACCAATGTCCACTAGAGCTCTTAGTGGTGCCGAGTATTTTGTCACCTTTATTGATGACCATTCCAGGAAAACCTAGAGCTACTTTTTGAAGACCAAGGATGAAGTCTTCAGTTAATTTAAAGAGTTTAAAGCTCTGGTATAAAATCTGACAGGAAAGAGGATCAAGGTGTTGCGTTCAAAAAATGGTGGTGAATACACAAACAAGGAATTCACTGGGTTCTACACAAGGGAAAGTATCAGAAGAGAGTGGACCACTCCATACAATCTGGAGCATAATGGTGTGGCAAAAAGGAAAAACAAGACTATTGTTGAGGCTGCAAGAGCGATGTTGTATGATCAAGACATGCCCAAATTTCTGTGGGTTGAAGCATGTAATACAGTTGTCTATGTTCATAATAGGATCCCTCACGTTGCATTACGAAAGATCACGCCGGAAAGTGTCTTCACTGACAGCAATCCTGGAGTGAGTCACTTTAGGATCTTCGGCAGTACAGCTCACTATCATGTGCCCAGTGAGAAGAGGAAAATGTTGGATATGACTGCAGAAAAGGGGTACCTGGTAGGATACAGTGAGAATGCAAAGGCATATCGCATCTATATTCTTGAGAGCAGGAAAGTTGTGGTGCGGAGGGATGTGAAATTCATGGAGGAGAAGGCCTTTAGAAGATCCCGCGAGTTGCCTTCTGCTACGTAGTCTGAGGATGATCCACTGGTTCAACCTCAACAACCGACAACAGATAATTCAGCTGCCTCTCCAAGGCATGGGGATCCAAGGGACATTTCTCCCAAGGACTTGCAAGAGGGAGAGCAGGTAAATCCACCCACTACCAGTGGGAGAACGAGTAAGGAACTATGACAAATTTTGAGGGATGCAGAAGACTTTGTCTAAGTCCCCTGAAATGAGAAGAGACAGCGTAAGCAGCCTAAGAGGTATCAGGCCTTGGTTGCATAGGTCGGGGAACCTTCCAGTTTTTGGGAAGCAGCTCAGCACCAAGTGTGGGTAGATGCAATGGTGGAAGAGTACAATTCCATCATGACGAATGATGTCTGGGAAGTGGTCCCCAGACCTCAAGAGAGATCAATTGTAGGATCAAGATGGATCTACAAGGTCAAGTACGTTGCATATGGAAGCATCGAGAAATTTAAATCTAGGTTAGTGGCTAAGGGGTATGCTCAGAAGGAAGGGCTAGATTATGAGGAAACCTTCGCCCCAATAGCCAGATATAGATCCGTGATATCCCTTGCTACGCAGATGGGATGGGAGATTCACCAGATGGACGTCAAGACTGGATTCTTGAATGGGGTGATAGAAGAAGTGTATATTGAACAACCAGAAGTCTTCATGACGCATGATCAGAAGACTCATGTGTGCAGGCTTAAGAAAGCCTTGTATGGACTAAAGCAAGCTCCTAGAGCCTGGTATGGTCGAATTGACAGCTACTTGCAGAAGATGGGATTTGTCAAGAGTGACGCAGATCCCAATCTCTACTATCTAAGGGTAGGGAGTGAGCCCCTAATACTGGTACTATATGTAGATGATCTATTTCTGACAGGATCATCGAGGCTCATCAAAGACTGCAAGAAGAATTTGGCTACAGAATTCGACATGAAAGATCTAGGGCTAATGCACTATATTCTAGGGTTGGAAGTTTGGCAGCAAAAGGGGAAGATATTTCTTGGTCAAGGAAGATATACTACAAATATTTTGAAGAGATTTCAGATGGAGGATTGTAGACCCATGATGACTCCAATGATCATCAACTGGAAGAAAATCGATACGTCCGAAGATGATGAGGCTGATCCTACTCTGTATAGGCAACTCATAGGATCTTTGATGTGTCTGGTAAACACAAGGCCAGACATCTGTTATGTTGTAAAAATACTCAGTCAGTTCATGGTAGAACCTAAGAGGGCTCATTAGGCAGCAACCAAGCATGATCTCAGGTACCTTCAAGGAATAGTCGAGCTTGGATTGAAGTATACCCGTAACAGTGATGTCAGGTTGAGTGGGTTCACCGACGCAGATTGGGTTGGGAGTCCAGTAGATTGGAGAGAACCAGCGGGTATTGTTTCAGTCTAGGATCAGGAATGACTTCCTGGTGCAACGGGAAACAAAAATCTGTGGCATTGAGCTCAGCGAAGGCTGAATATATGGTAGCTAGCACAGCTTCGTGTGAGGCCATATGGCTTCGAAAACTTCTTATGAACCTACTAAAGGAGAAAATGGAAGCGACTAGTATTTTATGTGAATCAGAGTTGCATCAAGCTCTATGAAAATATTGTGTTTCATGATTGGTCGAAGCACATTGACATAAGGGGTCACTTCATCAGGGATTATGTCGAACGAGGAGTTGTACAGTTGCAGTATACTCCTACAGGAGAACAAGTCACAGACATTCTCACGAAGGCTCTGGGGAAGACTAAGTTAGTCTACTTCAGAGAGAAGATGGGGATGATCAAGAATCCATTCCAGTAGCATGATTGGATAGGATCGGGATTTAGAGGGAGCTGTAGTACAGATGCAGCAGTGACAGTGGTAGTGTCATGGGCAGCAGTACAGAAGGCAGCAACGTAGTAGATGAGGGGCAGCGTCCGGAGATCAGCAGCGCAGAGGATGCTTCAAAAGCAGAGCAGCATGCAGCAGGTATATTGTTGGAACACTTTCCTCGCTAAGAGGGAGTGTTGTTTTTTGTAGCATCGAAAAGTGTTCTAAGTCTCAAACTTTGTGAGGAGACTTGGACATCAGTATTCCAAAGAACCCAGAAACCATTTGTGAAAATTCCACTCAGTTCATGTCTTATTAAAATAATTAATTATTTTAATGGAGACCCAAAGCCTAAACTTAGGGAAATTAAATAATTAAAGGATATTAATAAGACGGAGTGTGAATCTTCTAGAAAACAAAGATCAAGTCAAGTTTTAATCTTAACCATTGATTAGACTTCTAATCTGGGCCGTTGATTCATCAACGAGAAGATTATAAAAGAAGGCTTAAGAGTCATTTGAAAAATAAGCCGGGCATACACTTAGTAGCCGAAGGAGATCAATTCTGAAGCAATAGAATTCGATCTCAGTGGGAGAGTTGCAAGGCAGAGAGTAGCAGAAACATAAGGAGGAGGGAGTCAGCAGTGACTAAGCTCAAGGACAGAGGGACGCAGTGAGTCACAGGAGGCAGCACAGAGCTGCAGCACAATGAACCCATGCAGAGCCTACGCATACTTGCACAGTCTAGTGCAGGGACTGTGCAGAGAAACACGCAGACAGGCACAGAGGCAAGCAGAGGTTGATCTGGGTGTCAGAAAATTGTCGGGAGGAGCCGAGAATTATGTCTCAGGTGTTTTCAGATTTTATCTACCAATGTATTCCTTGTGAAGATTCGTTTGTTGAATAATATTAATAAAACCCTCATCTGTTGCTGCGGTTTTTCTAGGGACATTTGTCCAAAAATAAGTGTGTATATGTGATTGATTCTTATGGTTATGTTCTTTACTGTTTACTTCTCTGCATATATAATTGTGAATGTTGTAGTAGTATTTATTTCGAAGTTTACTGATAAATTTCTGTAAATAACTTATTGAAGTAATAAGTAGGAGAAATAAATCTATCACTGCAACTGTAGATTTTCAGATTGAAAATTTCACATGTATGAGAGGCTAAGGTGTGTTTTAGAAAACAAGGGCACAAATTCTCTATGTATGGGAACAACATACCACAAACAAAGCCTCTAGAAAAATGCTTGATACCTAGGGTTCCAAGGTGTAGTTCAACAATGGAAATCTAGGCATGCAAACATGAAGAAAAGGTTGCCTAATGATGAAATCAACAAGAGATGGAAAACCTTCAATATAAGCCCTAAGTTGAAGCCTTAAATAAGATTAGGATTTTGTAGGTCACAAATTGCCTAGGTGGATGAGGTCAGCACTAATAGAGCAAATTTTGGCATGAGAAAAGTTAGATTTTGACTTTATAAGATCAATCAAAGTGAGATCAAGCCAGGATAGCCTCAATGTCTTCCTTCTAAAGGCCCTAGTTGAATTCAACCCGATGCCCTAGAACAACATGTATGCCTAGTGCCTTTCCCTACTTGGGTGATGGAGTCTTTAGGTCTAAATTTAAGACATCAAATTTATGAATGGAGTAGGGAGGAAAACCCTAATTTTCACTCGCAAACCCTACCCATGCAATAATTAGCCAAGATTTTCCAATAAAAATATGCACTTACACATGGCAAAATAGAAAAACCCTAGCATATGTCCATTACATGAAAAACCATTAGAAATATATATATATGCAATAGCACTCACAATATTTCCAAGAAATTGCCTTATTTCAATCCCCAAAAAACATCTCCAATACACAAACTAGTCTCCCATAGCAATAACTCCAAAAAGATCACATCTCCACAAGAAGCGAGTAGCAAAGAAGGCTAAGTTGAGCTCTCTAAAAGAGGTTGAAATCCACAATTAATGATGAAAAGAAAGAGTGATCCCCTTTTATAGAAGGTCTATCACATCCATTAATCCAACTAAAAGCTTTATAACAAGTTTGACTTTGAGTAAACATAAAGTAAATGGGTTACAAGCCAACCAAGGAGCTCAACAAAATAAAATATACCACTATTTTCCTATGTTGCACGGGGACCCGTCCCCACCAAAAAATCCCTCGTACCCAACGTTCCCGCGTACCAAGGACTTTTACAGGGGCTAGGAACGCCCCCAGTTTTTTGGGGACTTCCAAGCCGTTCCCAATCTATCCCGGGCATATTTTGGGGACTTTTCGGGTACTGTTCTACCATCCCCAAGGAAAAAACGCTATGTCTGACCCAATTTTGACTGGGATTACTTTGTTGTTTGGATGGATTTTCATGTTGTTTTGGATGAGCTTTTGGCATGAAAATGTTGCTAACTTCCAATGGTAACCGCTAAAAATACTCTTGTTCAGTGTTGAAATTTATTTTCTCCTCTCTTTGTTACTTAACTATCTAAAGTAATAACCCTCAGTGCTGGACTTAAGCCTATAATTACTATTGCTTAAAAACAACATCCCTTTAGAAATAATTAAGAAGTTCGCTAACCTTTACTTCCCATGGCATCAATCAAGAACACAGTTATTGTTGATGAAAACCTTCTAGTTTTGTTCTAAAGGTGAAGTAGATTGTCTTTGAGACTGTTCCTATGTGGCACATTTGACAAATTTCTAAACCCACTCCTATCCTATAGGAAAGTTGTTGAATTGTGTTTAGCATTATTTGCAACGAAATATTGGGTTGCTACTTTGTTTTGTGTTGTCCTAGTAGCCACATATTTTTTCCCTCAAATAGTGAAGGTTGTATGGATGTTTAAAGGCTGCCAACAGTGACTCATTTCAACACATTTCCTTTTAAGACTAATGTTTCCAAAATTGTTCTTTGCACTTTGTTTAAGAATAATAAACCAGGATTCAAGATTGATTTACATGTCAAACTAATGTAAAGAAACCACACTATGTTTGAGGCTCTAACACACTTCAAAAATTTTCTAACTATGCCAAGTGAGTTGAATTTGTTTAACTTGGCCATATTAATAGTTGTGACTGTAAGAAAGACCCTTTTTGCTTTCACGGGATATGAAAATATCTAGTGTGGTTGACCAATTAAACTTGGCTTTTATTTGATAAACCTAACAACAGAAAGGGTCATTTTAGGTGTTGAGATTGGCAATATTAGGAATTTGAGCCAACGCTTGATTTTGACAAAATTAGCATGCTTGCCAAATGGGATAATAAGAAGAATTACTTTACATGCAAGAATGTCAACCAAGAATAGTAAGACTCAATTTGCTTTTGGATTTGACCAATAATAGAAAACAAGACAACTAGCTCTAGTAATTCAACCTAAGTTTTTGATTTGACATTTATGGCAAGACAAATTAGGTCTTTGAAAGGTCAAACTAGCAAGAGTTAGTGTTTTAGCGCTAGGCCATTTGTACTGTCATATAGATGGATATCCTCCAACTAACTACCATGTGTCACACTAGAAGAATAGTTCAACTTGAATTTTAGATTTGAGATTATGTATTTGATTTTGTAATTATTAATATGTGTTTCGGATTTCTTAGCTAGTTCAATGTTTATAATTTTATTTCAATGATGAATTTATTATTTATGATTTATCTTTATGCACATGGTGAATATAAAATAATAATAATAATATTTTATAATTTATATATATTATTGTCTTCCCCAAAATGTCGTCCACTTGAAAATTTGGGGCCGTGCTCTAGCCGTATAGGAAACTCATCCTGTCGTCCCCGTCATCCCCCCGTCCCCAAAGGCAATAGCTATTTTCCTACACGTCTAAGCCAACATGTCTCTCTAAGTATGACATCATGCCCTTTTATGGCTACTAAAGATCCAAAAATGCAATATAAGGGCTAGATGTAGTTCCAAGTATCATGATCAACCATAATTTAAGAAAGAGTCCTAAAATCAAGCCTCAAAACATCTCCATGTGTCGAAAATCCATCTCTAGGTGCCCTGTGTCATCTCCATGGGTCCCATTTAGACAACGAGGTGTACTCTCTCTCCAACATTAGGGCTTCATGAGGTAATAGTAAATACAAACCTTCCCCAATCATCCTAGGGATCATCATCATCATCTCAGCTTCATATCAAGGCATGCCCATCAAGTAGCGTCAATGCTAGACTAGGGGCATGTTGGATCCGTTGGGTACATCATCAAGAATCCTCAATGCTAAGCAAATTGAGCTTAGCTTTATAGCATCTAAGGGTGCTTTGGGGTGTCAATCAATTATCAAAATCATCAAAATGCCCAATGTTTTGTTGTGGAAGGGCAACATTGCATCCGCAAGGTCACATGCTCTCTGGAAGTGTAGTATGGCCTAGGCATCATGTGTAGGATTGGAATAGGTATGCCCTCAAGGCCTCTGTTGCTTTGTGCAAAACCATCTTAAACTCAAGTGAAAGCACCCATTCATTAGAGTCAATGACCATATATGCATCATTGCATCATAGTGGACCATAATTCAAATTGGGGTCACCTTCAAATATCTAACTAGACCAAGTCCCATAAAAGTGTTTCCTACCTTTTTAGAGCTGGCTAAGAAATCAACCCTATGAGGTTCTTCAAGCTCCTAAGGGGAGATGACATTTCCAACGTTAACCCTTCAATTCATTGGTATTAGTGACAATAGGTGGCTATGGAGGGGAAAGACTTCATGGCTAAATGCCATAGTCAAGGGGCAAGCATATGGAGGTCCACATCCTGAGTGTATAGATGCAATGGAGGAAGCAATCATGAAGGCATGAGTTACCCCTTTCATCAGCATGCTTTTTCCACCACTTTGTGCACCTTTTACTTCTTTTTGATAATGTTTTCACATGGAACATAGCTCAAGGGTTCCAAGCTTTCTTTCTATAGTATTTATTACCCCTTAATAAAGAGTTGGTTTCTTGCTCATCAAGGTTGGGACATGCAAGAGTTCATTATGATGAGATGGAGCATCTAGTGCTCTGGAACCGAGTGATGGCCAATGATGGGGGTAGATATCATGTTAGGCTTTTTCCCACATGCTAATTATGTCCCAACCATCTTTTACATTTTAACTTTTTTTTTCTTTTGGTGTGGCCATCTTATACTTTTATCTTTCTTGCAGCTGCATCAAACTCTAGGGAAAAAAAATTTAGCTCGACTCAAGGTTATGCATGTATGAGTGCCAAATCCCAATGAACCAATGACAGTTAACCCGAAGGATAGATGTGGTATCAAGGGAATGATGAAAGGTGCTAAGTATGGAATGGTTATGGACATGGTACTTCAATCCAAGTTTCCCAAGTAGTGTCTCTCCTATAACCTTAAGGCCTTATAGGAGGTCGCATTGGACCAAGTCAAAAAAATAATTCCCGTAGTAAGGTGAGAGAGCAAGTTTACAGTCCAGATTAGGCAATCATCCGATCATCCTTTTATCCATGTTAGAATGCCCAAAAAATTAAGTTAGAATGCCTTCATTTTGAGTATTAATTTGAGGTGTTTGACCATTATTTGAAGTCGTTTATGGAGCTACAATGTTGATGTCGCCCTTTTAATGGAGCTTCCTTGAGGTCGTTACACAAAAGGAAGGAGGATGTTGGACATGTTTAACTTGGGGAATTACTTTACCATGCTTTGAGAATTGACTTGGACCTAACAAGGGAAATGTTGAGACATATCTTGCCTTGCAAGCCTTCCAAATTATGTTACGTCACCACAAGTAAAATTTCCAGCTAGTCGTTGGGCCTTTGCCAAGCATCTAGAGCAAATCAAGGGGGTCGTTAGAGTTTCTTTCACCATGTTTTATGGCATCTTTGAGGAAGCATTGACCACTTGGACCATTCAATGAGAAATTGGAGGCAAAGCACTAGAATCTTAGACCATTTGTCTCTTCTTGGGTGGATTGCCCCCAACTTTAAGGAGCGTTTTCTCATCAAATCAAATATTGTTATTTTACTGTAAAGGAAAATATCTCACTCTATAAATAGAGGAAAGCTTCCTCATTTGTACTCATTCTTGGATTGTGAGAGCACTCCTCTTCTTGGAGCTTAATGGAAATATCTTTATTGGAGAAATTCTGGTGTTAAAGGCTTGTCTATATGGTGAATGATTTTGACTTAGAAGCTTTTCTTTCTTGGTTATTTCTTCTACATCATTAAAGGAATTATTGTGATTGTTCAAGGCTACCAAAAGGCTGCAAAAAATAATCATTTGATGAGCAATTTTGTCACTTAGAGGGAAGACATATAGAAGCTCTTCTCACACACTCTCCTTTCTTGGTTTGGGGTAAGTTTTAACGCTCCTTTCTAGGCCATGCTCTCAAGTTCCTAAATAAGGGGTTTGATTCCACTTCATGCCATTGTCAATTTTGTGGTTGGAGGCTTCCCCTTGGAGGGATCCCTTCTAGTGGTGTCGTGACTTCATAATTTTCCTTGGTTATTCGAGAGGTTAATTTCTTTTCAACATTTTTCCCTAACCCGCAACATTGGGTGACCAACTTAAGAGGGATTTCTTCTTGATCTCATCTTGCCACTTGATTTAGGTGGACTCCATAAGCCTAATAGGATATTGGCATTGATCTTCATATCCCCCCATCAATGTTTTCTCCCTTTAAAAAAAACCCTAAAAATATATTTCACTAAGGGTACCATTGACATCACTGTGTGCCTATTTGACTAAGCCTTAGTGATCTTAGTCAAGAAACCCCCTTTGTGTTGCAAGAGAGAAAGCCTAAAGCAAGAGGATAGGTTGTTGAGGTGACATTGGGTGACCATAAGGTTCCTGTTGGATTGTGCATTGTGGATTGGAGCTTTTATCACGTATGTGCAATTTGGGCAGTAAAAAGTACAATTCTAATGAAAGTTTACAATGAAATATTTTGGCATACATAATAATATAATAATAGAGATGTATTCATTCAATATATAAGGCTTAATAAGAGGTTTTAAGTTTAACATGGGGCTTATCTAGGACTTAACATTTCAAATTCATCAATGCCTTAGTGAATCCACAAATTCAAGGAACAAGCTCAACTAGTTTCAAACTCAATTAGTTTGGCCCAGTTTGATACCCAACTAGCCCCCCAAGCAAGTTGACTCAATGCCCTACCAACTCAGTTGGTTTGAGTGATTCCAAGACATACTTGTCCAAGTTTTAAAACTATGGTTTAGTTCATATATATTCCAAAAAACACATGAATATTGTCAAGTTAGTTAGGGAAAATATGAAAACACAGACTTTTGTGTTACTTGTATACAAATACAACATTTTTAAGAAGTTCAAAAGATAAACATAGTAAACTAAGGATAATCATTAAACCATATAACACCTAGTACGTGATAACATCAACTAGTTGGGCTTAGACCTATAGGTGGACTCGCAAATCCACCCTCCTCGAATTCTTTGGGACTCACTAAGGTCTCAAATTCAAGTCCAAGTACTAGCAGATGGTCTCCTCATGCTAGTTGAGAGGTTTTCCTTCGAACAAAAGCAAAACCAGTTAGGTACTTCATCTTGTACATTCTGATTTAAGTGGACCTATGCATATAACTTCTCTTGGTAGCTACTTGTGTTATATAATCTTTGTGGATGATTTTTCTTGCAAGACATGGATTTATTTTTGAAAAATAAAAGTCAAGCATAGAACATGTTTAAAGACTACAAAGCTCTAGTAGAAGAACAAATTGGAAAGCAGATAAAAATCTTTAGATTTGATAATGGGGGAGAGTTCACTTCCAATGATTTCATTGACTTCTACAGAGAAACTGGAATCAGAAAAGAGACCTTTGTGCCATATAACCTGGAACAAAATGGTGTGGTCGAATGGAAGAATAAAATTATCATGGAAGCAGTCAAAGCTATGTTGCATGAGCAAAAATTACCAAAGTTCCTATGAGGAGAAGTTGCTAACACAATTGTCTATGTCCAAAATAGATCCCCTCACCGTGCCCTAAACAACAAGACTCCTGAAGAAGTCTTCACTGGTGAAAAGCTCGAGGTGGGGCACTTGAGGATATTTAGTTGTCTTGTCTACTTCCATGTGCCAAAAAAAAAGAGGAACAAGCTAGAAGCTATTGAAAACAATGAGAGGGGCGTGAATCAATATTTCTTAGCAATTAGCACTTTTTAATCTTTTTCTGAGCATTAGCTAATCTTCAATTATTATTATTGTTCTTCTTGAGATAATCATAAACGATAATCATCAATAGACAACACAATACAACAATGCAAAAAGATAAAATTGTGGACACGGAGATTTTTAGGTGGAAAGCCCCCTCCAGGTCAAAAACCACCAAACGCTTCTTTAGTAATTGTCTTCTCCCTGTTAAAAGAAAATTGATTACATCGAGAATTCAGCTACAACTAAGGGACGCACCAACCCCTAATTCACATGCTATAACCTGTAGGACACTACTACACCCTAATAACCTATTACAACCAGAACAACGCCCCAACTCCCTGTGAGTCAGGCCACAACCTGACAAGTGCCCCAACACTTTGTTTACTAGCTGTTGTCGGAAGGATGATTTGTCGCCCTGTTATTTATCGGCCCCAACTGAAAGGACGCCACAATGCCCTATGTAGACCACGACCTACCCTAACACCACCCTGCCACCCTAAAGAGTTCTAAGGTCACAACCTGAAGGTGTCTCTAATCACCTACCTTGCACCACCCTACCACCCTGAAGAGACGGGGGACCATGTTTCACAATTTTCAGACTAGATTGCCCTGTGCTCTGAATTAATCGACGAATGTTGTAAAGAAGATTCTGCTATAACCTGTCAAATCCCGGTAACCACTGAACACACTGCACAATATTTTCCAAACTAATCACTGCACAAAGTTGCTCATCAAAGCTTGACTACTAATGTTGCCAAAACAACTAACCACTGCACAAGTTGACCATTATACAACTTGTATCACTGATCATGGCCACTACTCAACTAAACATCAATGTCACTCATGAATAGATGAGGATTCACGAGCTCACAAACTAGCTACCAACTGCATGTCACTGCACTGCACTGGTCACGAATGAATAAACATCAAAGTTCATATGCAGTCAACTTCACTTCACTGTACCAAACTGCTCATAATGTTGCGACCATCTAGCACTGCTATCAAATAATGGCACAAACCCAGGTGCCTCAAGTCATCCCTATGACCTGCCTTCAAAGCTCTCAAGCATGGCCCAAGGAGAGCTATCAACATATGTGTAAACACTGCTACTTAGATAGTCAATGCCCCTGGAGCCATCATCATCATTACAGTGACATATATCATTGTTCAATAACGCTGCCACAATCCAACTGTGATACTGGTTACATAAATGCCATCATGCCAATGGATACAAAATGTGTTGTCAATGTCACTGATATAGAAAGTACGTTAATGCACTGTATAATCCAATCTAAGTGTCAATTCCAATAGGTGATGTCAATAGGTTATGTCTAGCTCTTACAATCTGAAAAGACTCCTATGTATATGTTGATACAACATGTCATCAATAATTTGTCATATAAGTCAAGAAGTCATATCAGGTCTATGCTACTGCTGCAATCTTACTTGTACTAAAACTACAATTAATGTGAGGTCAACGTATCAAGTAGTCTATGTGTCATGTCAACGTCAAATGAAAGCACTGTAAACAGATCTTACTATGTCCCTCAGATCACCATCAATTTACAAGGTTCGTAATTTTGAGTTAAGTCTAGCATATGTCAAAACACCTTATTATGCTTGTGACTGTTAGACTTTCATTGTTTCATGTTACAGCACAGCTCCTATAAATTCATTTATGTCATCTATATCTAGTTGTCATAGAATGGCATATCAAGCCTTTATATCAGTTCACTGTTTACTTCTTGTTGAGGTCATCAACACTACTATGTGATGCTTCTCATTGCACAAAGATCAGACCTTCTATGTCAAAAAATCAAGACACTTTTAGGATATTCTAATGTTGTTAATATCATTGCATTATTTAAGACTATTGTATTATTACAAGGTCACATAGACTAAGTATTATGCCAATGTGTTTTGGTTCAGAATTGCAATGAGAGGTTTGTCAACGAGATGCACAAAAATAAAATTCGAAGTCAATGATTGGGTTACTAACTTTGGTTCTTGAAGATATTCAACTTATACACCATGAGAATGTGGTGAGAATCACTGTCATATATTGACAGGAGAACCTTTGTCCATACTATAAAGTAGATGCCAACAGACTGTAACAAGTGCTTAACAGACTTAGAGACAACAATGAGACCTTTCTCTTGGTTTGTAATCAAACTAAATGCAGACCAAGACGAAGACCTAGTGCCTAACCCTTCTTGCTATTCAGAATTTTGGAGTAAATAAATATATGCATACTACTAGTACAAATATAAAAATTGTTGCCTCAAGTCCTAACCATAAAATTTGATCAAACATCATGCCACATATGATTATACAGGCTTATGATGGAAGCAACACACTTCGCTAGTTTTGTAACAAGTTCCCTAGCTGCAGGTATAATCACATTTTGAGACCTACTTCAGGTAACCAGCCCAGAAGAATGAAAGGGCGGAGATTTTCGCTGGTCAATTATAGACTTGAACCTACAGGACTGAGATTTACAAGAAAAAATTACGTCATTGTTCATAGGACTGTGTATGAGACCAAAAGGTAACCAGAAAGACTCGTTGTCTTGTGATGAAGACTTAAAGATGAATCCCCACTTGAACCTGCAGGAAGATACCCAACTAACCACCCAAAACAAAAGGAAAAATAACCAAAAGACACCCTACTTATGCAATCTTCGTTGTCCTCTGCCTCAGGAGGGTCGGATAATTTCAGAGCTAGAACATAAGAAAGTTCATTGAATTTTTTGTGTATTATGAGAGTATATTAGGTCTTCTTTTATAGGCTCATGTGTGGGCATAAGAGGGGTTTCTAAGGTGAACGTTGGAGTAATCTTTTAGAAGCTTAACACATCTTTTGAAACGATGACATAATTTATTTAATTCCCCTAAGTGCTAAGTAAGAAAACTACTCCCCTTGTGGATGAGGGTAATTGACCCATTAATGTACTAGAGTTAACTTCTTATGGATGCAAATGGTTTGATGCCCTTACCTACGGTGATTGTCCCATGAAATATGTTTAGTAACCCTTTATGCTTGATTTTAATGATTATCAACCAATGAAATTATGCCAAGTCACCACCACTTGGGGTTTTTTCCTAGAAACTGGGGTCTTTGACTTCAAATATGAATATATCTCAAACCAGGAGGCCACTCGAGGCGTGCCACATACCACTGGAAACATCACGACGAGGAGAATCCAATAGCGGGGTTCTCCGAGAAAAACTCAATGATTTACCACTTCAAATACCTCCAAAATATTCGGAATATATCCATTGACTAGGGAACCCAAACCCTAAGATTTGGGTTTTCAACCATCTGATAGTCAAGTTCCCAACTTGATGTAATCCAAACAATTAGAAGAAGCGTTCATTAATCGTTTGAGATCAATGACTGGAGTTTCAGTCAAAGTCAGACCTAGCCAAACCCCAGGTTTGACATCAATGACAGCACCATCCAACAAAAGCTTTAGGTAAGAAAGGTACGTTTGTTGGTTATTGCGACAATTCTAAAGCTTACAGAAAATACGTACCTGGTTAAAGAAATATAGAGTTTAGCAAGGATGTAATTTTTTATGAAGATGCAGCTCTTGGAAAGGAAAGAGACACTCCTCTTCCTTCTGCTAATGTTGATAGACAAGATGATGTATTTGAAATACAAGAACATGAAGCTGAAACTGGTCCTGTTGATGAACCCATGGAGGCCATGGACCCCTTGGATCCTCCTCCATGTGATCCCCCTGCTAGAAAGAGGCCATTATGGCTTCGTGACAGTCTTCAAGATGCTGATAAACATGCTACCCCCAGAGAAACCTTCAGAGAAAGCAAGCAACCATGTGGGTTCAAGAGATATGTTGTAGCCATGAGCAACATTATTCAAGCTGAACCGTGTACTTTTGAAGAAGCTATGAAAGTTCAAGTGTGGAAAGATGCAATGGCTAAAGAATATGAGCATCATTCATAATGATGTATGGGATGTAATTCTCAGGCCCCAAGGTAAGTCTGTTGTGTCTTCTAGATGGCTGTATAAAATTAAGCATGGTGCTAATGGTTGTACTAAAAAAGCTAAAGCTAGATTTGTGGCCAGAGTTTTCTCTCAGAAAGAGGGAATAGACTATGATGAGATTTTTGCACCTGTTGTCAGATACACCACCATCTGATCTATTATGGCACTAGCTGCTAGCTAGGGATGGACTCTTCACCAAATGGATGTGAAGATTGTTTTTTTTGCATGGCTTCCTCAAGAAAGGAGTATTTGTGGAGCAACCACGAGGCTTTGAAGCAATGTCGCGAACATCGACATCGGGATAAAATCGGCAAGGGTTCGGAAAACCAAAAAATCATAAAAATTGGGAAAATATCAGTAAAAATAGGCAAAATTAAGATACCATAAAAATAGTTCTAAAAATCGGCAAACATCGGCTAGGCCAAAAAATCATGATTTTGAGATAAAATCGGGATGTTATCGAGATGTTCGCAACACTGCTTTGAAGTACATGACCGAAAAAATAATATGTGTAGACTGAAGAAATCCCTCTATGGTTTGAATCAAGCTCCAAGAACTTTGTATGCTCGCATTGATAGCTTCTTGATGAAGCTTGGCTTTACTAGAAGCAATGTTGATCCTAATCTTTACTTCAAAACAATCCAAGGTATGCCTTTGATTTTGGTATTATATGTTGATGATTTATTTTTGACCGGTGGTGAACCTCTTGTCCTCCAATGTAAGAGGGAGTTAACTTCTGAATTTGAAATGAAAGATCTTCATTTGATGCACTACTTTTTGGGTCTAGAAGCATGGCAGAGACCTTGTTATCACATTTTTTAGTCTATAATTTTTTAAAGTGCCGACAACGGGAGTGTCGGCGCAAATTTGTAATAAACAAGTTTAAAACACTGACAATGGGAATGTCAGCGCAATTTTGTAATAAACAGGTTTAAAACGCTGACAATGGGAGTGTCAGCGCAATTTTGTAATAAACAGGTTTAAAACGCTGACAACGGGAGTGTCAGCGTTACTGAAGTTTTCAAAATTTAAAAAATGCACTGACAATGGGAGTGTCGCTGATATCATGTGCCTGAAAATAAAAAAATGGAATTGTGCTGACAACCAAAGTAGCAACGCATTTTTGTAAAAATGGTCAGTTTAAAACTCTGTTTTTTCTTGTACAACACAATAATTTTGGGCACACTTCCCAAACAAGTGAACGAATTTTTCAAAACCGAAAGTGGTTTTTCTCCGTCATGGACCCATTTAAAAAAACCTCTCTCGGTTTTCTAACAGCTATCATAGTTTTGGAGTTTCGAAGGGATCTCTAGATGTTATTTTTCAAGAATTTGTGAGGAAAAAGCTCATGGACAGTTGTTGACTTAGATGCCACCTCATCAAATTCGACTTGGTGATTCATATCTCCAGCTATGAGTCAGCAACAACATGATCTTTAGATGCAAATAGGAATAGGAAGTTTTCTATATGCATGTATTTGATAAAGTACGTTATTATTTTTAGATTTTGTAATTAAGATTTGCTAGAAAAATGTTGTAAGTTATGGTTTGTTTGGAAATTTTGGCAGAACCTTAGTATATCTTGTATACATTTTGACATTAATATAAGATATTGTAAGCAGTGTTACTTGTTCATGTTTACAGAGATTCTCATGTGATGAGTTTCTTGTCAGTCTTCTAGTGCATGTTATTTTTTTAATTCCATAATATGATCCATATATCTTCTATGTTTTGGAAATTGAGTTATTAAATCCAAAGTTGCAAACATCGCGATTTAATTACGATGTTTTCAAAAAATCGCGATTTTTTCAACAAAAGGATTAAATCGGCGATGTTTTGCACGATTTTTTGAAAAAATCACTAATCGGAAAAAAATCGTGGGCCCATCAAACAGCAACCCTATAAGTTCAAAAATCGATTTTTTTTCTTTTTGTCATTTTTGCAACCCTCTCATTTTCCTGACACACCCTGTTGGCAGTTAATGGTAATGTTAAATTTTCATCCTTTTACTTAAATTTTTAACATTACCATGAAATGACTCAGGATGTTTAAGAGTGGTTTCGACCTCATTGGATTTCATATGGAGAAACTAGAATTTTAGATTTCACTCAAAATTCAGCAGACTTAATGGTTTTCAGGGTTTCATGGTTTGGGGATTTGCATTGTTTCCATTTGATTCTATTATGTGTAAAGGTATGAGATTGGCATTTGATCAAGAGTATGAAGTCCTTTAAGAACCTTGATGTTGGTGGCATTGATTGTTGAACTTTGTTGATGTTGGTGGTATTGATTGTTGAACTCCCCTACTGTGGCCTTAACAAGAATTTACCCTTCACTGAAAGGAAAACAACTGGTTAGGCATGCTAATCTTTTTCTACCGCATTTTAAGGTTGGGGAGATGAACCCTTCACTCAAATCAAAATCACTGGTTAGGCATGTTAAAAATTTTCAATTTCTATCATGTTATAAGGTTGAGCAATCCAAGTCTGAAGACTTTGAGCTAGATGATGTTTATGTATCTCTTGTTGATGATCCCATTTCTAGTAGCGATGAATCAATGATGAGTTTCATGAGGAGGAGGAGGAGGAGGAGGTGACACCACCTACCCCTGCTACTAGTAGAGGGCGTGGTCTGCCTCCTTTAGCTCTTGGTGCTTCAAGATCTGGAGCACAACAGAGTCCATTGCCAGCCTCGCCAACTTCTTCGTCTAGAGGGAACGCTGTTACATTTTCTCGCAAGAGAGGCAGAGGAAATCAGTAGTATAGGTTATTTGGTGCATTCCTTTGTATATAACATTATGACTCATGATATGAGATACATTATTATATTTTTTGTTGATATTTTGAGGTTGAGTTGAGACTCGGGACTTAGTATTCAGGACATGATTCACTATTATGTGTGATGTAGCACTAGACATGATATTACACATCTTATATATTAGTTTTTTTTTTCATATTTATGTGTCAATGCATTTATTTTATGTTGTGGGTTCTTTAGATATTAAAAAAATTGAAAAAAATGAATATTTTTGTATGTGCCGATTTTTTCCCGATTTTTACGATTTTTTCCCGATTTTTACGATTTTTTCCGATTTTTTCCCCTCGCCGATTTAATCCCAATCGCGATGTTTGCAACATTGATTAAATCTGAATTCTACTTATCAGCTCAATTTTACCATTGCCAAAGTGTTATATGTTTTTCAACTTGAATATCTTTTACAAAATTCACTAGTTGCTATGTTTTTTTACATTCATTTCTAGTTATATCTATCATATTGAATGAGACATTGTCTAAGAGATTTGTTGTTACCTTGCCTCTATATTTTGTTCATATAGCTTGTATGCAGTAACATGTTGTCAAATTGACTCCATGCCCAATGGTTTTCCCTATTTTTCTAGACCAATTTTTTAAATCCAATCAGATCTAGTCGATGTGTTGAATACATAACCAGTGATTTTGACTGAGTTATAGAAGGGATCCCCCTTCAGATTGAAAGGGCTACCTTTCGATTCAAGAGATTGGTAGAGGTTACCTCAGTTATTTCTTTCCACAGCCAGGGAAATTTCTGAGTGATAACAAACCTAGTGAGATTTTCCTTTCTCAAGGAGAATATGTTGTTAAACTACTAAAAAGATTTGGCATGACAGAATGTAAGTCCATGAATACTCTAATGGAGATGAATTTTAAAAAGTCATGTAGTGAAGTTGTAGCACCTGATTTGGCTAATCCTTCAGAGTATCATCAACTGATTGAGGCACTGATGTTCTTAGTAAACACTAGACCGGACACATGTTTTGCGGTCAATACTATGAGCCAATATATGATTAAGCCATCACATGCACATTGGATTGTTGCAAAGCATGTATTGAGATACCTGCATGGGACCACCAATCATGGATTGAAATATATGGTCGAAGATATAAGACTACACGGGTACTCTGATGTTGATTGGGTTGGTAACTCTATTGATAGAAAAAACACATCTGGGAGTTGCTTCGACTTGGGAACTGCCATGATATCTTAGATGAGCAGAAAGCAAAAGTTGGTTGCCATTAGCACCACTGAAGCTAAGTACATTGCTGCTAGCATGGCTAGCTGTGAGGCAATATCTGTAAGAAAGCTCTTTGGAGAGTTGTTTGAGCATGTATTGCATATGACAGTAGTTTACTATGACAATAAGAGCGTGATTCGATTTGTTGAAAATCATGTGTTCCATGACAAGTCCAAGCACATTGAGATCAAATATCACTATATATGGGATATGGTGCAGAGAGGAGCAGTGAGACTCCATCATATCGTTATTGATGATCAAATAGTTGGCATTCTTACCAAGCCTTTGCCGAAAGGGAAGTTCTTGGTTTTCAAAGAGCAACTTGGGCTGGCAGATGTGACCCTTCCTAGAGGGATCAGTCATGGGTAGTAGAGATGAAACTTGGTAGTGTGCGATCCTTGTCAAATGGTAATCCTCCCAAGCAAATAATTGGTTGTGCATGATCATTGAAAAGTGGTAATCACCCCAAGCATAGATTAGACTTGGTTGTGCGTGATCCTTGTCAAGTGGTAATCCCCCCAAGCAGAAACTTTTGTTGTGCATGATCTTCGATAAGTGGTAATCCCCCCAAGCAGAGATGAGACTTGGATGTGTGTGATCCTTGTCAAGTGGTAATCCTCCCAAGTAGAGTAGAGACTTGGTTGTATGAGATCCTTGACAAGTGGTAATTCACCCAAGCAAAGATCAGACTTGGTTGTGCGAAATCCTTGTCATGTGTTGGCAAGTGGTAATTCCCCCAAGTGAATATAGGGTGATGGATGAATCTCCCCTATGATGATTCTTCTTCATTAGATTGTAACATCATTACTCCAAAGTAGAGATCCTTGTTTTAGAAAGAAATTCCTCCCTATTTGAGAGAGAGTGTTGAAAATTGGCATCTAAGGGATGAATTTCCTTGCATAAAATCTCATTTCTAACAATTCTAGAGTGACTTTCAAAAAATAGAAAGTGATGTCTATCATTTCAAGCATGACTTTCCAAAAATAGTAAATCACCTTGCTTCAATTGGTAACCAATTATAGATGATCGAAAATCAGTTAACTTATCCTTAATCAATCTTAATTGTTCAATATCTACTTAATCATCAATATTATTATTATTATTATTATTATTATAGAAATACATGTCACCTTTCCTACTTGGCACTCAATCATGCCTCTTCATACCTCTCTCTCTCTCCTTGATGGCACTCGCATCCCTCTCTCTCACACTTAATGGATTCGTTGCACTCCTCTTACACACATTAAAGTCTCATCATAAAAGATTCCTCTTACACACTCCTCAATGCATAAGTTACACTTTCCTTGAAGGCATGCATAGTCCTGTTTATGGCATGAGTTACAAAGGCAAGTATACCTCCTTTATGGCATAAGTAAAGCCAAGCGTACCTCCTTAATGGCATGAGTTACAAAGGCACATGTGTAGAAATTTATGAATCCTTATGCTTATGCAGAAATTATTTCTGTTAATCTGGTTAAGCTTCTCCTACTTATACAAGTTATCAATTGAATAAATTCAAGTTAACATCAAAGAAAAACACATAACAGATCTCTACCAATTCAGATCTAGAATAAGCACATGCACACATAGACAAAGTGACAGTTATTTTTGGACAAATTGTCCCCAGAAAAACCCAATGTGGGAAAACCGGTCTTTGGCTGCTGGAGGGATTTATTATTAAGAATATTTCTAAATACACAACTCTAGGTTCCAGATCTAGAAAACTCTATAGAGAAAACTCTAGATCTGCAACACCTAGCTTATCTAAGACCAACAATACTGATTGATCCACACCCTCAAATGGGATTTACAGAACTCAGCCAGATCTAGGCCTAGAAACCCTAGATCTGCCCCTGAAAGACACTGCGTCAGCCTTTGAAGGGCTTCCTGAAAAATCACGTTGTCCTTGTTGTTGCTGTTGCCGTCTGCTGCTGTTGTTGTTGCTGCTGCTGCTGCTGTTGTCGTCTGTTGCTGCTACTGCTTCCATCTGCTGTTGCTGCCGTCTGTTGTTGCTGCCTTCCTCTGCATTGTCTTTCCTGATCTCTTCTCTGTCTCTTGTGTATTCTAGACCCCGGGATCAGATCATCCCCTTGGTCTAAATTCCCCTCTTTGCAACTGAAACACTTGAAAATTCTTAGCAACCTCGCCCTAGAATCTCAGCTTAGCTTCAGTGCTCTGCCTCTGTGTATGTTACAAATGACCCCAAGCCTTTCCTTTATACTTTTCCCGTTGACACATCAACGGCCAAGATTAAATCTTTAATCAATGGCTAAGATTAAAAAAAGCTTGATCCGTGTGACTTAAGACAATTTCATTACATGTTTAATTAAATTCTCTTTAATTATTTTATTTTCCTAAGTTTTAGCTTAGGAAATACATTAAAATAATTAATTAATTTAATATCTCCTAAGCCAGATGAAATTTCCCAAATCCATTTATGGGTCTTGTAGATTAGGTGAACTCAAAATTTGGGACCTAGAGCACAACTGATGCTACCCCAAATACACAAAATCTCAACACTCCCTCTTAGCATCAAGGGTGTGCTCTAGCAATACATCACACTTATGCATTACATGATTTTGGGCACTGGTTCTGTGCTGCTAAAGTTTGGCTTCCTGCCACTCAACTTTGCACTGCTGCTGCCATTTTGTACTGCTACCCATGACTCTGCCACTGCCACTGCAACCACTGTACTGCAGCTCCCTCTCAATATGTTGCATCTGTGCTGCTCATAGCACTGCCACTACTGATCTGCTGCACTGCAACTTCAGTTGTTGAGAGAAACAACTGAATCTCCTGCCCAATCTTTGACAGACAAGTCAGATGAGTTGCATCCTCATCACTGAAGCTCCATAGGCTACAAATCTGTGTTGGCATCTAAAGAATGATGCATAGCTACAACTCTGCTTGCGTAATCAGACTCCCTCTGCACTACTGAAGTCACATCAGCTCCTTGTGCTGAAATCTATCACGATGTTGCTGCACTGCGTTGTCCCTCTGAAGCTCTCTGCGTTGCTGCAGCTTTGCACCGCGTAAGCAGTACTACATTGCGCTGATGAAGTCACATCAACCTCTGCGCTGCTACTCCCAGCCTCCAGATCTGCCTCTGCCTCTGCTTTATCTGTGATCTATGCACCCAATGCTCCACTTGTCCTGCTACTATCTTAAGGCTGTCGCAGCTCGCTTGTGATCCAAGAGATGAGTTGCTCAAGGATCTCGCCTTACTTCCATGTAGCTCCTCTACATGTCCATGTCACCCCACCTCCGTGGTTCATGAGCTCTCATGGCTACATCATCTCCTGACCCATCATCTGCCACCGCTGCTTTGGAAGAAGATGCTTCCTTGTCCTTCTTCTTTTCTGGACAATGGCTGGAAAAATGTCCCATTTCGCCACACTGGAAGCACTTGATCTTAGAAAGATCCTTCTTCTTCTTCGGTTGCTTCTTTGATGCCAAGGCTGCATCTTCCTCCTCTTCCTTCTTTACTTTTCTCAACGCAGGGTTGGGCTGCTTCTTGGTGAATCTGTGTAGTTCTTCTTGCCACAGGATTGACCACAAGCTGTCCCAATCTGGGAGTTCCACTCTGCCCAAGATACTTTGGACAAAGGTTTCCCACTCATCCATTGTTCATTGCCCGAGGCTGATTCATCCTCCTTGCATCATCTCAGTTTACCCGTTGCGATCAACTAATCTTACACGGTCCATTACAATCTGAAGAGGAAATGCTCGATGTCTTCTCCCTTGGTCATCATGAATGACCTCATTTGGGCCTCCAACAACATCTTTCTTTGGACTGATTTTCCCTCATATAAGGAAGTCAAGGCCTTCGACATCTCATTAGCTGTCTTCTTCTCAGCTATGTGTGGTACAATATGGTCCTTAATATTGTCCATTGCTCAGTGCAGCAGCGCCGGCAGCTTCTCTATGTAGTAGGAGATGTATCCTTCGTGGCCGAGTCATACGCAGTCTCTTAGACCATATGCCTCTAGGACAATCAGGATCCTAGCTTTCCATACCAAAAAGTTTGAGAGGCCCTCTAGCCTATCTTGATCACGCAGCCCATGAGGAGCCATCTGCTCAGAATGTGTCGGAGCTCCTCTTCTCTATGCTAGAGATCTTGGATCTAGGGTCCTTTCCGAACTGGGAACCCTCTGCTCCCTCTGACACTTGATTTCCCTCCTTGGAAATCTACCAAATCAACTATGATTTAGCTTCTTCTTTAATCCTTCGACCAAACCACAAGTTTCCTTTGGTAAGAAACTCTCTAAGAAGCTGATCTCTTCCCAACCTTTGTCACTTGTGCTAAGGTTAAAAATTTGAAAACTTCAGAAGTTTAACCCCACCAGCTCTTCTGAATTTCTGCAACTTTTCTGCAGACTTTTTCTGGATCTGACAGATTCAGATCTGAATCACACTAGCTGGCTTCAAACCCAACCTGCGTTGTTTATGAGTTGCCTTTGCGCAATAATTGCGTGGGCTTGCTAGGACACAGAGCTAGATAGCGTCACCCTTCCCTCTGCGTGAATCTGCTCCTCAAAACTGCGTTGACCCTTCAGATCTGCTTTTCTGCTGCCTTTCCAGCTGCTTTCTGCAACTAGAACCTTCAGATGCTTCAGCTGGTGACCCTTCTAGATCTGCAATTCCTTTGATACCATGTAGAAATTTCTGAATGCTTATACTTATGCAGAAATTATTTCTGTTAATTCGGTTAAGCTTCTCCTACTTATACAAGTTATCAACTGAATAAATTCAAGTTAACATCAAAGCAAAACACATAACAAATCTCTACCAATTCAGATATAGAATAAGCACACGCATACATAGACAAAGTGACATAGTTATTTCTAAACAAACTGTCCCCGAAAAAACCCAATGTGGGAAAACCAGTCTCTAGCTGCTAGAGGGCTCTATTATTAAGAATATTTTTGAATACACAACTCTGGGTTCTAGATCTGGAAAACCCTACAGAGAAAATTCTAGATCTACAGCACCTGGCTTATCTAAGACCAACAATACTGACTGATCCACACCCTCAACAGGATTTACAGAAGTCAGCTAGATCTAGGCCTAGAAACCCCAGATCTGCCCCTGAAAGACACTGCGTCAGCCTCTGAAGGGCTTCCTGAAAAATCACGCTATCCTCGTTGCTGCTGCTGCCTTCGTTTGCGCTATGTTTTCTGATCTTTTCTCTGTCTCTTGTGTATTCTAGACCCTGGGATCATATCATCCCCTTGGTATAAATTCCCCTCTCTGCAACTGAAACACTTGAGAATTCTTAGCAACCCCACCCTAGAAACACTTGAGAATGCTTAGCAACCACACCCTATAATCTCAGCTTAGCTTTAGTGCTCTACCTCTGTGTATGTTACTTTTCTCATTGACACATCAACGACCAAGATTAAATCTTTAATCAATGGCTAAATTTAAAGAAAGCTTGATCTATGTGACTTAAGACAATTTCATCACACGTTTATTTAAATCCTCTTTAATTATTTTATTTTCCTAAGTTTTAACTTAGGAAATACATTAAAATAATTAATTAATTTAATATCTCCTAAACCAGATGAAATTTCCCAAATCCAATTCTGGGTCTTGTAGATCAGGTGAACTCTAGTCCTTTCTCAAAATTTGAGACCTAGAGCACAACTGATGCTACCCCAAATACACAAAATCTCAACAACATGTTCCTCTCCCACCCATGAAGCATGACTTTAGGAATAGATCCATGTCATTTCAATGACGGGGCGTAATGTCCCCGACCAACAATTGGGGAGCAACATTCCTCTTTCCTTCTACGCTCACTTATGTCCATCTGCCTATGAAGGTTAGGGATGAACTGCAACATGCGTTACTTGTTGCTCGAGCAACTCAAATTCCTATTGTTGGTGTACTGCAGCTGTGTTTTTTGTTTAATTTGGTTAGTGCTTGTTTCAGATACATCTATCTAGTTGCTGAGTTCCTTCCTTAAGATATAGTGTAAGTTATTAAGTGTAGCGATAAGAGTTGAGTTGAGTATGAGCTAAGGTTAGTTAGAGTATTAGTTCAGCCTTTCCTGGCATATGTAACTCCCCCTCAAGGCATGTGAGTTACTCCTCTCCTTCATGGCTCGAACTCCTTGCTCCTCCTATATTTATGTGCCTCTCATCTTCGCTCTTACTCACTTGTGCATTGCGAAAGGAAACTTTGAACTTGTGAAAGAGAGAGTTGGAGAGACTAGCAAAGGATTGAGAGAGTGAGAGAGAGGCTTGGAATAAGAGCAGAACTTGGTGAGCCAAAGTGATTCCGTGTTTGCATCAGTTGTAGCTATCAAATATCTTCTTCAGATTTGAAAAACTTCATCATTTTCTCATTGCATTATGTTTCTCTGTTGAACAATTGATTTCTAATAGAAGAAGCATCTGGTTGGGTTTTCCCCTCGTGGGTTTTGCCCTAGTCATTAGACCTAACTTTATGTGTCTCTTTGTGTTCTTGGTTGTCTTCTATTTTTCATATGGTTTATATGGTGTATATTCTATCTATAATTACTCAACTGAATTTGCAGTTGGAAGAAGTTTTATTTCAAGTAATTGTTTCAGCATAGTACATTCAATTTTCAACAAGACTGTGAATGGTTAATGGCACTTAAACTTGGTGGTTCTTTTTCGAATTTAATGGAATCCTTCTTTGGTTCTTCCTAATTCCCCTATTTTCCATTTTCCCTTTGACCTGACCTCTATGTTGGAACCTCCATCTTCCTCAAACAACCCAAGCTTATTGGTTAAGGTCACCATGAGGAGGCTCACATTATGATTTATATATATGACTTACGCTTCCAACCATGCAAACCTCTCCTCTACACTTCCAAACATTAAACTGATTTCTCAACCATGATTGGGGTTTTATGACTTTCTGCTTAAATCAATGTGATCCCCTACAACTTCCCACAAAATACATAGAGAACATGCTCTAATACTAATATGATTTGGAAATTGTTGTAGATATTCCATTGGATATTTTATCACAACAAATCTTGTAAAAATAAACTAAAATCTGAAATATATACTATTAGGGTTAATTTTACATAGAATTTTAGAATTATTAATTAATGTTTTCATAGTTATGCATGCAATAGATAATATGCAAAAAATAGAGAACAATGAAATACAAACACACGCCAATCACAATGAACATTGAGATATGATCTATGAAACCCTTTCAGGAGAAAACTTAGCTGGAAGGGTTGTTCTTCTCTCTTTTTCCTGAATGGAAATGACGAAAATAAAAAGGGGAAGGCACTCTCTATAGAGTTACTTGCAACATGTGGCTAGTGGAATGCTACAAAATACAAACTCCATTTGTTCTTTTCTCTCTCTCTATCTACTCACAACTACTCTACTCTACTATGGAACAAAATGCACTTGAATAGAACGGAGCCCCTTTCCTCCTAGTGGCCTAGTTATAACACAATTTGATAGCCAACTAAGCGTTAAATTTGACCCATTCATCCCTCAAAATGAGTTCCAACTTGACCCTTCTAAAATATTCTTCATAGAGCCCACATGGCTAGCCCCTTTTCCATGATAAATAAGGGTTGATGTGGCATCCTCTCAATTATGGTTGTCAATCATGATAGACCAAATTTCGAGAAGCATAACTTTTGCTTTGAACTATGATTGACATGATTCTTACACCATTGGAAAGGTCTTCAACTGTAGAATAGCGTACAATGTGGCACATAAGCAACAAAGTCTTATGCCCAAGAAACATCATTTAAGGCCTCATACTAGCCCTAGAAGGTTTCTGACCCCAATTCTCCAAACTAGTTCCTCGAACTAAACTGCTCTTGTAAGTTGATTTATTTGAACTTTACACCTTAAAAGCATCAAAATAGATGACAAACAATATAATTATCCAATCTAGATCAGGAATGCAGTAAATATTTCCTTCCATTATGCAATATTTAATAACTCTGTAAGAATTTACAGGGTAAGTTCCTTAGATCAAACACCAAAGGTCACCGCTCACAAACAAATCACAAATCAGTACACCAGTATTTGACATGGTTAAAACCATCAAAGAGGGAAACAGTCCACAGCCTGAGCCACCGCAACCACTTCAGGCAATTTATTAATATAAAGAAAGAAAATTTACATAAGCTTCTCTCATAAACAGTCACCAAACAAATGACACTCCATGCTCTTTAAATATAGATCATGGACCAATTGGGTGTTAAGCCACGTATCAAGTGTCAGTAATATCGAGGAGAGAATGAACCGTCAGATCACTATATATCGTGATCGTCGGATTATAAGTTACAAAAGTACATAGTAAAGAAACACACTTTACATAACTCTACGCTAGACGAAGATATACTTAACTATTTCCTATGTCTTGGAATATCCTAACAAACTCTCTTAGCCCAATAAATCATTAGGCACCATTCGTCTTTCACTATTGTTTCATTCCCTTGCCTTCTTACCATTTCTTGCTTTTCCATATTTCTTTCCCTGTTTCCATTTCCATATACTATACCACAACCATTTGTTTTGTTAAAACTTACTCTTCAAACTTCACCTAAAGCCTCCACTCATAGCCTTAAGAATCCTGTTAAGGGAAGCTCCCCTTGTGTGTTGAAAAATGTAACTAGTGCTAGCCTTCATAATGTAATAACATGTAATTTTTATCATTGATTATATTCATTATTATTATTTTATTTTCGTCAAAGCATGTTCTTTGTGCTTATAGAGTTAATTGAGTCAAAAAGAAGTTATAAAAATTCAAAAGAAATGTATTTGAGTCAAGTCCCATTTGGAATTTTTGTAAAAGAAAAAAAATTTGTTTTTGAGTCAAAAAGTCAACACAAGACCAAGTCGGCCCTCCTTGGACAAGTCTACCTAAGAGGCAACTATTCGACCTTCCTGGACATGAATAAATACAAGTCAACTCAACATCATTCACTTACTCATCATTACATCGCTTTATGTGCCAAAAGACGAAAAAAGGAGCAAATTCAAAGGAGAGAGAGAATTCGCCTTTCTAGCTTGTTTCTGCTCACGTGCGAATTTTCTGGGAAACTCTGCGAAAATTACAAGTCTGAAATTCGTCCTTCACTACAAGTTCGAAATTTCTGTGATTTGGCCAAATTTCAAAAGGTTTTACGAACATTGACTTTTGTTGACTTTAACTTGGTTGGAGGAGACTTGGAGGAGGTTGACTTGGATCTTTGTGGCAATCTTGGTCTTGGTCTTCGGTCCTAGATATCTCATTTTGATCTGATTCTATAAGAGGAGTTTTTGGGTTTTCCAGCGTGTGGGGTTTTTCCATGGCTTAGAGCCTAATTTCTGGTGTTCTTTATCTCTTTCTGATCTTTATACTTTGAATTTTTGCAGAATTGCTTGATGAGAAGAACATAAATTAAAAGAAGACACCTAATACTCACAAGAAATTATCAAGTAAGAGGAATCAAGCTTTAATCTATCTAGCACTTGGTTTCTCAACATGGTATCAAAGCGAAGGTGAAGGAAGGAAGCTTGAAGATCATAGTTTATTAGCACTCTTATTTGCAGACATCTTTGTAGTAACTATCTTCTCTCTCTCATTTCAATGGAAAAGTACATGAAGGATTGTCTCAAGGCTCTTAGGAGTCTCTTTGAATCCATCAAAGGATACATCACCAAATTCATCTCAAAACAATCTAAGGAATTCAAGGATGGTATTCTATACTTGGCACTTACAGGTTCATTTGAAGATGAAATCACGTGGCCAATAATGGTAGAGCTTCAAGGCATATGACAAGTGAACATGGACATCTCAATACCCTCTCTAAAGGAAGCTCTTCTCACAAAGTCAAACTTGGGGACAAGAATAGCTACTCGGTCAAAGGGATCGGATCTACCGTCATAGAGCTGGAATCCGATGGAAACATTCATCTCAACAACATCCTCTATGTTCTAGGTTTGAAAAATAATTTTCTTTCTATTTCTTGTCTAGAAGATAAAGGAGACATGGTAACATTTGTTGATGGAAAATTAATTGTTGGGAAAATGGATCTAGTATAGAAAATGCAAGGACAATTGGGATTCGTGAGGGGAGGTTGTATAGACTTCTAACTCCTCCTCTTCAAGCTTTAGTAAGTTTGGAGATCAATTCTTGTGAGTTGTGGCATAGAAAGTATGGCCATCTCCATTGCAAAATATTTCCATCCTTGAAACAAATGGTTTACTGTTATACCCTAATTAAAGGAAGAGCATGAAAGATTTTGTAAAGGGTGTGCCCTTGGTGAAAATGTAAAGAAACCATTCCCTAGCAATGATACACGATCCAAGGAAATCTTGGACCAATCCACTATGATGTTTGTGAACCCATGTTAGAAAAATCACTTGGTGGTCATCGATACTATGTAACATTTACTGATGATCATTCCAAAAAGACTTGGATATATTTCTTGAAGTCTAACGATGAAGTATTTGAAAAGTCCCAAGAATTCAAGGCAGAGGTGGAGTCTAGAGAAAATGACAAAAAATAAGATCAAGGCTTTGAGATTAGATAATGGAAGGGAACATACATCTAAAGAACTTGTGGCCTTTTGCAAAGAAGTCGGGATTGAGATGGAACTAATAGTTCCTTACAATCCTCAATAGAATGGTGTAGCCGAAATGAAGAACCAATCTATTGAAGAATGTGTAAGAGCCATGCTACATGACCAAGAACTTCACAAATTTTGATGGGGTGAAGCCTCTATGACAACAATTTACATCCAAAATAGAAGTCCTCACAGAATTCTTGACGACATGACCCTGGAAGAAGCATTTACAGGAAAGAAGTTGAATGTTGATCACCTCAGAATTTTTGGATGTCTCGTATACATTCATGTTCCAAACGAAAAAAGGAAGATATTGGACCCTGCAGGTTTAAGAGGAATCTCCATTGGTTATAGTATCTCATCCAAAGCATATAGAATCTACATCAAGGAAGATCATCTTATTGAAGGAAGCAGAGATGTCACATTCGATGAAAGTGTTGCATACAAGAAGTCCAAAGACATCCCCATTGAATCCAATGAAGGAGGACTTATCTTCCCAATGAAGAGAATCCATAGCAAGACAATCCTCCAGAACCTACAATTGATCATCATGAAGAACCAAAAGGACCAAGCGAACCTATACAACCTGTCGTCATCCCTGAAACTCGAAAAAGACTAGCTTGGTTAAGATCAATGCTACAGGAAGCCAAAGGACATGCAGCAACAAAAAGGAACATTCAGAGAAAGCAAAAAACCCAAGAGATATTCAGGATATGCAACATACATGAAAAAACTCATTGAAGCAAAACCTGCATTGTATGAAAAGGCAGTTGAACATCAAGTATGGAAGAATGCAATGTTAGAAGAATACCAATCAATAATGAAGTATGATGTTTGGTAAATTGTTCCTAGACCAAAAGATAAATCATTTGTGACTTCCTAGTGGGTGTACAAAATCAAACATGCAGCTAATGGGAGTATTGATAAATATAAGCCAAGAATTGTGGCTAGAGGATTCTATCAACAAGGAATTGATTACGAAGAAACTTTTTCTCCAACAGCCAGGCACACTACAATTAGATCTCTCATCTCTATTGCGGCTACTATGGGATGGGAGTCAAGACATACATCAAATGGATGTAAAGACAACTTTCTAAATGGAACAATTGATGAAGAAGTCTACATTGAGTAGCCTCAAGGAATTGAAGTGCATGGAAAAGAAACTCATGTTTGCAAGTTAACGAGAGCTTTATATGGCTTAAAACAAGCCCCTAGAGCATGGTATGCCAGAATGGATGCTTATCTATTAAGACTTGGTTTCGTCAAAAGTACTACAGATCCAAATCTCTACATCAAAGTGGTAAAGAATGAGCCAGTGATCATATTACTTTGTGGATGACTTACTAATAATAGTTTTGGAGTGTCATATTCGTCAATGCAAAAAGGAACTAGCAGCGAAATTTGATATGAAATATTTTGGGCTAATGCACTATTATCTAGGACTCCTTGGCAAAAAACAGGTGAAATTTATCTTGGTCAACAAAAATATGTGATCAAGATTTTACAGAAATTTGGAATGATGGATAGTAAGCCTATGACAACAATTGTGATCACCAATTTGAAGAAGCTAAGGAGTTCAGACTCAAGTTTTGTTGATCCAACAATCTACTGGCAGTTGATTGGTTCTTCGAGGTTCCTCGTGAACACTCGACCAGATATATGCTTTGCAGTGAACTCTCTTAGTCAGTTTCAAATGGAGCCTAGAGATGACCATTAGATAGCAACTAAACATATCTTAAAATATCTCCATGGGACCATACATCATTGCTTGAGATACGTTGCAGATAATGAGATTCAGTTATTGGGCTACACATATTTGGATAGAGCAGGAAGTGATTCAGATGGAAAAAGTGCTACAAGTGTTTGTTTCTGTTTGAGATCCGCTATGGTTTCATGGATGAGTAGAAAACAAGACTCTGTTGCATTGAGTACTATTAAAGTTGAATATATAGCAGCCAGTGAAGTTAGTTGAGAAGTAGTTTGGCTCCAGAAGTTACTTACATATTTGTTTGAAGGACCTTTGGACTCTACAACCATATGTTGTGACAACCAGAGTTGCATAATGTTGACAAAGGACCTAATTTTCCATGCAAAGACGAAGCACATTAATATCAAATATCACTACATTTGAATCTTGGCACAGGACGGAGTCGTAAAGCTACAATACATCTCCATTGACCAACAAATAGCAGATATATCGACGAAGTCTCTTCCCAATAGGAAGTTTGAGTATTTGCGAGACAAGCTTGGGCTTGTTGATATCTCCTCCCTAGTTGAGAGGGAGAGAGGGTGGACACTGTATTCTCCATGTGTCATGTACTATGGCTAGGACTAACAGTCGTAAGCCTAGTAAAGGCACTAACTTGGAGAATGGTGGATTGGATAAGCATCAACGACATACATTCTTGAGTCATGTATTGTGATTGACTAGGATTAACATCCTAATTTGGATACATGGACTTGGTAAATCATGGTCTGGAGGACATACTTTTCCTTGGATTAGGAAATGGTCCTGTGGGGTCATACCTTAGGAATACCCAGGTGGGGTATGTACCTAGGAGGTGGCGGTGTCCAAATTTATGCTTCCTGGCATTGTGCTCTGATCTAATAGAGAGATAGAGCTTGTTAGTCAAGGCCTTCCTATTTTTGACAATGTTGGTTATGATGATGTAAATCATCATTGATGCTTACCAATCTGAATCATTTCTTATATAAATATTTCATCTTGAGAGTATCTTGTTGTGTCATTATGAATACCTCCCTAGTTAAGAGGGTGTGTGGAAAAATGTAACTAGTGTCAGTCCTCATAGTATAATTGTTGGAAATACTGAGAGGGGGAGTGAATCAGTATTTCTTTTCAATTGTTATTTTTACCAGTTAGATCACTTATATTTAGAACACAAAATGAACAATAAGAATAAATGATTTTATTAATTTCTTCTTTACAATAAATCAAGTACAATACATGTAAGGCTCCAACCCTAGATGAAGACACTAATCTTCAATCTCCCAGGCTCTAACCTATATTTGCCAAGCACCGACTTGGACTTCCAAGGCTCCAATCTTGCCAATTCTAAGGCACCAACCTCAAAGGGCTCCAACCCTGTTTCTAGTTCAGGCTCCGACCTGGTTTCTTCAGGACTCTGATCCTCTAGGGCTCCAACCTTATTCTCCAAGACACCAACCTTGTCTTTTTGAGGCCCCAACCTCTTGGGCTCCAACCCTTTACTTCGTCAAGATATATTTGGTTATACTTCATGGCTCCATGTCTTCTTCAATGAACCCTGTCAATCTTCAGAGATCCCCTCATTTAGTCTCCACGTTACGTCATCAATGACAACCTTGATCTTTTCACATGAAGGTGTCTCCACTGTCCTTCATGATACCCAATCAAAATCTCCAAGGTCACTTCATGATGGCTTCAACGCATCATGGTCTCCACTAATGTCTCCAAGGTAGCTTCTACAAGTCCTCCAAATATCTTCAAGTATCCTTCAAGGTGTCTTCAATAGCTTCAAGATATTCTTCAATAGTCAAGTTTCTTCAACAACTATTCAAACTATGCTTCAAGAAGGTCTTCAATAAGCTACCCCAAGAACTTTCCAAGTTGCTACAAAAGGTCTTCAAAATTCTCTTCAAACAAGTCTTCGATACTTCAAGAGTTCTTCAATATTGGTTCAACAAGAGTGCTTCAACAAGGTTCTTCAAAATCTAACACTCTTTGGTCTCCAATAGTGCTTTTCAAGGTTGCACAAACACTTCAGCAAACACAAGCTTGTACATTGTCACCCTCAGGTAATTCTAACTTGATGGAAGGCAATTCTTATGCTTCAGATTCCCAATATGCTCATTGTCAAGATCTTCTTCACTTGTACACGCTTCCAAGTTCACTGTTCAATACTTCAGAATGCTCCAAGGTTGCCCTTCATCCAGAAATTATTCACTCCCTTTGCAAGGGTAAACACTGCTTCAAGATGTTTACACAATGTTGCTTTAAGGCTTCTTCAAGAAAACTTTTTTAATATATTTGCTCACCAAACTCCAAGGGATCTTCAAATGTGTTTTGAGATGATTCAATGGGGCCTGTTATCGCTTGCCGCCTACACCTACCTACAGTTAGTGGGAAAAGCCTTTAACCCCACAAAGTGTGGTTGGTCGCAAGGAACTCAGAGAAGGGGCTGTCACACTAATCCCGACTCTCTCCGTTTAAGCTATCTCCTAGGTCAGCTATGGGGGGTGGTCCCTAAATGGAAAACTATGTTAGAGATTTTTGACTTTTTAGGAGAATTATTAGAGTGAAATTGGATTACTTTTAAAGATCTGTGAGCATTTATGAGCAACTTTGAAATAATGACAAACCATAAACCAGTGCATTTACAAATAACGTGCTCAAAAGTAAAAGAAATGCTCAAAGATATGAGAACACGGTAATCCTAAAATGGAAACAAAAGACTGTTAGCACAAGATATCAAAAATGCTCTCAAGATAAAACGAATTTATGAATCAAAACACATGAAGCTATCTTGTTCACAAGGAAAAAATTAGTGATATAAATATAAACCAGATGATAAAAAGACTTGAAAGTTAAACCAACATGCTTTTAGCTTTGCAACATGAAATAAGAGTACTTGAAAGGAAATGAGATTCATCAACCATCCATGAACATGATGAGCATTAAACATGAAATGGAGCTTTCTAAAGTAGATAATGTCCAAGTACAAGAAAATTAAGCTAAACTTGTTGCGAAAGAGATTACCATACTTGCATGAAAAGAAATGCTTCTTGAAAAAGGGCAATGATATTTCATGTGAGACTCTGAACCATCAAGAAAGCAAAATTCAAGAACTTGCAAGTAAGCTAAATGTAATGAAAAATGCTCTTGGTTTTTTTTATTAATTAGTTCTAGAGCAATGTTACAATTCAACTCTTTAATCCTCAGACCTCACCCTCGCCCAAAGATATGGATCCCACAGTGAGGAGTCAATAGAGTAGAGGGTCCCTAAAAACATCTATTCAACCAACTTATGTTGGAGGTAAAATTTTAGTGATTGCTTAGGGCATGTAAGTAAATTAATGAAAAATAACTTTCAAACTTGAGATGTACTTCCATGTCATGAAGTAGAATGTTATTTTATGGAGAAAAATTGCCCAAATACTTATTGCATGTAAAATGTAATTAAAGGTGAAGCATAAATGGTTTTGGAACAAATTCGTGACAAATTAGATTCAAGTTAAAAGTGCATGCATGCAAAAGTTTGAACTTGCTTATGAAAGTAAAAAGACTAGAAATCTGAAGCAAATTAGTTTTAGGTGCATGCAAGATGAGTGTAATGCATGATTGTGTTAATTCCCCAATTAAATGATGTTAATGCAAGTGAAAAATATTAAAGATCAAGCCATAAAGTCTCCCCAAAAAGGTGGAGAGATAAAGATACCATTGGGTAAAACCCACGCTCCCAAAACCAAGAATTTTATTAATTTTACAAGAAGGAAATGACCATGAGGCCTTTTCTAAACCAAGGAAAGTCTTTACAAATAAAAAATGAGACCAAAGACTTTTCTTCGATGAGAATTTCTAAAAACTCAAAAGAATTCAAACTTTACAATAGGATAAGAGAAGCTAAGCCTCTTCTATGCCCACAACCAAAGAAGAGAGAGTTATCTTCCTCATTTGAAATTCAGAGCCCAAAGGTCCTGCAACAACCTGTTAGTAATTTCTTGTAGTTGTCCACTCAAGTTGTCACAAGAAAAAGTTCAGAAATAGGGCTACAAAACCAATCAAATATTAGACAGATAAAATTACAAAATATTGCACAACAATTTACAAAGGGCTAAGCCAAAGAGTTCGAGTAAACTCTCCTCTTTGCTTAGTCATCTTCAAACTCTTAGATAGCAAATGAAAGCAATGAAGTATAATGTTTTAAAAGATATTCAAATTTATAAGTATTCGGCTTGTATACAAGCTATGTCCCCAAAACCCCTGCAAAACCACTTTGTAAGATAAGACTATGAAGACTCAAAGAACAAATGAGAGCTCCTTTGAGGATGTATCAAGAGTGGGTTGGTCTCTCCAAAGACTTCCCCCAACTCTTGATTCTTTGATCCCGACATGATGTTCCCTCTACAAAACTTCAATCAAGAATTAGTTCCATATAGATCTAACAATAAACAATGATAAGAAACTCTAGAGATTTATTTGAAACCAACTAGAGCATTCTATACCTAAAGCATACTCCTAAATCAAATGTCAATGTAAGATAACTCTACATTAACAAATCTACAAGAGCATATGGAAATAAATTAAATCAAAGCATGAGTAAAAGGAATTATACCAATGATCAACAATTCATCACACTCAAAGAGGAGGAACATCTCATGAATGAAACCTTGAAGTCTTTATTGATATTTCTGGAAGTGTACAAAGCCGCAGCGTTTCTGCAAGCACAATAGCTAGTCACAAGATACAATATGAAAGCCCATGGCTCCATTATATAGAAAGTTGGGAGCAAATCCCAATGAAGAACCAAATGCCAAGTGGTGAGAGGGAGGAGATCTCAAGGCAAATTCGAATTTGATAAGTGGAACTCCATTGCCAAGTGTAAAAATTAGATTCTAGCAAGTGGACATCATTTTCTTCTTCCCTTTTGTGCCAAATTCGAATTTTATGATGGAATGACAAGTGTATATGGGTGGTAACCCATGTGGGGACAATTTTCCACAAAAATATCCACCAAATATTCTCCCAAATCCTCCCAAATATGCACTAACTTCACAACTTCGAATTTCAAAATAAGCAACTCTCGTTTAATGTCGGAAATTCAATTTTATTTGAGCACATGTCTTTTCATTGATTTTAGGAGTCCACATCACTTTGGGACTTCACTTTAACTCTTCCATAATTTTCCACCTCATTTCCACCTCATTTAGCATGTGAGGATATTTATTTTTCTCCATTTATTTAATTTCTGGCTTAATTAATTGCCAGATTTCCCACTAAACTTGGGAAAAGTGAGTTTTGAGGGTTCAAAACACATTTTTAACCCCTCAAAGTGTGTCATAGTAGAAATTTGAGGGTGAGAAGTGTACTTTTCATTACTCATACCCCATACAACTTCTCTAGGCAACACTTATTACAATTCAATTACAATTTTTATTGCAATTTTCGACTTGCGGGAAATTTAAAAAATTAAAAAATCACTACCTAGACCTAACCAAATTCCACGAAATTTTTTTTGTGATCTAATATAGTAATATACATTGACTCTAGACACTAGGACTCACCCAAGGCCTCACCATCAAGCCGTACTTCGGCTTTGGGATAAAATTGGAGGAAAAAACTCAATTAATTATTAACTCCTGGAAGGGAGATGATAATTAACCAAGTAAAAAAAAACCTCCCAAAGTAATACTCACTTGTTGGCAAGGTCCCAGGCTATACTTAGGCCTGTTACAAACTCAATATTGACTCAAAACTCATCCTTAATATCATCACTTATTACAATTCCCCGTAGAGCGTGGAATCTAGGTACAAGAGAAAGATGATGAGAAGTAGAAGTAGAGCTTAAAAACTCTATTGAACTGATGATATCTTATGATATCTTATGGTACATGTGTCCTCTGGTTCATCCTTGGGCATGGAGTCTTCTCATTATCATCAGGTGCCACTCCAGTGGTCAACAGGGCCTTCAATCAATATTTCAAAGGTATATACAAAAGGTGTATAATGTCTTCAATAAGGACTTCACAAGGTTTGTTCTTAGATAAGTCTTCTACAATGTTTCTTCATACTTTCACCCAAACAATCTTACAACACAAGTTTGAGCTCCTTACAAGGATCACTGCCTACCAACCTTAATGCTACAACAGGTCTAGGCCTTAGATGAACAACAATCTGAGCTCCAAAATGCTAGTTGTCCAAGCCTCTGTAATTGGTTTGTGGTAAGGTCTGAATTCTGGGCACCCAACAAGTCCAAAAACTAAGTTTTGTTTGCCACAGAGTACTCCCACAGCGATGTTGTCCACAAATCCGAGATACAGCAATCACCTTGCCTAGACAGAAATATAATTAGCTTGAATGATAGAAAACAACCCAAATATATTCTTCTCGACTTCCTTGTTGTTTTGTCTTCTTTTGTGGCTTCTCTCTGAAATGTTCACCGAAAAATGATGGCAAAATGAAGTTTCTATCCTCATATTTATACACAATTTGCGTTTAAGGTGAAGAGACACGTCACTTGGTGAGAGGCCGACATGAGTAGGCTAGCACAAGTCGGCTCAAGGACAAAATTATTTCCTTAACTTGAAAAATTCATATCCCCCAAACCGCTTGGAGTTTCCGGCCAAGTAAGAGCTCGTTAGAAAGCTAAAATTATGCTCTAAAAGGTGTAGGCATCATAGTGAAATTCTTTCTCTAAGGTAGTAAACAATATTTTTTAACGTGATTGGCCATTTATTGGTGCAGAATTGGAGGTAGGCAATGTAGACTTCTTCATAGATAGGCTTCCTCTTTAGGCTTCTTCATCATAGGCTCATGATGTCATCCATGTCATAATGTCATCAAGTATTCTTCATGTCATGTCCCTAGACATTGCCCACGTCATCAAATGGTCCTCCATCACCCATGTCATCTTGACATCATGCTGCATCCAGTCTTCTTCATCAAGAGTAAGCACATCATCATTAATGGCATGATCACATCATTTGGAACCAGGAATCTCAAGAATATGACATTGTATTGACATCAATGACAACCTTAGACCAACAGTAATAAAATGTATTTTTTATCATTGATTATATTCATTATTATTATTTTATTTTTGGTCAAAGCATGTTCTTCATGCTTATAGAGTCAATTGAGTCAAAAAGAATTTATAAAAAGTCAAAGGAAATGTATTTTAGTCAAGTCCCATTTGGACTATTTGTAAAAGAAAAGAAAAAGGATTTTTATTTTGAGTCAAAAAGTCAACAAGACCAAGTCGTCCCTCCTTGGACAAGTCAGCCTAAGAGGCAACTATTCGACCCTCCTGGACATGTATAAATAAAAGTAAACTCGACCTCATTCACTCACTCATCATCACATCGATTTATGTGCCAAAAGACTAGAAGAAAAGAGGTTTCTAGCTTGTTTATGCTCACACGTGTGAAGTTTCTGGGGCAACTCTATGAAAATTATAGGTCCAAAATTTTCCCTTCTACAGGGCTAAACTTTCTACAATTTGACCATATTTCAAAAGGCTTGACTAGAGTTGACTTTTGTTGGCTTTGAATTGGTTGGAGGAGGGTTGAATTGGATCTTTGCAGCAGTCTTGGTCTTGATCTTGGGTCTTGGATATCTCATTTTGATCTGATTCTATAAGAGGAGGAGTTTTTGGATTTTCCCCCTGTGGGATTTTGCCCTGGCTTGGAGCCTAATTTCTAGTATTCTTTGTGATCTTTATGCCCTGAATCTTTCTATAATTGTTTGATGAAAAGAATATAAATTAAAAGAAGATCACTAATACTCACAAGTAATTATCAAGTAAGAGGAATCAAGCTTTAATCTATCCAACACTTGGTTTCTCAACATTGTGTTGGAGAAGATCCAACCTAAGTATAGAGAAGACCTAATGAGGTAACAATTGGCAGCCTTCCTCATTTATACAAATCTTTCACCTTGTTGGTTGGGAATTTTACATCTTGGCTGACAGTTTGTCCTTCTATTCATTTTCGAGTGACAACATTAAGAGTTATTGAGATTCCCTCTCAAGTACTCCCATGTTAGACACTCTTATTCCCAAGCTTTTAGCTCTCAACAACACCAGAATTTTCATGGTTGCAGTACTAATTTATATTCTTCTTTTTTATCTCAAACTCTAAATCTTAGATCTTATAGGTTAAATATGCTTGTGTGTTACTTTTATAGGATCAGCCATTGCACTCTTGCTTTGTAATGACACTGATGTACTTAGCAATCCCATTGACCTATCTGTGGTCATTTGTTAGACACTAATAAAATAATCTTAACTTGGGGTCTTTATTCCGTATTAAAGGCTACTTTTAAAACCAGCCTTTTATGAAGCCATCATCAAGTTTTTTAGAAGGTTATATAGCATGCCCTCTAAGAAATGACCATATTCCTACAAAATATGTACGTAAACCATATGTTCCCAAAGGTTATGGATTGTAGCCTTGTCATATCTCCCATTTTTATCTCTACATACAAATGCTTACCTTTGTCATTGTCTACTTCCACATAGACACCGATCACTGTATGATGTATCCATTAGCCTATGCTCCTGAATTGGCTCAAGAACCTTAACATGTAGCCTATCTTGATACCTATGATATCCAAAATTGATTTTGACCCAATATTCCAAAACAAAATGAGCAGCAGCCAGATATGAGTGTGGTTTGTTGTTTCTATCCAAAGGTCAAAACCAAGAATCCAATGCTTCAAAAACAAATCAATCCCCACCATAGAATATTGGAATCCAATAAAAATAAAATTGTGGTCTTCTTCTAAAGTCAAGGAGACAGCCTTCGATGATTAAGGATGTAAAGGCATGAATATTCATGAATTCCTGAATTGGCTCAAGAACCTTAACATGTAGCCTATCTTGATACCTATGATCTCCAAAATTGATTTTGACCCAATATTCCAAAACAAAATGAGAAGCAGCCAGATATGAGTGTGAATTTTTATTTCTATCCAAAGATCAAAACCAAGAATCCAATGCTTCAAAAACAAATCGATCCCCACCATAGAATATTGGAATCCAATAAAAAGAAAATTGTGGTCTTCTTCTAAGGTCAAGGAGACAGCCTTTGATGATTAAGGATGTAAACTTGTAACGGCATGAATACTCATGAATTCCTGAATTGGCTCAAGAACCTTAACATATAGCCTATCTTGATAACTATGATCTCCAAAATTGATTTTGACCCAATATTCCAAAACAAAATGAGCAGCAGCCAGATATGAGTGTGATTTGTTGTTTCTATCCAAAGGTCAAAACCAAGAATCCAATGCTTCAAAAACAAATCAATCCCCACCATAGAATATTGGAATCCAATAAAATTAAAATTGTGGTCTTCTTCTAAGATCAAGGAGACAGCCTTTGATGATTAAGGATGTAAAGGCATGAATACTCATGAATTCCACACCAGTAGAGTTAGCACACACAGATTTTCCTTCACCAAATTCTGCATCCAATTGCTTTCAAGGATCCATGTCTTTAGGGGTCAGACAACCTAATCCATATGGATCCATTGAGAAGCAGAAAAGAAGGTTATCAAACCAATGATAAACCACTATCCAGCTCCCAACAAACTCTGATCTGCTTAACAGGCCAAAGTTGCAAACATTTCAAGCGAATACCTGCAAGAACCAAGGACAGTAAACAGAGTACGAAAATTGGCAACTCTACTGGAAACAAGTACGAACCAACCTTCAGTAACTGCAAATTGAGCACAAAGTGTTCATACGGGAATAAAAACCAGCTCAGACCAAGGAACTGCAAATAAGTTGCCCCCACCCTTTCCAAACAGAAAACAAGATAGCAAAGAGCTCTTTAGAAAGCACCAAATAATAAAGGTACGGAATAAGAGAACAGGAAAAACTAGCATCATTATTACCTAACAAAAGCAGTGTATCAGAAATATATTACTGAAATGAGCTCTATGCAATCTTATGATTACTCTAACCAACAAGTGATCCATGTACAACTGGCTACAAATATAGCCGAAATAATGAGATGTTGCCTCTCACAGTAGGGTGTGACAGACGATTCCACATAAGAGCTGAAATTATAGAGGTTCAAAGCAGAGAATTCGATATAATGCTTCTACAATAACCTATTTCATTAAAAATTCCAATAAACCACATTGTGATTGCATATGAACTTTCAAGAACTAGACCCAATAACTTCATATACAAGTGTTTTGGAGTACCTCCAGAATTTAAATTTGCTGGGAGAGTCTTGCACTGAGTTGTATCTGCTGTAGAGTTTATGTCTGTCTCCTTGGAAATTATACAGAAAAGCTTTCCCTTCAGAGTGCCTTCAGTAAAGCAACTCCTACCTGTTGCATCAAAGTTTCGACACCTTTCTACCGTCCTCTTTGCAAAAGCCAATGCAGCCCGCTTTGCAACCTTGCTCCCTGAGCTCTTCACAGATACATTTGTACCTCGCCATCCCTGAATTGCCAAAAATGCTACCTATCAGCAGACTGTCTTTGGAAAGAAACTGTGAATAACTTATCTATCAAACATCATGTTCTCCAATTCTCATACTGTTATAAATGTGATATATTTCCAATGCAAAGTTCCCAGAAACCAAAATTGGGAAGACATAACAAAATTCAATTTTCCAATATTAAACAAGGATGTCAAATTATGCCGCATCATTGCAGGCATTTACCATATCTTGTTAAAAATATCAATGCAAACAAGGATGTCAAATTATGCCACATCATTGCAGCCATTTACCATATCTTGTTAAAAAAATCAATGCACAAAATGGGACACATCAAAAGCACTTAAAACAAGATTTGTTTATCAATATCTATAACAGTTGAAGTCTTATTAATTGATTCAAATATACAGGCTTCACATTAATGGATTCAATTGGAATAATACACGAAATAATCATACAAGACATACCAAATGTGTGTAGGTTTCAAATACCACTGAAGAGAGACTCAACCCAAGCTTGCCAATGTAAAGTCTAGTACGCTGAGTGAGGCACACAGTTATATTAGAGCAGTAAAATGTAAAAATTCCTAAACCGGAATCTTATTGCAGCAACTGGAAAATATTCACCTAATTGTTATTCATTACTTAATAATTTATTTGCAGTTGTTCTACGGCAAATACTTAATATATCACACTGCAACCTTCACTACATAAAAATAATATGCGGAGACAAGGACTGAGCAAGAAGAATTAAACACACACGTGAAACCATTATTCTTGGACAATTGTCCACGGAAAAACCCAATGCAAGAAAACCGGTGCAGCAGCTGAGGGTTTGTATTATTAAGCAGTAGTTCTAAATACAATCTAGGATGTCTTACTGGCCATCCATACAGAGAAAATAACTGGCAGAGAGTTAGTGAGAAAATGTCCTCACACTATCACTGAAGAACCGGCACTGATCCAGCCCCAAACTGGCGAGTCCCAAGCTGCCTCTACGCAGTCTTTGCACAATCACTGCGTTGCTCTGCATCACAACTGACAAGGACTGTGTCACTGCCTTGGTTGATCGATTTGTTGGCTGAATGCTCCAATCTCTGGCCCTCCGGTCTCACACCCCGGCTCACGGCACTGAAACATATCTCACCCTCAGCAAATTTGCAGATCTCCTCAAGGCTTCAGCGCTGCCTATGCGTGGCTTTGCGCTATCCAGCATAGCCCTTACGCTGCCTCTTCTAGATCTCCCTCTGTCTCCTTTGCAATGTATTCCCGGCTTAGGAAAATCTCCAACCAAATTACTATCTTTGCCCCTCATTGCAAGAATCACTACAATGATCTCTCCAGCTATTCCGCGCTGCTCACTTGAGAAATCGATCTCGAGACCCTTACTCGATGTGTTTTCCAAATGCCCATCAAAGTCCTTCTTATAATCTTCTCGTTGAGAAATCAACGGCCCCAATTAAAACATAATCAAGGGCTAATATTATCTTGTCTTGATCTTCGTCTTTTTCTAGAAGATTCACACCCAGTTCTATTAATACACTTTAATTATTTGAATTCCCTAAGTTTAGAGGCTTCCGTTAAAAATAATTATTTATTTTAATAAAAGCTTATTCGAGTGGAATTTCCAAAAACGATTTCTGGGTATTTTGGAATACATCTGTCCAAGCCTCCCTACAAATTTCGAGAATTAGAGCACATTTAATGCTACCAGAAATCAACACTCCCTCTTAGTGAGGATTGTGCTCTAGCAATACATCTTGTTGAAGCATTACACTGACTTTGTAACATTTCCTTCTGCGTTGTTGATGTCTGACATTACTGCCCACCAACTACTGCGATGTTGCATCTGTGTTGTTGCTAACCCTGCATGCTACTACAAGTTGCATCTGCACTACAACTATGTTGTTGTTGCAGCAGTAAAACATCCAAAATACTGAACTAAGCATTCAAACTTCAGCATGATGCATCTGATACTGAAGATCTGACTACTCCTAATCTTTGGGCTGACCCTCTTAAGCCTTTTCTCCATTGTTGACTCTGCTCTGCGTTGCTCAGTCTCTAGCGCTCCTAGCCACTGCAACTGTCACTCCTATGCACCAACTGACACTCGCCCATCCTACTACTTTAGATGTGGGCTCCCATAGCAAGTTATTGGTCCAAGAGGTGGACTCCTCAAGGATCCTACCCAACTGTGGCTCTTTCAAACTACAGTTCTAGATCACCCCAATTCTCCCCTGGAGATATGTGGACAATCATAGCAAACTCTTCCTCCTCAATCCTTGCAGTTGCATCCTGCAGATCATGTTTCTCATCATTGTCCTTCTTCTTGAGAGGACACTGCGTAGCGTAGTGACCAAACTCACCACACTGGAAACATTTACAGGTTCCAATTGTGGATTTTCTATGTATTTTTTTCTGTGGGTCTAGGCCCAGAATTTCCTGAGGATTTAAATGAAGGAAAATTGTTAGGTTGTATACTTACTGTTGTAATGTGATTGATCTCTCTAATTTTATTTGTCCACTGCAAATAAAAGTTAAAGAACAGTGATTTTATTTTCACAGAAATTTAGAATTTTATTTAAGTATTTTCTGGGAATAAAAATTGTTGAAGTCTAAATATATGTGGACTGGTATTTAAAATTTAACACCGATAAACACAAATCTCGCACCTCCCAAAAACTTATTTGGATGAAATTACATTACAAAAATTAGAGCAGTTGAAGAAGAGGTGAAAGTTGAAACAAACAAGATCACTTTCATAAGTCAATCCATAGGTTTAGCTCATCCAGAAATAGTTTCAAGCAGATTTTGTCCCACCAAAGAAGTTGCAAAACAAAACAGGGATTTAAACAACAATAATGGAAAAATAAATCTATTTGAACTTCATTCAAAATAATTCGCATAAGCAGTAACAGCCAGTGTCAATACATTATGAACAGTGATTAGCAAAACAAAATAAATTATTAAAAATTGCAAGCATCAATCAGTATTTGAAAGATGGTTATCCAATCCCAGAAAGAAGAAATAAAGAAAACAAACACATTAACATTTGCAGATTTCCAAAAACAGGCAATCAGGCCACCAACAAGACCAATATTAAAATTTAAGACATCAAATGAGAGTAATTATCCAGCTAAAAGCAAACAGCAAAGGTAAAGATGCTAATGTCAAACATCTCGCACCTCCCAAAAACTTATTTAGATGAAATTACATTACAAAAATTACAGCAGTTGAAGAAGAGGTGAAAGTTGAAACAAACAAGATCACTTTCATAAGTCAATCCATAGGTTTAGCTCATCCAGAAATAGTTTCAAGCAGATTTTGTCCCACCAAAGAAGTCGCAAAACAAAACAGGGATATAAACAACAATAATTGAAAAATAAATCTATTTGAACTTCATTCAAAATAATTCGCATAAGCAGTAACAGTCAGTGTCAATACATTATGAACAGTGATTAGCAAAACAAAATCAATTATTAAAAATTGCAAGCATCAATCAGTATTTGAAAGATGGTTATCCAATCCCAGAAAGAAGAAATAAAGAAAACAAACACATTAACATTTGCAGATTTCCAAAAACAGTCAATCGGGTCACCAACAAGACCAATATTAAGACATCAAATGAGAGTGTAATTATCCAGCTAAAAGCAAACAGCAAAGGTAAAGATGCTATGTCAAACAGCTCAGATCTCAAATTTACTGTCAGAAGCATAATATTATCTCAACGAAGAATCTAAGAAGGGTTATGGAAGCAAAGCACACTCACCATGCGTTGACTGAAAGCTCTCTCCAAAAGCTTGTTCATGGCATGACACTCTCGCTCCCTGGAAAATAAACAAAATTTGAAAATTAACATCAATCTATCACAATATGGAGCTAGCCACTTCACATATTAAATTCCCTGTTCATTTTCTATCCAAGAATCCCATGACAAGATGAACCATCTAATCTCTGCACTGTGGCAAACACACACTTGATGCTAATATAGAAAAAGCAATTAAATTGCAAATAACCATAAACAACTAACAGACATGAACAGATCGCATTCCCAACTACTACCACACAACTTGCCAAAGGTTAATACTCAATCAGATAGTGTCAAAGATCATAGTCAAATCTTGACTATGATCATTCCCTAGAAGTTTACCTGACTTCTAATTGCAGCTTCCTCAAAACAGCCTGTTCCAGATCGTATATTTGTGCTTTATTTTTGGATTCCTACGAAATGGAATAAAGCTCATAAGTAATCTAGTCATATACCATATATACATGATCACTGTGAATTAGGACACAATTTATAAAACTTCTAGCTTCTAAAATAAAGCATAATAACTTTGAACAATCATCACTGGGATAAATGTTTAGCATTTTTCCCCAAGATTAAAAAAAAACAAAGAAGCCTACCTACTAGTGGAAGAAATCAGTCTAATTAACAGCCAAAGATAGGAAATAAAAATTGAGAGTAAGACGTGTTTAGGACAACACTGGGGCATCTGTTGCGGGTGAACAATCTTCACCTTTGCTTATCAGGATGAGAATCTAGCTTTGCAAAGACCATCCTCAGGGTTTCTACATGAGAGTTGAGCATTCAAGTAAGGACACTGCCTTCTTGCAAGTTGCCAAGGGAGATTGAGGAAGGTTCTTCTAAGGAAATCAAAGAAGATAGCTACAAACCGATGGTGTCTTTTAGAAGACAAAAACGACAGTGGTGGCACTAGACCCACATGCTTTGACAGATAAGATAAGATAATTTTATTAGGGTCCAAAAAACGACCACAAATAAGTCAATGGAACTGCTAAGTACATACAAAAGGATCAATACAATGCAGAAATGCAAGGGCCACTCCTATAAAAGCCAAAAACAGATCTAACCAAAGATCCAAACTCCATAAACTAGGAAAAAAAGTACAGCTGGAAAAAACTGGATACATACAAAAATCACTAAAAGTCCAGAGTCAAGAACTCCGTGGACAGATGCCGCAAAGGAGGGTACAAGGAGATCAGTGCCCCCCAGACCTATTGCGAAAAGAAGAGGAGGGAACCCTGCCCTGCAGGTCATCCACCTCTGTATATAGATCTCCCGTAGAATCCAAGGCCGAAGAGAAGAAACTCCTAATAAAAGACAGTCCTGAGGAGCTGGCAGAGGAATTAGTTTATTGAATGTTTCACTGTCTCAAGGGATGTTTGAATAAACAGTGTTGATTTATTATTGAAATTGAATGATCACTCTAAGATTGTATATTAGAATACTCAATAATGATTGAATGATAAGAATTGATGATTACAATAAGCCTCATGAGTATACTTATATGCAGTGAGTGGTCCTGAACTGAAAAGGTCTGTGACTTTTGACTTTTCAACATCATTATCATTATTATTATTTATAGTATTACACTTTGCCACCCCTTTAAAGAATGCTTTCAAGAAGCATAATAAATATGATTTGTTGTAATTTAGCTTGATCTGTTGATGGCATCATCTTTATTTGGATGTAAAAGTTTGACCAAGAGCCCAATTTGGGCATTAACAAGGTTCTTTTGGAGTGTCTATCAGTCTTTTGACCTGGGCCTTTAACATGAACCTTTCATGCTCCGCGATAACATACTTTTCTTGCTTTTGTTGTTGTATGTTTATCTGTTTTTTTATTAGTCCAAAATCATTTTTTCTTGTGATGGAAACTTTCAACCCCGTATAATCTACAATGCTGTCCTTGTCAATTGAATTCTGTGAACTATTCTTCAAGGTTGATGGTATAAGTGCCCAACTACATCAACCATATCAGCATCTAGCACCGGATCCATCTCATTAAGTGGTAGAGCATAGAATCATGGTTGTAGTTCTCATTCTTGTATTTGAATCATGACATTATGACATCTCCTACTCCCTTGCCATTATGTCCATCAACAATCGTAACTATAAGAACCTTGGTGGGGTACACAAAAAGGATTAGCTGCTTAGCGAAATTGATGTTTAGATAACTCTTAAGTATTTAATAGAATCAACAATTATTCTTATATCTATAACGTACCTAGTGAGGATAATATAGGTTACCTATGGTGGTATGCCATAATAATAGAATAAGCTCAATATGTAATTAAAATGAAATAATATAGTAATAAAGGGTATTTTGCACAAACTCATAGAAATATACAGGAGTAAGTATAAATAAACACGACGTTCATGATTTATTCTCTCTCATATCTCTCAAATTTTACTAAAAGTGGTATCAAAGCTCTTTTTTGGGCAGGAAGTGAGAAAATCTTTGGGCACAAGGAAGGAGAACCTTTTTCTTTCTGTTGATTTTTAATAGAAAAAAGAGGACGACAACATTCAACTTTTATTCAATAGAAATCTGAAGCATATTTTAAAAATTAATAAAAAAAACTTAGGAAAAGAACCACTTGTCGTTGTAGTTCAGTCTGAAGTTTGTTTAGCTCCTCCATTATTTCATCATCTTCTCCCAATGTTAGATCAGGCTGCAGTGCAAACACCAGAAAGTCAGTCAAACCTTTTGCAAACCTAATAATAAATTGAGAGGGTCACTGATAATAGCTGCACTTATGAATGTGTAGTATAGACACTGTCACTGAAGAGTACGGTTTCCAGTGTAAATACAGAACTAACAAAACTAAATGTCCAACAACCAAAATAGGTCAATGAGACTAGAGAGTACAACCTTTTACAACAGAAATATAAAGAACAATAAGTTGGGTGGGGGTGAATACCACAGCTTCTAGAAACAGTCCCGTATTTTCAAGTTCCCACAGAATCCTATTATCTAGAGATTCTGTCCACGTCTGTTTGTACTCAATTGCATCTGTCAATATGGAAGAAACCGTGCTATCAGATTGGTAACCAGATATCAGATCATCTTGACTCTTCTGCCAGACTTGAGTGTGCTTTTCTTCAGAAGTATCCAACTCCAAATCTTCGACAACATCTCCTTCCGATCCAGTTTCATCATGCTGTATAAGGACTCCTGATAAATATATTCGATGGACATTTCCAGATGCAGAACATGCATTAGACCTGCTTACTCTATCATCATCCCTGTTCACTTGTGCTCCCATCTCTGGTTCCCTTCTGCCAGAAGCCCTGGACCCATGGCCAATATCATTACAATTTCCAGATGGTAACACCTCGGACATGTAATCAAAGTTGTCATGCTGTTCACCATCATCTTCAATCATTGCCTTTAGTTCAGTCGCATCCTCAGTAATAAAAGCAGATTGAACCATTTCTGATAATGATGGCAGTTTATCAAGCCCTTTACCAACTACACATTTCTGATACAATGGCTTCATATCTTGTGTATAGTTCAGTCTATCAAAGTGCCCCAAAGCATCATTATCCAACTTTTTATTCGACAAGCATGTGGGTTGGCTTGAATATGTTTGAGTTTGGCATGTTGGTGTTGTCTTACAAGCAAAATCAACCTAACATCAGATTCAAATAAATATCATTACAATGCAGTCAGTGCAAAAAAAAAAATCATAGCAGAAGCATAACATTCACAGCCAAGGAAATTTCAGAGAACCAATAGCGTTCACCAATTATGGAGCGAGCATTACATGCAAGAAATATGCTATAAGATGTTAGAATGGTGAAAATAAGAGTCATAAATACATATACCACTTTATGTATGATATGTGATCATATGAAACATTTAAATTATCAGTTACTGGTTAAGGGTTACCAATTAGGTGGATAAACCACCTTAACAACCTAGGAATATTATCAACATGTAAAGTGAGACCTGATATCTGTAGGAAAGATGTATTGCTCAGCATTATTAATGAAAGATATCATTTATATTCTCTATCCACCACTAAGAGTGAATGCGTACACCCTAAATTCCTTCATGGGAAACAGTAATACACACTAATTCAAACCACTCCCAATATTGATTAGATATGCAACAAACTAGCAGAAAACTAGATGTTTAAAATGGCCCATAAAACTTAAAACTTAAGCTGCATGCACATGACAAAAATATGAAAATTCATTTTACTTATTCAGTAAATGGAAAGTTGAAACTACATGATAGTAAATATATGGACCAAAATAACTTTCTGATCATACTTTTCTCACCGCTGATATTTGTGTTGATGATTGTGGCATCAGACAGGTACTTTCGCGCAAGTCTAACTGTATAGACATGTGGAAGCAATTCAATGGTCTATTAACATTGGCAATTATTTTAATTAATGGAATTATTAAAGTAAATATCTTTTTTAAGAAAATGTGAGTTTATCTAATGAAATGCAAAGGTTATTTCTATTAGTGAATTAGATGATGTTGAGATTTTGGGGTAGCATCGGATGTGCTCTAGCTCCGAAACTTTGTGGAGGGGCTGGAACATGTGAGATCTCCAAGACGCAGAAAGCATTTGGAGAAATTCCATCCGGTGTAAAAGTTATTCAAATAATTAAATTTTTTAATGAGGACCCTAAGTCTAACCTAGGGAAATTAAAAAATTAAAGTGAATTAATTTACACATGTGATGAGAATGTTCTAAGTGACGTGGATTAAGCATTCTTTTAATCTTAGACGTCGATTAGAGATTAGATCATGGTCGTTGGTTTGCCAACGAGAAAAGTATAAAGGAAAGGCTTGGGGTCAGTTGGAGAACACACATAACGGATGCACTGAAGCTAAGTCGAAATTCTAGGGCGGAGTTTGCTGAGGATTTCGAAGTGATTTCACAGTGCAATGAGGGGCAAAGATTGGTAAGGGATGATCTAATCGAAGGCTAAGAATACAACAGCAGAGAGCCAGCATCGTACCAGGCAGCGTAGAGGCCAGCCAAAGGGACGTAGGCCCAGTCAGGGTGACGCAGGCCCAGCCAAGGCAGCACAAGGACAACAGAGACCCAGCCAGGGTGACGCAGGCCTAGCCAGGGTAGCGCAGAGGCAACGTGTTGAGATTTTGGGGTAACATCAGGTGTGCTCTAGCCCTGAAATTTTGTGGAGGGGCTAAGACACATGAGATCTCCAAAACCCAGAAAGTATTTGGAAAAATTTCATCTAGTGTTGAAGTTATTCTAATAATTAATTTTTTTAATGAGGACCCTAAGTCTAACTTAGGGAATTAGAAAAATTGAAGTGAATTAATTAAACACATGTGATGAAATGTTCTAAGTGACGTGGATCAAACAATCTTTTAATATGAGCCGTCGATTAGAGATTAGATCACGGTCGTTGGTTTCCCAACGAGAAAAGTATAAAGGAAAGGCTTGAGGTCAGTTGGAGAACACACACACAAGCGGAGCACTGAAGCTAAGTCGAATTTCTGGGGCGAGGTTTGCTGAGAAATTTGAAACGAGTTTGCAGTGCAATGAGGGGCAGAGATCGGCAAGGGATGATCTGATCCAAGGTCGAGAATACAGCAACAGAGGGGCAGTGAGTACCAGTCAGTGCAAAGCAAATTAATTAAGCACATGTGATGAAATGTTCTAAGTGACGTGGATCGAGCAGTTTTTTAATCTAAGGCGTCGATTAGAGATTAGATCACGATCGTTGGTTTCCCGACCAAAAAAGTAAAAAGGAAAGGCTTGGGGTCAGTTGGAGAACGCACAGACAGGCAGAGCACTAAAACTAAGTCGAATTTCTGGGGCAAGGTTTGCTAAGAAATTCGAAATGAGTTTGCAGTGCAGTGAGGGGCAGATTTTTGAATCCTTATACTTATGCAAAAATTATTATTGTTAATACGGTTAAGCTCCTCCTACTTATATAAGTTATCAACTGAATAAATTCAAGTTAACATCGAAGCAAAACACATAACAGATCTCTACCAATTCAGATCTAGAATAGGCACAAGCACACATTGACAAAGTGACACGGTTATTTCTGGACAAATAGTCCCTGGAAAAACCTAATGCGGGAAAACCGATCTCTGGTTGTTGGAGGGTTCTATTATTAAGAATATTTCTGAATACACAACTCTGGGTTCCAGATCTGGAAAACCCTACAGAGAAAACTCTAGATCTACAGCTCCTGGCTGATCTAAGACCAAAAATACTGATTGATCCACACCCTCAAACGGGATTTACAGAACTCAGCCAGATCTAGGCATAGAAACCCTAGCACTGCCCCTAAAAGGACCTGTGTCAGCCTCTGAAGCCCCTGACAGGCTCAACGTCAGGCTTGGATGGTCTCCAAACCCTCAGCGCTGCCTCTGGAAGAGACTGCGTTACCCCAAAATGGGTGACGCAGTCACTGCACTGCCCCTGAAGGGTCTCTTCGTAACCCCTGAAGGGTTTCCTGAAAGTGACGTTGTCCCTGTTGCTGATGCCTTTCTCTGCGCTGTCCTTGAGCTAATCTCTTCCCTGCTTCTTGTGTATTCTAGACCCCGGGATCAGATCATCCCCTTGGTCTAAATTCCCCTCTCAGCAGCTGAAGCACTTCTGAGTATTCTTAGTAACCCCGCCCTAGAATCTCAGCTTAGCTTCAGTGCTCTGCCTCTGTGTATCTTTACAAATGACCCCAAGCCTTTCCTTTATACTTTTCTCGTTGGGAAACCAACAGCCATGATCAGATCTTGAATCAATGGCTAAGATTAAAATAAATCTTGATCTGTGTGACTTAAGACAATTTAATCACGTGTTTAATTAAATTTATTTTAATTATTTAAGTTTCCTAAGTTTTAACTTAGGAAATACATTAAAATAATTAATTAATTTAATATCTCCTAAACCAGATGAAATTTCCCAAATCCATTTCTGGGTCTTGTAGATCAAGTGTACTCTAGTCCCTCCACAAAATTGGGAGCTAGAGCATAACTGATGCTACCCCAAATACACAAAATCTCAACACTCCCTCTTAGCATCAAGGGTGTGCTCTAGCAATACATCACACTATGCATTACATAACTTTGAGTACTGGTTCTGTGTTGTTGAAGCTTGGCCTCCTGCCACTCAACTCTGCACTGTTGCTGCCATTCTGTACTGTTGCCCATGACTCTGCCACTGCCACTGCAATCTCCGTACTACAGCTCCCTCTTCTTCGGAAGACCACCCTTTCCTCTAGTGGAAGCGGTTCTCGATCATCCCCATCTTCTCTCTGAAGTATGTGAACTTGACCTTATTCAGAGCCTTCGTGAGGATAGGAGTGTATCGCAACTGTACTGCTCCCTTCTGAACATAGTCTCGGATAAAGTGACACCGAATGTCAATGTGCTTCGACCGGTCATGAAACACGGGATTTTCAGAGAGCTTGATGTAGAAATTTCTGAATCTTATATCTTATGCAGAAATTATTACTGTTAATCTGGTTAAGCTCCTCCTACTTATACAAGTTATTAACTGAATAAATTCAAGTTAAAATCGAAGCAAAACACATAACAGATCTCTACTAATTCAGATCTAAAATAAGCACATGCACACATTGACAAAGTGACATAGTTATTTCTAGACAAACTGTCCTCGGAAAAACTCAAGGTGGGAAAACCCAAGGTTGTGGGGAAGCTTCAACCCCCCCCTGGTTCCCGCTCCCGAAATGCGCTCCGTTTAGGAGCATTTTGGGAGCGCTTGGAAACGCGCTCCCGAAAACGCTTCCCGAGGGGAGCGTTTTCGGGAGCGCGCTTCCGAGCCTGTAAAAACGCTCCCTGCCTTTTCAGGAGCGTTTCCGGAAGTGCTCGGGAGCGAAGCGTTTTTTAAACGCCAAAAGCGGTCGAGGAGCGTTCGCTCCCAAACGCTCCCCGGCAAAAAAAACGTCTCTTGCCGGCGTGAAAAAAATTTGTTAAAAAAAATCGTTTTTTTTTTTTTAAGAGGGAGGTAGGAGGGTTGTGTTTATAAAGCCCACCCTCCCCTCATTTTGTCTATTGTTTTTAGTTGAGTGAGTGAGAGAGAAAGAGGAGCAAGAGGAGCAAGAAGGAGAGCTTGAGAGTTTGGAGAGCAGAGCTGCGGAAGTGCCAAGGAGAGAGCAAGGAGCAAGCTGCAAGAGAGCAACAGGAGGATAGCAAGAAAGAGGTAGGTCTTCTAATCTAGTTTTGTATTTTCTAGGATGAATTTTTAAGTTGTTCAAAAATGAAAACTTGATTTTTTTCCTGAATGTTGCATTTTATTGTGTTGAAAACTTAAAAATTGAATTGTTTTTTCCTATGTTGCAATTCCTATTCCCTTTTGGCATTTCTCCATTTGTTTTGTAGGCTAGAACTTGAAACTTGAAACTTGAAACATCATGGCTATATGGCTAGGGATTTTCCTCATGTTGGTTCCTTTCTTTGTAATAATGGTATTGGAGAGTAGAAGAAAGAGACACATTAGAAAAGAGGAGGAGGATGAAGAAGCGGGTTATGGTGAATTTGATGAAAATCCTGAAGAGGAGGAGAATTATGCTGAGGAGGAAGGGGGGAGTGGAGAACATGAGGCCACAAATACCCCAACTAGACAAGACCAAACTCAGCCAGCTTTGTGGAAATATGTTCAGAAGCAGGAAGGAGGGAAAGGTGGTGGAACCACTAAATTTCTTTGCCCCCATTGCAATAAAGAATACCATGGTTCATACACCCGTGCGAGAAGGCACCTTTGTGGGAAAATGCCAGGGGATGGAAACAAAAATCTAGGAATCAAAATTTGTGTTAGTGTGCCAGCAACACAGAGAGAGAAATATAAAAAGGAAGAGGAGGCTGCCCTACAGAGATCTAAAAGATCTAGGGGTTTCGTTGATTCTTATACACCATTAGGTGCATCACATCATGGACAAAGAAGTCCATCAACTCCCACCTATGGCAGTGGTTATGGAGGTAGTGGCACAGCTGGATTAAGGCGTAGAACCATATCTGATTTCCTTGATGAAGGGTGTAGGAATGATGTGGATTCAAAAAATTTCCAGTTTCTATATGCATGTGGGGTGCCATTCAATGTTCTTCGCTCACCTTATTGGCATGAAATGGTTTCTGCCATTAATGATGCCCCCAAAGGATACAAGAGCCCTGGGTATGACAAGGCCAAAACCGTGGGTCTTGATCATGAAAAAGCTAAAATAAACCATTCTTTGGCTAGAATGACAAATTCGTGGAATGAGCATGGGGTGTCCATTGTCTCTGATGGATAGACCAATGTAAAAGGAAAGCCATTGATAAGTGTTTTGGCTGTGTCGGTTAGTGGTGCAATCTTCCTGTCAGCATATGATTATTCAGACAAATTCAAGACCGACATTAACATTGCAGAACCATTACTTGCAATAATTGAAAAGACTAGGCCATACAATGTCATACAAGTCATCACTGATAATGCTGCTAACTGTAAGGCAGCAGGAGCAATTATTGAGGATAAATACCCTAACATATTTTTGTCTGGGTGTTTGGTTCATACAATGAACCTTTTGATGCATGATATCATTAAAAACAAACAACCTCAATTCAAATGGCTTGGTGATTTGTACAAGAGAGGTAAAAAAATGATAAAATTTATTACAAATCATAGCAATACCTATGGGCTTTTCCGTACTCACTCCAAATTGGAGTTGTTGAAGATAGCAAAGACTAGATTTGCTAGCTATTACCTCACCTTCAGGCGCCTTTTGAAGGTAAGAGAGCCATTGGCTGCAATGGTATCAAGCCCACACTGGCAGGTATTAAAGGACAGGGCAGCGACAATAGTTGACAGGCAAGGTTTTGAACATGTGGAGGAGACCACCCTTGACCCTTTGTTTTGGGCACGTGTGAGGGAAATTTTGAACTTCACCAAGCCCATTTATCACATGATTCGGTTTGCAAATACAGATAAACCAGTGATTGGGAAGGTTTATGAGTAGATGGATAGCATGTTGGGCGAAATAAAAGATATTGTTAAGGATAATGATCCCAACTTGTATGCAATGATTCACGACTGTGTGTGTGCACGGTGGAATAAACTCAATGTTCCACTACACGCCTTGGCATATATCCTTATGCCAAAATACTACTCTCCATCTTGGTTGGGCCAACCTAGACCTGGAGGTGGGGTTAGGATCAAACCTCACACAAATCCAGAGGTACAACAGGGATACATGAAGGCATTAGACAAGTTGGTACCTGACAGGGAGGAGTGTGCTAGATTGCGCCTTGAATTAGGCAAATACTTCAGTTGCACTGCTAACTTTGGTTCTTTCCATGCAATGGAGGACAGAGACAGATTTGATGCTCTCACATGGTGGGAAGCATATGGCGGCATGGGACTTTTGCCAAAGTTGGCAAAAAAAGTTCTCTCACAGGTTGTGAATACTTCGTCTGCAAAGAGGTGTTGGAGCACCTACAGTTTCATACATAATGTGAGAAGAAATAGGCTGAATGAAAACCGAACTGAAAGCTTGGTTTATGTGCATTACAACTTGAGGTTGTTGAGCCATTACTATGATCAGGCATATGAGGATCAATCATACAGAGTCTGGGACAACAACCCAGAGGATGATAATTTGGAGGACGGCACGATACATATGTAAGAACTGGAAGCAGAAATTTTTAGGGATGATGATGAAGCATCAACAACACCGCCACACACAGGGCCAGTCCCACCATCCAGTAGCAGTGCAGGTGCCAGTGCTAGTGCCACTCCTCGATATCAAACTATTGTTCCTTTGCAGATTCAGCCTCCACCTTCAAGTCATGGTCATGGACGTGGTACTCCTGAGAGTACTAGACGACCATCATTTCCTCGTGGCTCGCACAAATTAGACATTTCTCGTGGGCATGGCAAGGGGCCAGCCAATAGATAAAATAGATTTGTTGTTTACTAGTCTTTTCTATTTTCTAGTAGTTTTTATCTTTTATAATTGTTGACAGTTGAACAGTTGAAACTTGACTCTTTCATATATTTAATGACAATTTAAGTTTGAATTTTGAATTTGAAAGGTGAAACTTTGAAGTTGGCATTTATAAGTTTACAAGTCATTATGAATTATGAATATGATGCTTCATGAAAGTTATATGGTGATCAATGAATCAATGATGATAAATGTTATATATCAATGATGATAAATTGTATATGTTGAATTCTGAAATCAATGAATCAATGATGATAAATGATTTATGATATATATCAATGATGATAAATGTTATATATCAATGATTATAAATGTTATATATTGAATTTTGAAAGCTTGAAACCTTCAGATTGATGATTCACAAGACTCAAGAGTCAATATGTTGTATGCTTCCAACTTGTGGGCGTGGTTGATGAAGATTATAACTTCTAGATGATTGATGTTATATGGCTCAATCTATGTTTTTATGTTTTTTATGTCTAATTCATCATTCTACATGCTTTTGTTGACATATATGCATCAGAATATATATATATATATATATATATATATATATATATATATATATATATATAAACGCTCCCCGAAATGCTCCGGACCGGGAGCTTTTGAAAATGGCGCTCCCGCTCCCACTCCCAAGTAACCTTGGGAAAACTAGTCTCTGGCTGCTGGAGGGTTCTATTATTAAGAATATTTCTGAATACACAACTCTGGGTTCCAGATCTCGAAAACCCTACAGAGAAAACTCTAGATCTACAGCTCCTAGTTGATCTAGGACCAAAAATACTAACTAATCTACACCCTCAAATGGGATTTACAAAACTCGGTCAGATCTAGGCCTAAAAACCCCAGTGTTGTCCCTGAAATGCACAATGTCAGCCTCTGAAGCCCCTGAAAGCCTCTGCGTCAGCCTTGGATGTCCTCCAAACCCTCAGCGTTGCTCCTGGAAGGGACTGCGTTACCCCAGAATGGGTGACACGGTCACTACACTACTCCTGAAGGGTCTCTGCGTAACCCCTGAAGGGTTTCTTGAAAATTACGCTGTCCTTGCTGCTGTTGTTGCTGCTGCCTTCCTCTACGTTGTCTTTGAGCTGATCTCTTCTCTGCCTCTTGTGTATTCTAGACCCTGGGATCAAATCATCCCCTTGGTCTAAATTCCCCTCTCTGCAGCTAAAACACTTCTAAGTATTCTTAGAAAACCCTGCCCTAGAATCTCAGCTTAGCTTCAGTGCTCTGCCTCTGTGTGTCTTTACAAATGACCCCAAGCCTTTCCTTTATACTTTTCTTGTTGACAAATCAACGGCCATGATCAGATCTTGAATCAATGGCTAAGATTAAAATAAAGCTTGATCTGTGTGACTTAAGACAATTTCATCACATGTTTAATTAAATTCACTTTAATTATTTAAGTTCCCTAAGTTTTAACTTAGAAAATACACTTAAAATAATTAATTGATTTAATATCTCCTAAACCAGATGAAATTTCCCAAATCCATTCTGGGTTTTGTAGATCAATTGTACTCTAGTCCTTCCTCAAAATTTGGGACTTAGAGCACAATTGATGCTACCCCAAATACACAAAATCTCAACACTTGATGCAACTCTGATTATCACACATGATCTTGGTCGGCTCTATTCGTTTCTTGAGTAAGTTCAAGATTAATTTGCAGAGCCATATGGCCTCACACGAAGCCGTGCTTGCTGCCATGTACTCTGCCTCGGCTAAGCTCAGTGCTACGGACTTTTGTTTCCTACTGCAACAGGAGGTCATTCCTAATCCAAGACTGAAACAGTACCCACTGGTACTTTTCCGATCTACTGTGCTTCCATCCCAGTCTACATCTGTGAACCCACTCAACTGAATTTCATTTTCCTTGGTGTACTTTAGCCCATACTCGATTGTCCCTCTCAAGTATCTGAGAGTATGTTTGGCTGCTGCCCAGTGAGCCCTCCTTGGTTCCACCATGAACTGACTGAGGGTATTCACTGCATAGCAGATGTCTTGTCTCGTATTGACCAGATACATCAATGACCCGATGAGCTGTCTGTACAAAGTGGGATCAGCCTCATCATCCTCTGATGTGTCTATCTTCTTCTAGTTAATGATCATTGGCGTGGCCATGGGTCTACAGTCTTCCATCTGGAATCTTTTCAAATCTCTATCATGTATCTTCCTTGCCCTAGGAAGATTTCCCCTTCATGTTACCAAACTTCTAACTCAAGAAAATAGTGCATCTGTCCCAGGCCCTTCATGTTGAATTATGTTGCCAGATTCTCCTTGCAGTCCATGATGAGCTTGGATGACCCGGTCAAAAACAAGTCATCCACATACAAAACAAGAATAAGTGGCTCATCTCCTACTCTTAAGTAATACAAGTTGGGATCTGCATCACTCTTGACGAACCCCATCTTCTGCAAGTAGCCATCAATCTGACCATACCATGCCATAGGGGCTTGTTTCAAGCCATACAAGGCTTTCTTAAGTCTGCAAACATGAGTCTTTTGCTCATGTGTCTCGAAGCCCTTTGGCTGCTCTATGTAGACTTCCTCCTCTATCACACCGTTCAAGAACGCAATCTTCACATCCATCTGGTGAATCTCCCATCCCATCTGCACTGCCAAAGAGATGATGAATCTGATAGAAGTGTATCGTGCTACTGGAGCAAAGGTTTCTTCATAGTCAATGCCTTCTTTCTGGGCATACCCCTTTGCTACAAATCTTGCTTTGAATTTCTCTATACTTCCATCTGCAACATATTTGATCTTGTAGATCCACCTGGATCCTACAACAGATATGCCCTGTGGTCTATGGACTAATTCCCAGAAATCATTTGTCATGATGGAGTATACTCCTCCACCATGGCATCTACCCATCCCTGATGCTGAGCTACTTCCCGAAAGGTAGAGGGCCCTCCAACCTAAGCTACCAGTGCCTGATATCTGTCAGGTTGTTTCCTTATCCTCTTCCCTTCTCTAGGTGTTCCAACAAAGCCTTCTACATCTCTAAGAATCTGTTGGAGTTCTCTGCTCGGTCTCCCATCAGTGGTGGGTGGTCTCATCTGTTCTTCCTCTTGTTCTTCGTCGGAGGAGCTTCGTTTAGAACAATTGTGCCTTAGAGAGGCACCGGACCTCTCCTCCAGAGGTCGTTGAGGCTGTACTAGTGGATCTTCCTCAATCTGCGTAATTGTGGCCATCTCTCGAGATTTCCTAAAGGCTCTTTCTTCCAGGAATTTTACATCCCGTCTTACCAAGACTTTCCTGCTCTCTGGAATATAGACGTCGTATGCCTTTGCATTCTCACTGTAGCCCATAAAAAAACCCTTTTCTGCAGTTTGATCCAGTTTCTTCCCGTTTTCCTCTAGAACATGGCAGTATGCTATGCTGTCGGATATTCTGATGTGGCTCACTTCAGGCTTATTGCCTGTGAACACACTTTCGGGAGTCACCTTCCCCAAAGCCCTATTTGGAACTATGTTCTGAATATGGACTGCTGTGTTGTAGGCCTTTGCCCATTAGAATCTGGGCATTTCCTAGTCGTACAACATTGCCCTTGCAGTTCTATTATGGTCTGATTCTTCTATTCTGCAACTCCATTTTGTTCTAGATTGTAAGGAGCTATCCACTCTCTCTTGATGCCTTCCTGTGCACAGAAATTTGTGAAGTCTTTATCGATATATTCTCCACCATTATCTGACCTTAACTTCTTGATCTTCTTTCCTGTAGAGTTCTCCACCAATGGTTTGAAATCTTTAAACCGATTAAAGACTTCATCTTTGGTCTTCAGAAAATAGATCCAAGTTTTCCTATAATAATCATCAATGAAGGTGGCAAAATATTTTGCCCCACTGACAGTTGTTGTAGACATCGGACCGCAAATGTCAGAGTGTATTAACTCTAATACACTTTTGGCTCGGTTGTTGCTTCTTGGAAATGCTACCTTAGCATACTTCCCTAGTACGCATCCTCTGCAAACATCGTCTTTCTTTGTGCTGAGTTCAGGAGCCCCTATGACAGTTTTTTTAGAATCCCCAAGGCTCCATGATGTAGATGCCCCATCCTTCTGTGTCATAACTCATTCAGATCTCTGTCGTCTATACTATCGATCAGGGCCACCAGAGATTCAAACTGAAGTTTATACAACTTGTGACTCCTTACTTCGATTTGTGCCTTTTTTCTCCAGTTAGAATGTTTGACATATACTTTATCTTGAATAAAGTATACATCATAGCCCTTGTTCTAAAGTTGAGACACCGAGAGTAAGTTCATCCCCAACCCTTGTACATGCAGAACATTCGTGGCTCGAATCTTGTGGCCATCTTCCGTCAAAAAAGTTACGGTACCTCTCCCGATGGGGGTACATTTTCCCTTTTCCCATAATTATTTGGAAATTCATCTGCTCCTCTTGATAGCTTGAAAAACATTCTCGAACCCCCGTCATATGAGCGGATGCTCCACTATCAATATACCAAACATCTGGAGGAGTTGTGCTTGACACACAGGCAAGATCTTCCTCTAGTCTGCATGCCAGCACCTTCATGTCTTGTTCCCTCTGCATTTCTGCATGCTCTGGAGGACCGTGTGAGTCCTTTTGACTGCGTGAACCCTTCCCTTAGTTCATGTCATTTCTTCCCTTCCTATCAACTGCATTGTCTCTTCAGATCTGCAATTGCTCCGATACCATGTAGAAATTTCTAAGTCCTTATACTTATGCAGAAATTACCATTGTTAATCCGGTTAAGCTCCTCCTACTTATATAAGTTATCAACTGAATAAATTCAAGTTAACATCGAAGCAAAACACATAACAGATCTCTACCAATTCAGATCTAGAAATAGCACATGCACACATTGACAAAGTGACATAGTTATTTTTGGACAAACTGTCCCCGGAAAAACCCAAAGTGGGAAATCCGGTCTCTGGCTGCTGGAGGGTTCTATTATTAAGAATATTTCTGAATACACAACTCTGGGTTCCAGATCTAGAAAACCCTACAGAGAAAACTCTAGATCTACAGCTCCTGGCTGATCTCAGACCAAAAACACTGACTGATCCTCACCCTCAAACGGGATTTACAGAACTCAGCCAGATCTAGGCCTAGAAACCCCAACGCTGCTCTTGAAAGGACCTGTGTCAGCCTTTGAAGCCCCTGATAGGCTCAGCGTTGGCCTTGGATGGTCTCCAAACCCTCAGCGCTGCCTCTGGAAGAGACTGCGTTACCCCAGAATGGGTGACGCAGTCACTGCGCTGCCCCTGAAGGGTCTCTGCGCAACCCCTGAAGGGTTTCCTGAAAGTGATGTTGTCCCTGCTACTGCTGCTTGCGTTGTCCTTGCTGCTGCTGTTGCTGCTGCCTTTCTCTACGCTGTCCTTGAGCTGATCTCTTCTCTACTTCTTGTGTATTCTAGACCCCAGGATCAGATCATCCCTTTGGTCTAAATTCCCCTCTCTGCAGCTGAAGCACTTCTGAGTATTCTTAGCAACCCCACCCTAGAATCTCAGCTTAGCTTCAGTGCTCTACCTCTGTGTATCTTTACAAATGACCCCAAGCCTTTCCTTTATACTTTTCTCGTTGGGAAACCAACAGCCATGATCAGATCTTGAATCAATGGCTAAGATTAAAAGAAATTTTGATTTGTGTGACTTAAGACAATTTCATCACATGTTTAATTAAATTTATTTTAATTATTTAAGTTCCCTAAGCTTTAACTTAGGAAATTCATTAAAATAATTAATTAATTTAATATCTCCTAAACCAGATGAAATTTCCCAAATCCATTTCTGGGTCTTGTAGATCAAGTGTACTCTAGTCCCTCCACAAAATTTGGGAGCTAGAGCACAACTGATGCTACCCCAAAAAACACAAAATCTCAACACCAAGGCCGAGAATACGGCAGCAGAGGGGCAGTGAGTACCAATCAGCGCAGAGCCAGCCAGGAGGACGCAGTTCAGCTAGCACCAGGCAGAGTACTGTGCAGAGGCTGCGTAAGCCCAGCCAGGGTGACGCAAACCCAGCCAGCACAACGCAGGGGCAGTGCAGCTTCAGCCAAGGTGATGCAGTCCTAGTCGGGGCAGCACAAAGGCAGCGCAACACCAGTAAGGGTGATGCAGTGGGGACGTTGGCTAGTGAGGGATGACATAGAGGCTGCAGAGGCAGCGCTGAGGGTTCCAGTGGGCCAAAAAGAGCTCGTGATCTGTAAATCTTGTTTGAGGGTGTGATATAGGCCATATTTTCCGTCTCCGAGTGAAAGGTACTAACTGCCGTGTAATTTCTATGTACGTGTTAATTTTGGGCAAATAGGTCCAAACTCCATGTTTTGATTCTCAGATGATGATGCCAATATTTTTATTGGATTCCTCTTTCGGAGAGGTGCAAGATCGATCTAAAGATCATCATGATCGGATGAGCAAAACATGTATTTTGAATTTATTCCACATGTGCGAGGTCGGCCTAATTTATCCCACATGCATAAGAGATGTGTCACACACCCTCACAGATGCCTATATATTGGAGAGACTTGGAGTTCACACACACACATTTTTGTGGAGGCATTATCTTCTTCCTTGGATGGTGCTGAAGCAGCATTCTTGATTCTGCGTTTAGAGTTTCTTGGTGCAGCATCTTGGTGGAGTGTTCTTGATGAGACGCCTTGGGGTTGTGTGACACAATGGGTTGGTTGACCTTATGGAGACTTTGTTGGCTGAAGCATCCTGTTGACCGTCGTAACGCCACCATTCTTTATCTCTATTTTGGCTTGTCTTCCATTGATCTATTGGTATGTTCTATCTGCATCTTACTTTCATTGAGCCCTAGAAGTTTAAAGTATATTTGTATCTAGCATAGAACATATTCAGAATTTTACATAGTATAAGAGCTAAGGGGAAGACAAATTCCAATCTATGTCAATGGACAACGAGTAAAGTGCAGATCTGTTGAAGGGATGTTTTGAAGGCTAAAAGTCAGATTCGTAGGGTTTTTCTAGGGCCGAGGTTGTTGGGCATATAGGCTGAGGGGAAGAGGGACACAATGTTGGTGTTTGTGCCAGGCCGCAGGCCTTAGCACACAGCTGAAGCTGCGTAGAAGGTCTAGCCCCTTTAGAAGGCAACATGGATAGGAGAAGGCTCCCTAAGGGATGTCGTAGCCCTTTGAGGCTTTGCCGTAGCTCCCTAGAGGGTCAGGGCAAATTAAAAGTTGCTTCAACCTGCGTAAAATTGTCGTGGATGTAAGAAATGACAGCGTGAACCAGACTACGGCAGTTAGGTCGCAGGCCTCTTTGTGAAGGGTGAAAATTGTAATCGTCGTCAGAATCTACACAGTGAATCTGCACCGTGTATTGGCACCGTGAATGGTTTTTGGCACCATTTGAATCAGTGACGGACATTCAGTGCCAGCCGTAACATTTAGCGACGGAAGCTCCAAGACCGAGACGTGTCCACCGTGGAAATCGAATTCTCCAACTACTTAAATTATGAAACAACCAGTTTGCATGAAGTTGGAAGATTAATTTACAAACTGTGCAAAGGGGGAGTCAGGCCATTGTTAGTTTGCTGGAATAATAAACCTTGGGTCGATTAGTGCTAAGTCCAGCACTCAATAACGATCAATAGATGCGAGCTATGTCAGGTTTAATTTCACGTCGTCATAGCGGCTGCAAATGATTTTAGTGCTTGTGGAGGATCTATGCTCAATTTCAGCAAGGAAACCACTTGATTTCATCACTGTTTGAGCGTGAAGTCAAACCGAAAGGCCGCATTGTCCCTGAGACAGAGGGAGCAATGTAGTATGGAGCCTATACAGAAATAAATCGATGGAAAATAATGTGGTCCAGTGCATACGAATGATTTGAATATCAATGACCTATGCACAGAAGCTGATCAGTGTGAGTTGGAATCGATTGAATTGTTGCAAGGGAGTTCAGTGTTTTCAGGAGAAGGTGTTTGCAGTCTACGCAGCTGCAAATTGTTCAGTCACGAGAAGAAGAACCCCACTTCATGTTGCTGCAGCATCTGGATTTTCCCGAACTGTTCAATGTCTTTTAGCACTCGGTGCTGAGGAAAAGGGAATGAAAGATTCAGGAGGAGCTACTGCTTTATTTGTAGCTACTGAATGTGGTTATGCAAATATATGTGAATTGCTACTCCAAGCTGGCGCAGATGTCCTCACTTCAGGTAGCAGCTCAGAAATTTATCATTGAAGAGGCTTGGATTTCAAGCTCAGTTGAAGGCTCAGAATTGGACAAGAACAGTGGTAGTATTGTAGTTTCAAAATAGTGTTGTGAGGTTCAAAAGTGCTTGGACCTATGGTGATACCGAACTTCTTCAGACCTAAGGAATTGTTAGCAAAGAAGGTATTGTTTTATGTTTTGTTGTGGATGATTGCAGGAAGGTTGATGAAGGTCTATCCTTGACTGCTAGATAGGACAGAGTGTATTTTGAAGCTTATATGCAGTCACCTTGATGAACAAAAGGGGACTATGAGTTGCTGAGATTTTGGGACTATATACAGTGATTTTGAAGATGCAAACATCACTGTGAGAGAGCTACTATTTGAGCAGAAATACAATAACCTTGAAGCAACATATTCACTGCGAGAAGGCAGATTGATCGGGACTGATTGAGCAAGTACGTTTGATGACGCAAATCTCTTGTGAGAGAGCTGATATTTGAGCATAAAAACAATAACCTTGAAGCAACATATTCACTATGAGAAGGCAGATTGATTAGGACTGATTGAGCAAGTACGTTTGATGACGCAAATCTCTTGTGAGCAGCTGGGTGGGCAGAGGAGTTTGGAGCAGCAATATTCTCTGTGAGACGTGGCAAAGGACCTGCCTGATACATCAAGGACAAGCGACCAAAGGGATGTAAGTGAAGTACATCTTCAGCAAGTAAGTCATTATATTTGCTCTTGTTGTGTAAGAAGATATGACAGAAGAACAATGTCCATATACTCTATAGGAAGATATGGACAGTGACATATCACAAAATCTATATATTTTTGATCTGTGGTATCTCTAGTCGCATATGGAAAAATATATATGACAATGTAGTACTGTATGGCAGCGAAGTATATGATAATATCATGGCAACATTATAATCAATGATATGACAATATATGATACCTGTCAAGATGTATGACAGATATATGGCAGTATATGGCTATGATTCTTGAATGGCCTTGACAATGGGTGAGTAAGATTCAGGCCCATGATTACAAAGCCCTTTTCTGAGTTGGTGTCTGGGATGCCCAAATTCAAATCATGAGGGCACTTGTCAGGGTTGTGCCAAAGGAAAGCATAGGGGATTTTTTCTTCATTCCTCAAGTGTCACAAAGACATCTGATACACTCTGACTTATCTGATATGCTGCTTTGGGACGATGTTCTTATAGATGTCTTCTCTCATAAGAAGAGCTGGCATTAAGAGGGAGACCACAACCGTGTATGCTCCTGAGCAAATGACGTTGCTGGAAGAAAGAAGAGAAGACCCTCATGGCTCTAGGAGTCTGGGGTACTCTCAAGGATGCCGAGAGACATATGGCCCCAAAGGGGGACATTCCGTGAAAGCAAGAAGCCGAATAGATACCAAGGGTATCTAGCAGCCATGAGTACAATATGAGCCTGGATCATTTGAAGAAGCTGTAAAGCATCAAGTCTAAAAGGATGCTATACACGAAGAGTAGGAGTCCGTTATGAAGAATGATGTCTGGGATGTGGTTCCGAGAACGGAGAACAAAGCTGTTGTCACCTCAAAATGGCTCTATAAGATCAAGCATGGATCTGGTAGATGTGTTGGAAAGTACAAGGCAATATTTGTTACCCAAGGCTTCTCTCAAAAGGAAGGCATAGATTATGATGATATACTTGCACCTGTGGTCCAATATACCACCATCCGATCTATTATTGCCCTTGTTGCTACGCAAGGATGGAATCTACATCGAATGGATGTGAAGACTGTTTTTTTCTGCATGGTTCGATATAGGAAGAGGTGCATGAGGAGCAACCTCTGGGGTTCGAAGTCCAGGATAGAGACTCTCATGCATGCAGGTTGAAGAAAGCCCCCTACGGGTTGAAGCAAGACCCCAGGGCTTGGTACGAGAGGATAGATAGCTACTTGATGAAGTTGGGCTTCACTCGAAGTAATGCTGATCTGAACCTTTACTTCAAGGTTGATAGAGAAAAGCCTCTCATTCTGGTTCTCTATGTGGATGATCTCTTCCTGTCAGGTGTTGACCCTCTCACTCATCAGTGTAAGAGGGAGATCGCTTCCAAGTTCGAGATGAAGGACCTAGTACTGATGCATTACTTCCTAGGCCTAGGGTCTGGCAAAGACCTGGCGAGATTTTCCTCTCTCAAGGAAAATATATTGTGAAGCTGCTGGAAAGATTTGGAATGGTGGACTGTAAGTCTGTGTTGACACCAGTGGAGCTCAACTTTAAAAAGTTGAGTGGAAGCGCTATTGGGCCCATGCTACCAAATCCTACAGAGTATCGTCAACTTGTAGGGGTCTTGATGTTCTTAGGGAACATCTGTCCAGACGTATGTTGTGCAATGAACACTTTGAGTCAACACATGGTTGATCCTCATAACATTCACTGGGTTGGTGCCAAGAAACTCTTGAGATATCTCTGGGGCACGATAGACCATGGGCTGAGATACACTACTGAGAATTTGAGACTCTGTGGATATATTGATGCCGATTGAGCTGGCAGTGTGGTGGATTGCAAGAGCACATCTAGATGTTGCTTCACACTTAGGTCTACTTCGAGTAGGAAGCAGAAGTCAGTAGCTTTGTGCACCGTTGAGACCGAATACATTGCAGTGTGTATGGCCTGTTATGAAGCCACTTGGTTGCGAAAGCTCTTCAGTGAGTTGTTCGAGCATGTGCTAGATGTCGCTATTATCCTTTGTGATAACCAAAGGGGGATTCGTTTGTCAGAGAATTCTGTGTTCCACGATCAATCCAAGCATGATGATGTTTGGTACCATTTTATCTGGGAAATGGTACAGCGAGGTGCCGTAAGGCTCGATCATATAGGAACTGATGAGCAGATCGCAGATATTCTCACAAAGCCCTTGGGAAAGGTCATGTTCCTAACCTTCTGTGAGAATCTTGGAATCGTGGAACGACCCTATTTGGAGGGTCCTGTTGGACGATGAGCTCTGGGAGCTCCAGGGAGGCTTTGGGGATAGCTTCTTGGAGTTATAAACAACCACAGGGCTAGGCTTTCCGAACCTTGTTGGTGTGCTTCTGCCCCACCATGATGATATTGAGTTGGTTTACCTCTCTCTGATTTGTGCCCCGTATGCATCCTACCAATGGAGTTTCGGACTCATGGGAAGTACCTCTCATTTGGCCAATGAGGTGGGAAATGTGAATAGAGACCATAGCAAGACCGATGGACGCATCGGAGATTGTCGTACTCTCTATGTCTAGGATGGCACGTGTCCAACCACTTGATCTGGGATCAAGTCTAGTGATGTTTCGGACCTCCAACTGACTTCGGGTTAGTATATGACTCTCTTGAGTCCAAGTGAGGTTTCGGACCTCCAACTGACTTCGGGTCAGTTAAACCAACTTCGGGTTGGTATGTGACTCCGTTGAGTCCTATAGAGGTTTCAGACCTCTTAGCTGACTTCGGGTTAGCGGGGAGTGATGTCTTTGTGACTCACCTTTTGTTTTGAAATAAAGAAGCCAGCGAAGCAAGTTACGGCGGGATGACGCACGATGTTTCGATGACACTGGTGGATGGAATTCTCCCTAGTTGAGAGGGAGTGTTAATTTTGTGCAACTAGGTCCAAACTCCATGCTGTGATGCTCAGATGAAGATGCCAATATTTTTATTGGATTCCTCTTCCGGAGAGGTGCAAGATCGATCTAAAGATCATCTTGATCGGATGAGCAGAACATGTATTTTGAATTTATTCCACGTGTGCAAGCTCGGCCTGATTTATCCCACATGCATAAGAGATGTGTCACACACCCTCATAGATGCCTATATATTGGAGAGATTTGGGAGTTCATTACACACATTTTTGTGGAGGCATTCTCTTCTTCCTTGGATGGTGCTGGAGCAGCATTCTTGATTATGCGTTTAGGATTTCTTGGTGCAGCATCTTGGTGGAGCATTCTTGATGAGACGTCTTGGGGTTGTGTGATACATTGGGTTGGTTGACCTTATGGAGACTTTGTTGGTTGAAGCATCCTGCTGACTGTCGTAACGCCACCATTCTTTATCTCTGTTTTGGCTTGTCTTCCATCAATATATTGGTATGTTCTATCTACATCTTACTTTCATTGAGCCCTAGAAGTTTAAAGTATATTTGCATCTAGCATAGAACATATTCAGAATTTTACAGTACGGCCAACCATTTCTGGTGCCCATAATGTTGTATTCAGATTCTGCATAATAATAAAACCCTCTAGAGTTGTTGCACTGGTTTTCCCGCATTGGGTTTTTTCGGGGACATTTGTCTGAAAAATCATGTGTAATCTTCTCATGTGTGTATTGTTTAGTAAATGATCAGTAGATGTGTAGGCTGTAGTTTGTGTCTGCTTGAATGTTTTTCTAAATTTTTCAGTTAAATAACTCGTTAAGTAAATTAAACAAGTAGGTGAAGTAAATCTAGACACTATAGTAGGGTTTTTGCTTTGAAACTTTCACACAGCATAGACCGAGTTCCAGTCAGGGTGATGCAATGGGTACGTTGGCCAGTAGAGGCTGACGCAGGGGTTGGAGGAGCAGCGCTAGGGTTCGAGTGGGCCAAAAAGGGCTCATTATCTATAATTCCCGACTAAGGGTGTGATTCAGCCATATTTTCTGTCTCCAAGTGATAAGATACAGCTGCCGTGTAATTTCTCTATAGAGCAAACCATTTCTGGAGCCCAAAATGTTGTATTCAAATTTTGTATAATAATAAAACCCTCTAGAGTTGCTGCACCGATTTTCCCGCATTGTGTTTTTTCAAAGGCATTTGTCCGAAAAATCTGTCATTTGTCATATGTGCGTGATGTTCAGTAAATGATTTGTATTTGTGTAGGCTATTATTTGTGTTTACTTCGAAGTTTTTCTGAATATTCAGTTACATAACTTGTAATAAATCAAGTAGGAGAAGTAAATCAATAGTTAGCAATAGGATTTCTGTAATAAGGATTCAGAAATTTTCACATGGTACCAGAGCATTGCAAATCAAGCTGAACCATCAGCAAACGGCTGAAGCTATTGGCTGCAGGAAGGGCAGCTGAAGCAGCATTGATCTAGAAGAAGGCAGCGCAGCACCAGAGGGACAGCAGACCCTACAAGGGTGAGGCAGAGTCAGTCTGCTCACGCAGAGGCTGAGGCAGCTCCAGAGAGGTGACGCAGAGGCTGACGCAGCACCAGGAGAGAGACGCTGAGCCAGTCTGCTCACGTAGAGGCCGACGTAGCACCATGAGGGTGATTGTAGAGGACTGATTCAACAGATTTGGCAGAGGATTTCTGGGAGGGAAATCAGTTGTCAGAAGGAGCAACTACTCTAGAGGTTTTCTATCGCCAAGAAACCCAGATCCAGTCTTTTGTTCCGTGCAGCAACAGTAGAAGCGAGAGGACTACCTGCTTTGACAAATTTGAGCTAGATGGCCCTGTACGGACTGTGTGATCCAGATAGGTTAGATGGTGTGTCCAACTTCGCGATCTAGAAAACCAGAATCCTGTTAGTCTTGGAGGAGTACGGCATCAGGTACCACACGGAAAATGTCCTACTTGTGCCGACCGATGCAGACGCTCTGAAGAAATTCAATGAGAATCAGGACAAAGCGCTTGAGCATGGACAGGGTAAAGGATCATGTGGTCCCACACATTATCGAGAAGAAGACGACAAATGAGGTGTGGACAGCTTTGACCACGTTGTATCAAGGTAGCTCCGTCCAACGGAAGATGCTTCTAGAGAACTAGATGAGGATGTTCCAGATGCATAAGGGGGGAGAGCGATCCATTCCTCTCCATATTGCAAACTATCCGGGATCAGTTGATTGCCATGGGAGAAACTCTGAATGAAGGGCTCTTGGTAAGGACTGCCCTGAATGCAGTCACTGATGAGTGGGAGACCTTTGTTCAAAGCATTTTGGGCAAAGCACAACTCCCTAATTGGCGTGACATGTGGGCTATCCTTCGACAGGAGGAAATCCGGAGGATGACCAAGAGGGAATTCAGCAGCGGAAGTAGTAAAGTGAAGGAGGAGGAGTTGAATGCGGCCCTAGCATCAAAGGGACAGCGACAACAAGGGAAGAAGAAGAAGGACCTATCAAAGGTCCGGTGCTTTAAATGTGGCGAACTTGGACACTTCACCAGCACTTGCCCTAAGAGGAATCTTCTTATTCCAAGGCAGTAGCAGCTAAAGGGGACAGTGGTAGTGAGGATGATGTGGCAATGAGTGCTCATGTGCCTCGAGAGAAGAGGTGGGGCGATATTGATCTGTAGAGAAGCTATAAATGGAGAGGCAGGATCCTTGAGGTGTCCAGACTCTTGGATCACATACGAGCTACGGGAGCCTTAAGATAGTAGTAGGATGACTGGAGCAGTTGGTTCAGAAGATCATGATGAAGCAGAGGCAGAGTTGGGACGTTGTAGATTGGAGCAGCACAGTGCAGAGGCAGTAGCAACGTAGAAGCAGTAGCGCAGAGGTTGATGGGATTTCAGCAACGTAGAGGGGCAATGCTTACGCAGTACAGAGCAGCAACAGCGCAGTGGCTTCAGGGAGACAGCACAGCGCGGCAGCCAAGGGAGCTTCAGTGATGAGATGCAGGCCAACTGACTTGTTTGCCAATGATAGGGTAGGAGTCCTTCTGTTGCTTACTTCTCGGCAACTGAGTTGCAGTTGGCAGCACGATGCAGCAATTTGAGAGGGAGTTGCAGTATAGATGTTGTCGTGTCAGTGACAAAGACATGGGCAGCAGTACAGGGAGGAGCAGCACAGTGGATGAAGGGCAGCAGGCCAAGCATCAGTGCACAGATCGATGCCAGAGATCAGGGCAATGCTTCAGTGTGGAAGTATTGATAGAGCATACTCCTCGCTAAGAAGGAGTTTTGAGATTTTTGGGGTAGCAGTGGATGTGATCTAGCTCCGAAACTTTGTGGAGGTGCTGGAACACATGAGATCTCCAAGACCCAAAAAGCATTTGGAGAAATTCCATTTGGTGTAAAAGTTGTTCAAATAATTAAATTTTTTAATGAGGACCCTAAGTCTAACTTAGGGAAATTAATTAATTTAAGTGAATTAATTTACACATATGATGAGACTATTCTAAGTGACGTGGATCAAGCATTCTTTTAATCTTAGCCATCGATTAGAGATTAGATCACGGTCATTGGTTTGCCAACGAGAAAAGTATAAAGGAAAGGCTTGGGATCAGTTGGAGAACACACATAGCGGATGCACTAAAGTTAAGCCAAAATTTTGGGGCAAGGTTTGCTGAGGATTTCGAAGTGAGTTTGCAGTGCAGTGAGGTGCAGAGATCGGCAAGGGATGATCTGATCCAAGGCCGAGAATATAGCAACAAAAAGGCAGCATCATACCAGGCAGCGTAGAGGCCAACCAGAGGGACGCAGTCCAGCCAGGACCATGCAGAGGACTGCGCAGAGGCAGGGTAGGCCTTAAGGTGACACAAGCCTAGTCAGAGCAGCGCAGGGACAACAGAGACCTGGCCAGGATGATGCAGGCCTAGCCAGGGCAGCGTAGACCCAGTCAGGGTGACGCAGTGGGTACGCTGGCTAGTAGAGGCTGACGCAGGGGCTAGAGGAGTAACGTTGGGGTTCCAATGGGCCAGAAAGGGCTCATTATCTGTAATTCCCGGCTGAGGGTGTGATTCAGCCATATTTTTTGTCTCCAAGTGATAAAGTACAGTTGTGGTGTAATTTATCTATAGGGCAAACTGTTTCTGATGCCCAAAATGTTGTATTCAAATTTTGCATAATAATAAAACCCTCTAGAGCTGTTGCACCGGTTTCCCCGCATTGGGTTTTCCCAGGGACATTTGTCAAAAAAATCTGTGTCATTTGTCATATGTGCATGATGTTCAGTAAATTATCTATATTTGTGTAGGTTGTTATTTGTGTTTACTTCGAAGTTTTTCTGAATATTCAGTTAAATAACTTGTGAAATAAATCAAGTAGGAAAAGTAAATCAATAGTTAGCAGTAGGATTTCTGTAATAAGGATTCAAAAAATTTCACAGATGAATCTCAACTGTTGATCTCAAGTGATGTTGAGATCAAATGTTAATCATTTTCGAGATTAGGGTTGTGGAATCGGTCAACAACTCAAACTTTAAAAATCAAGGCATGCATCTTGAGCACAACACATAGTGAGATAGTGAGGTCTCAGCAATTGGGTGAACGACTTTCATCCAAATGTGCAGAGTTCGAGGAAGAGTGCAAGGGGCAGCAAGGGAGAAGGATTCAGATCAGTCAAGCAAGATCAAAGGACAAATCTATAGAGGGTTTGATCAGCTACAGTGTCTCCATAATTTGTTGTATTTGTATTTTTCCTCAAAGGGCCATTATCCTAGAAAGAGAACCCTTGTGGGTTCAAAACCTGTCGAGAAAAATAGCACCAAGGAAGTGTTTCCTAGTGCATTGGCCTTTTTGCCTAGGAAAACACTTTAATGGCCTTTTTGTCATGAGACATTATGAGTTATATTAATGAATGGAGTTAACTCACTTTATGAGGTGGTACATGTGCTGGGTACTTTTTAATGAAGTCACTTTATATTTTAAATGTGATTTTATCATTTTAGGGAGAAAACATACAAAGTGACTTTTATGTTTTAAAATTGATTTTATAATAGAAAAAGTGCACATGGTTCAAAGCATATTAAAGTGACTAGGAGTTCTTAAAGTGAGGGGGGCCCCATGAGAGAGGGGGTCAAGTAGGGGACTTGATCTGGTCCATTGATCTCATGGGTTGAGATTTAATCTCAGCCCTTCAACAATAGGGTTAGGTTTTCCTACTCTAAGAGAAGACAAAAAGGAAAAACACAAGAGTTAGCTCATTATTCTTCATGAGTAGCATTGGAGAAGAGGAGAAAAGAGAGCGTGGAAGCAAGGAGAGGAGGCTTGCATTGCAAACTAAGGAAGAGGAGCTCTCTCATTATTGTTCTTATGAGGATTTGAGACCAAGCATAGGAGAGCTTGAGAGGAGGTCTTTGTTGCAGGTCTAAAGGAAGGGAAACAATATATTGCAAGGAGCTGAACCCTGAGTTTCCAACTAAGACAAGTCTGGCACGCCGCACGCATCCCAAAAATTTCAGGAGTTTTCTTCTGAAGACTGGCACATATCCCAAGATTTTCAAGCTAGGTTATTAGGCCGAGTTTCAGGGATTTCAGGTTGAGATTTATGCTACAAGCCTGCTTTGATTTGTTGGGTAGCTGAGTGTGAGACCCAGCGTATTTCCTGAGGAGAAAAGAAGAGTTGATCATGCCACTTTCGCAGGTTTACCAGGCTGAATTTCAAGGGTTAGGAGGTAGAGAATATAGCTGACGACGACGTTGTGTTTTATGGATAGATGAGTGTGATTCTCAGCTGAAACTTGTGGAGGATAAGGGTAGGAATCCGCACAGAAACCGAGGCTTGTTCCTGCACTAATTTCTCGGTCTGTCAGTGTGGAATTAGAGGCCCTAGAAGTGTGTTTTTTCAAGGCAGAAATTTTGAAAGAGTTTTGTTGTACCTGGCACAAAAATAAATGCACTGTCAGTGAGTTTATACACAGAAAACAAGGCAAATATCAGTATAAGTGTATGACTGTGTGGGGGCTAGATTTTCTATGTAATTCTGTCAATGACTTCAGCAAGAAAAAAGGGAGATAAGTTGTTTTTATCTTTGTTGTGTAAATATTTTCCTCAAGAGCAATTAATATCCTCCTTAGAACTGATGTTCCCCTTGTGGGTTTTCCCAAGGTCATTAGACCAAAAATATGGTGTAAAATTTATGTGTGTGCTTGCAGTTATTTCTTGTATCAGCTGTAAAAACAAAAGAGTAGTCTTTGATGTTTTGAGTTAATGCATGCTAACATATATATTAGCCCATATGTTATGATGGGGTTTGGGCATTAAACCTATGCAAAAACTTGAAACTAGGAAGAGCTACAGCATACAAAAATTGTCTACATGGTATCAGAGCTTGGAAAGCTCTAGATCTAAGAAAAGAAGCTTCAGATCTGAGGAAAAAACCTTCAGCTGATAAGAAAAACCAGCAAGCTACCTTTTGCTATAAGTCAGTAAACAATGAACCAAAACTACCTTCAAATACCCAGAGATTGGTTGTTGAGAGGGAGGCAGATTTAGGGTTTTATAGATCTGAGATTTTGTGTTAGTTGTGAGGGTCATGGCAACTGGTATGAGGGTGGAGGGCAGATTGCCAGGGGCAGAGAACTTTGGCCCCTAGAAAGAGAGGATGATGCTTTTGTTTGAGGAGTTGGAGGTATGGGACATTGTGGAGAATGACATACAACATCCTACAAATCCTGCTCAGTTGAGTGAGTTCAACAACATGGATGTAAAAGCAAATAGAATCATTCTTGATGCCATCAAAGACCACCTATTCCCTCATGTGACCGGGAAGAAGTTTGCCTACGAGATGTGCGAGTCCCTAGTCACACTACACCAAAGTCCCAATGAGAACAAGAAGATGGTGTTGAGGGAGAAGCTAGGAAACACCAAGATGGCCAAGACTGACAATGTAACCTCATACCTCGCCAAGATCACACAAGTGAGAGAAGAGTTGGCTGCAGTGGGAGAGGCTATCCCCTAGGACCAATTGGTCAGGATCGCACACGATGGTTTCACCCAGCAATGGGATGGATTCATACATTGCATTGTTGCCAGAGAGCATCTTCCAGACTAGAGGAGGATGTGCGATGATTTCATCTAGGAGGAGACCAATATGAGTGCCAAGAGTGGCAGCTAGAGTGGTGGGGTAGATGAGGAGGAGAATGTTTCCCTTGCAACTAAGGGCAATAAGAAAGCTAAGAAGGGGTCTTCTAGTGGAGCTAAGCAGTAGAAGGGAGAACAGGTGTCCGAGAAGGACATGAGAAAAGTGAGATGCTTTGCTTGTGGGAATATGGGTCACTATGCTTCTCAGTGTCCCAAGAAGAAGGGGAAGAAGAAGGATGTGGCAGCATCAATTAAGGTGGAGTTCACCTCTAGCTCTAATTAAGAGTTTGTATTGGAGGTCAGCTTGCCCACTAGTGTTATACTCACGAGTGTTTGGCTTATAGACAGTGGAGTTTCTTTCCATATGACTAGAGTGAGGGAGCACTTTACGACTCTTACAGAGGGTGTAGTCTTGGAGGTGGTGCTTGGAGATGACACCAGGGTCCGAGCGGTGGGAGTGGGGATTGTATCCTTTCAGAGGGAGTCATTGCCACCTCCGAATGTGAGGGAAGTCCTATATGTACCAGGGCTGAGGAGGAACCTGATATCGGTTTCATGTATTGAGGAGAGGGCATATGTTGTGGTGTTTCGGGATGGACAGGCGTTGATGTATCCTGTGGGATCTAGCATGGCATCTGCTAGAGTGATTGGTGTCTGTGACGGGAGACTTTACAGGTTCATGTTTCAGCTTGCTAGGACCGTGAGGAGGTCACAAGAGGGTGATCATGTAGAGCAACAGGCTCATGGGCAGGGGATTGCACTACAGGTTTCAGGGTCCACTGGTACAGGTTCACAGGGGTCGGGCGGATTATTGGCTTCTGGGATGATAAGTACACATGCTACATGATCACTACAGGCCACAGGGGCATCTTCATCAGGGCCATAGGTGTCAGTATTGAAATTTGGCAGCTACGGGATGAATTTCCTTGAATAAAATTTCACTTCTGACCTTTCTAGATTGACTTTCTAAAAATAGAAAGTCATGTCTATCTTTACAACAATGACTTTCTAAAAACAGTAAATCGCCTTCCATAAATTCGTAATCAAATATATATGATGCAAAATCACTTAACTTGTCCTTAATCAACTTCAATTGTTTAATTTTAAACTTAATCATCAATATTATTGTTATTACTATTATCCTCTTTACGATATTGTTATATTATTATTAAAAAGAAATTCAAGTCTCTCAATCATGGGACTCGTAACTCCCCTCAATTAATGCATATGTTACTCTCTCTCTCTCTCTCTCGTTAATACTCTTACACACCTCTTACACTCTCTTACAAACCTTTATTACTCGTCAGAAAAAGATTCCTCTTACACCTTTTTATTGCATACGTTACACTTCTCTCCTTAATGGCATAAGTTACACACCTCTCCTTAATGCATAAGCTACACTTCTCTCCTAAATGCATTAGTTACATTCCTCTCCTTTATGGCATAAGTTACACTCCTATTTTGGCATGTGTAACTCCTCCTCAGGCATAGGGGTTACTCCCTCGTGAATTTGACCACCTTGCTCTTCCTATATATTTGTGCCTCTCATCCACACTTGACACACTTACTTGTGCTTGTGAAAGGAGAATTCAAACTTCAGAGAGAGAGAGAGAGAGAGAGAGAGAGGGAGATTCTAGAGGAAGATTAAGAGAGAGAGAGAAAGTCTTGAAGAGCAAGAGCAAATCTTGGAGAGCCAAAGTGATTCAGTGTTTGTATCAGCTACTGCTATCAGAGATCTTCTTTAGATTTGGGTGAACTTCTTCATTCTCTCATTGTACTTTGTATATTTGTTGAACAATTGATTTCTAATAGAAGAAAAATCAGGTTTGGTTTTCCCCTTGTGGGCTTTTCCCTGTGTTGACATCTAGTTGTCATTGATGTCAACCCAAGCAGGACCAGGAGCTACCCTGATCTTCAATGGAAAATTTGACATGGCAACTCATGGAATCTCGTGTCAGGATCCTTCTGGATAGATTCTCCTCGACGAGATGTTTTTGTTGATATATGGTATGCCCTGTGGTTCCTTCTAGTTTGAGATAAAATTGAGTTTGAAGTTGAAGAATCAATTTTGTGGGCTAAAACCCCAAATGGTTGTGACATGACACCTTATTATTTACTCACCTACGGTTGTCAATATATGATCAATTCTTCTTATTATTATTCAAAAGTTCAGCAGAGAGAGAGAGTACAAAAGTCAAATAGATTGGCCCAATACAAAGTCAAATCAGCGCTGTCAAATTCTATAGTCAACTGCAATCAAACTTCAGCCCTAGCCAGAAAGTCAACTTGATTCAAAAAAACAGTAAAACACCTCCTTTGAAGCTCGGTCAAAGGCAGTCAAATTTGGCCTCCAACAAGTTCTCAAAGTCAACCTAAAACAGTCACAAAAACTCTAGTCAAACTCGGTCAACCTACGGTCAGCTCTGCAGTCGAACAGGCATGCGATCAACACAAGTCAAACAACTCCAAAATCCTCGATTTCTGTGTCAGTCAATGCGGCCTAAAGAAACCAAAATTCTGCCCTCAAAACTGCAGTCAAAACAGGTAAAAACAACCTCGATCAACGATGGTCAAACATTTTGAAATTCTGCAATTTCAGTTTTTTGATTTAGCCCAGAAATTATGTCCTCCTAGCCGCACGTGTGAGAGAGAGAGAAGTTGCCCAAGCTGTATGAATCAATCGATGAAGAGAGAGAGAGAAGAATGTGTGAGTGATGGATGTCCAAATGTGGTGTGAGGTCTCTTGTATTTAATACAATTCGTTGTGGGTGAATAAACATGTCCATTGGGCTTCATGAGCTTACATTTAGCTGAGGCACATGTGTGGGCATAAATTCAAAATCATACTTCTGCTGGCCCAAATGAGATGATCTTTAGATCAATTTTGGTCCTCTCAAAAAGAGGAATTTAATGCAGGAGTTGTTTGACCTGCATTGACTGCAAGCCTGTTTGACTACAGAGCTAACCGCAGGTTGACCGAGCTTGAACAGAGTTTTTGTGATTGTTTTGGGTTCACTTTGACCAATGCTGGAGGCCGAATTTGACTACCTTTGACCGAGCTTCAAAGGAGGTGTTTTACTATTGTTCTGACTCAAGTTGACTTTCTGGTTAGGGCTTAAGTTTGATTGAAGTTGACTGCAGAATTTGAAAGGGTTGTTTTGACTTTGTATTGGGCTAGTCTATTTGACTTTTGTATTCCCTCTCAGGGGGAATTTGGTGGAATTATGCAAGGATGGTGAGACAGATTAAGGAAGAAGATGAAAGAGTAGTTGAAGGGGCCATAGTTAGCAAGGAGACAGCTGAGCAGACACTCGCTGGTGAGACACCACCCATTGTTGAGGTATCTATTGATGGGGTATCTGGGTTGTGACCGACTTCTCTGATGGTAGCAACGTATCACAGGTTGATGAGGTGTTGAGAGACAACTCCACCGTTGTTAAGGAGCCAATAGGTACAGAGGCCTCCGGGGCTAAGACAGAATTGTCGGATGACAATCACAGGCAGTTGACTAGTGAGCATGTCTTGCGTGTTGGAGTATCGATGGAGGAGGGTGTGCAGTGATCCTTTGGGCTAGCCCCTGAGGAGGTGCTAGGAGATACAGAGGTATTGGACAATGGTCGCACACAGCAATGACATCAGCGTCAGGCCGACCTTCTAGCTTTGAAAGGGAAGGCCACATCAGTACGAGAGGCTATTTTGTTGCAGAACAAAGAACTGGAGGGCATGAGAGTGGTTTTTGCCGAGTCAGCGGCCAAGTTGGCCCACATTGGGAACGGTTGGATACCTTAATGGTAAAACTAGAGGAGCACGGGGGAGTGTCAGAGCAGCCCCCTTCAGGCATACATAGACGGGGCTAGCAGCTTTGTTGGGTCACCTCTTCCCATTGGAAAGAGAGAGACTGAGCCACCTATTTAGATCTCATATGTTGACCAGGATGGTGAGATGAGGCGCCATAAGCTGCGCAGGGTGCAGCACTCGCAGGATGGAAAGATTGTTCTATGTTTGGGGATTCTTACATTCGACTCCTCTATCGAGGTAGAATGGTGACAGGTACTAAGCTGGTACCCCGTGGAGCAGGCTAGGCAGCTGGATACATCCATGGCCACATTTCAACAGAGTCCATGGATTACCAAAGGGACACAAGGGCCAGATTACTATTGGGATTCAAGCGGGACTACCTACCATTTGTTGTATACACAGATTGACTATGGCATTGGTGGTATCATTGACCCAATGGTCAAGCGCATACATTTTCTAGGGGGGTTTCAGTCAGCATCAGTGGCTAGTCAGTTTGCAAGGGAACTCCATGGGTCATCAGGTTATGTTATGTATGCATGGGGTCACGAGATAATCAACACACTTTGGCAAGAGATTGTTGGAGGAGGTGGCATTGGTCAACCACCAAACAATGCGTTGTATGGGGTTTGGGATTCTCCACAGTTATGCGAAGCATAGAGGACATGGAGGAGCATAGCAATGGTGGCATCGCTACTGGTACCTAGGGAGATTGACTTCTTGGGTCCCTCCAGGAGGATTTGGAGGGGAGATCCATTCATCGGAGGGTATGATGATGCGAAGGTAGAGGTGACGATGACATTCGGGTGCAGACTAATGCATATTGTCTCAGCTTTTGGCCATCACATCTAGGGATGGGTAGGAGCATACAATAACAAGCAATGGTCTATAGAGGAGCACAAAGATGCATGGTTGTTTGTTGTATCATGTTGGGGTGCATTTTGGAGCAGGAGGAGAGACTCCCATCGCACTGAGTACACGCAGGGAGTGCCAGATACAGTGACACAGGCAAGATACGAGACGATACAGGATGGTCCAGCAGTGGCACGGGGTATCCTGTGGTGTATAGGGATAGGCCGCAACGCACAGTGGCATGTCATTGAGTACAGGGACACTTGGTCGTCTGCAGTGGCATATGGTGCGACACATTGGGCTCCTGAAGCATTGTCTCCAAGGGTGCTTATGGACAGAGCATTATATGGAGACAGTGCTCTCACATTGATGCATTGGGCCTTAGAGCTACTGAGGTTCGACGTGGTAGCGTTATTCCTGATTGCATGTGAGGAGTTGGGCCACTTAGGTGTTCTTGGGAAGATGAGGATGTGTAGATCACATCGTGGTGGATGCACTAGCAGAGTGGTGGATGCATGGGCACATATGGGATGCCCTATGGTACATGGTGGCATTAGCATCCAGTGGTGCATGGAGTTGTGCCACGGAGTTCAGTGCCATGCAGAGGAGTGTAGGGGTACATATTTGAGTGGAGCAAAGGATGATGATGCACGACAAGTGGTTGTAGTGTTTCCGGTATAGAGATCCCTGGACGACGAGATCAGGCACACTATTGGGTTTGGAACACTCATATTTGGAGAGCAAGTTGACCACAACGCCAATTGTGAGCTTCTATTTATCACTCTCCATCATTGCACACTGACACGGGGGACTTGGATATCATCTCTTGATGCTCACATCACGAGCAAAGAGACCCAGGAGGATGGTATGAGATAGTTGGTTGATGGGACACTTTGTATTGTGATGAGCGAAATCAGGACAAAGAGTGACTCATATCACACTTGGTTTGACATATGGAGGAGCACTGAGGCCTGCGTCACATGGCAAGGCCAATTTTCCTTGTTACTGCTCCGGACCAATGTTGACTGTAGATGGACAGACATTTATATCATGGAGATGTTAGGGAAAGATGAGCTTGGCCTTCATAGATTTTTCGCCATCAGATTCCAGGAGAGGAGGATACAGTCTCTGCATGATGGGCAGTATGTCATAGTCAGAGTGGTGCAGCGTCAGCATGGTGGCACCCTTCTGAGACTGGCATGGGATCCGGGCATCAATGGATTTCACGGTTCAGCTACCCTTAGGGGTGATTTGGTTCCTACAGGGGAAGATCATTTAAATCTTCCAGTGGGTTTTAGTGATTCTTTGTTGGCATGGGGGACTTCACCGGCATGGAGTGATGATCAGCAGGGGGAGTTCAGGGGAAGCTCCCTGAACTCGTGCAGGGAAGGATTTATTTCCACAGGAATCAGATTTTATCTTCAGGTTCCCACCCTTGGAGTACATGAGATGGATGACTTAGTAGAGCAGTTGCATGTGGAAACAGATAGTACTTTATATGATTATGATGCTCTATTTATTGGTGGTATGCAGAAGGCTTCTAGTAGCTGTATCAGGTTGGATAGCAAGTCGAGCAAGGTGTGCTTCACATTGATTAGGATGGCTTGGGATCCTGGTATTGAGAGATCTCTTCCTATCATGGCGATGCAGAGACCAGGGATGATACAGTGGTGCATCTGGGACCCTGGAAAATTTTGCAGTGGCCGTGGGGGAGTGTCAGCCAGGGAGGATGCTTGTTCAGGCATTGCTTGAGGACAAGCAATATTTGGTGGGGAGGACTGTAATATTCCTAATTAGCTAATAATTAAGAATATTAAATTTTGCCAATTTTGTTTTTTTAAGTTTAGTAGGTGAATAAAAGGGTGAAGGGACCCATAAACCTCGCAGTTTGAATAAAACCACTTTTCGAAAGCTAGTGTGAACAGCAAAGCATCTTGTGGCGCCAAGAAGCCAAGAAAGCAGCACAGCATGTGTGAATGCCAAGGGGCCAAGTGATAGCACAATTAATGAGTGGACCCAAGGTTGTTTGGGTTTCACAAGAATAAGAAGGGGATGAGGGCAGTCATGGAAATCATTCTGGATTATTATGACTTTCTAGTCTTTACGACTTGAGCACGCTTGAGCTGTTTAGCCGAGTCTACAGTGTTGTTTAGCACACGAGTGTCTCCGAGCGGAGATCCCAACCTCATCCTCGGAGGACTTCGAGTGCCCGCTCAAGAGAGGAGTTTTTTAGGAGACTTCATTAAGGAGTTTCACTGAGTTTCAGGGATATTGGAATGAGGATCTTTCAAATTCTCAATTGGTGATTCATTGTCTTCAGTTATTCAATGGCAGCAAAATTCGAAATTAGAAGAGGGTCAAGCGTAAAAAGACCAAATTTTTGAGATTGGAGTTTGGGGGAACTCTTTATAGGTTTTTCTGGGTTTTTTTAGTAGAGTCTGTGGTTAATATCCCGATATTTTCTGAGCAGAAGATCAGCTCATTTACGCAGTCCCTACTCAGCCAGCAATTATAGGAGCTAGGCAAAAAGGGCAGATTTTGAAAGTTGGAATTAGAGAAAACCATTTATGGGTTTTTCTTGGTTTTTTAAGTAGAGTCCATGGTTAAAATCCCAGCATTTTATAAGCAGCAAATCAGCCCATTTATGCAGTCCCTACTTAGGCAGCAGCTATAGGAACTAGGCAAAAAGGGCAGATTTTGAAAGATGGAATTAGAGAAAACCATTTCTGGGTTTTATTGGGTTTTGGGCAAGGATCACCTTCCCAAAATCCTAGAATTTTCTGAGCAATGGAAGCAGCCCAACCAGCAGTCTAAAGTTGGCCAGCTACAGCTTTTCTAGTAGGGGAGCATAGAGAAAGAGTCCAGCAGTAGCAGCAGTACAGCAGTGCTTTAGTGTGCAAACCTGAGGGTCATTTCCGCCATCTTTAGCCGGTTAGAGTGCTATCTATTTTTCGCACTGTTGTATTTGTTTTTCACCTCCAGATTTAATAAAATGGCTCAACAGTTTTTGGCTCCTTTCTGGCATTTTTAATGTGTTTTCCATATTGTTGTAATTTTAGTCTATTATTGCTTGTATTACTGTCATTTTTCCGTTTGGGATATTACAGATGTAACATTCGATAAAGTTATTGCCCTTAGAAAGCAAGGGACCTCCCTCCGCCTCCTCCTTCTGAAGACAAGAGTGATGATATGGATATTCTAGAAGGTCCCTTTGTGCCTATATCTGAGAAGGACATCGTTAATGATCCCATGGAGCCTATGGACCCTTTGGATCTTCCACCATACGATGCCCCTGTAAGGAAAAGACCACATTGGCTCAAGAACACACTAGAAGATGCCAAGAAACATGATGCTTGTGGAACTTTCAAGGAAAGCAAGAAGCCATGCAGGTACCAAGCATATGTTGTTGCTATGAGCAATATGATTCAAGTTGAACCTAGTACCTTTGAAGAAGCCATAAAGGAACAAGTCTAGAAGGATGCAATGGCCAAAGAATATAAGTCTCTTATGAAAAAATGACTTATGGGATGTTCTTCCGAGACCGAAGGGAAGATCTGTGGTAACCTCCAAATGGCTTTATAAGATCAAGCATGGGGCCAATGGAAGCATTGAAAAATACAAAGCATGGTTCGTAGCCTGTGGATTCTCCCAAAAAGAGGGAGAAGATTACGATGATATATTTGCTCTGGTGGCCTGATATACAACCATTCATTCGATAGTAGCCCTTGCTGCAAGTCATGGATGGACTCTTCATCAAATGGAGGTAATGATTTCTTTCTTACATAGTTTGCTGCAAGAATCATATCTTGAACAGCCTCCAGGATTTGAAGTTCATGACAGGAAGACCTATGTATGTCGATTAAAGAAAGCTCTCTATGGATTGAAGCAAGCTCCTCGTGCTTGGTATGCTTGCATCGACAGTTACTTGATGAAGCTGGGATTTACAAGAAGCAATGTTGATCCAAACTCGTACTTCAAAACGATCCAAGGTATGCCTCTCATTTTGGTATTATATGTTGATGACTTATTCTTAACAGGTGCAGACCCTCTCATTCTAGAATGTAAGAGAGAGTTGGCTTCTGAATTCGAGATGAAAGACCTTGGTTTGATGCACTATTTCGTGAGACTAGAAGTATGGCAAAAGTCGAGCAAGATTTTCCTTTCATAAGGAAAATATGTTGTGAAACTACTAGAGAGATTTGGCATGGTTGAGTGCCAGTCCTTGTCTACATCCATGGAGATGAATTTCAAGAAGCTATGTGGAGAGGCTATTGGAGCGGACCTAGCAGAACCCTTTGAGTTTAGTCAACTAGTTGGTGCTTTGATGTTTCTTGTAAACACACCCCCTAACATATGCTTCACAATTAACACTTTGGGCCAGTTTATGATCGAGCCTCACCACGTACATTGGGTCGTTGCCAAGCATGTATTGAGATATCTACATGGGACCATTAACCTTGGATTGAGATATGTCGTTGGAGATGATAGACTACATGGATATAAAGACGCAGATTGGGTTGGCAATGTTGTCGACAGGAAGAGTACTTTTGGATGTTGTTTTAGTCTGGGATCCACCATGATATCGTGGATGAGTAGGAAGCAGAAATTTGTAGCCCTTAGAACTGCTGAGGTCGAGTATATTGCAACCAGCCTGCCGAGTTGTGAAGCAGTTTGGTTGAGGAAGCTCGTTGGAGAGCTATTTGAGCAGGTTCTAGACACGAAAGTCATATATTGCGACAACAAGAGTGGGATTCGTTTGTCAGAGAATCTTCTGTTTCACGACAAGTCCAAGCATATCGAGATCAGATATCATTACATTTGTGACATGGTGCAAAGAGGATCAGTGAGACTCCTCCACATTTCCTCACCAAGGCTTCGTTGAAAGGGAAGTTCTTGGTCTTTAGAGAACAACTTAGACTGGTTGAGAATCGAGATGACCCTTTTAAATAAGGGTCTGGACTGATTAAGAACACTAAGCAGTGCTCTTCCCCCCTAGTTGAGCTCCCAGGTTGAGGAATGGAGATATAGGGCTCATGGGGATGAGAGACCTCTGACCGATAGGATGTTGAGACCTGGGATCTCCCCTAGTCAAAGTATGCCCCAATTAGTGTCTTGTCCACTTTGTGGGATAACCTCTCCCATCTAGCCAATGGGTTGAGGGACTCAGGATACAGTGTGATCCCTACCCCTTGCAATAGGTGAATCTCACCCAAGTTGGCGGATGCAAGCATTCTACCTTCTGACTCTTTAGGGTTAAGATAGATCATCAAGGACAATAGGGTAGAGTGTGATCCTTACCTCCGATAAGTTGATCTCGCCTATTGTCAGTGACTTTGGGATATAGTGTGATCCCTAAGCATTGGGGTAGGTTGGTCTCGCCCATTGTCTTTAGTTCCGGGTAGTAGCCATGGATCCCCAATGAAAATGATGATGTTGATTCCGGGTGGTAGCAGAAACTCCCTGATGGTGATAGAGACAAGGTGGTAGTTGGAGCTCCCCTGTAGCAATTCTTCTTCTTTAGATTCAAGAATTGTCAGCATGAGATGAGCAAAGACAAGCAGAGATGAGTAGGGATGTACATGACATGATGACGAAATACATATGATGATCACATAATTTGGTTGAAATTTCTTCCAAGCTGAAAGGGAGTGTTAATTTGCCAGCTCATTGACAAATTCCAACCATTGCATTGTATTCTTCTTTTCGAGAGGACCAAAATTGACTTTTGAGGCACTCAATTCAAATAAGGAAAAGTGGATTTTTTAGGTCAAGTCCACAAGTTCAAAATTGTCAAGGTTAGCCTTGGGACAAATGACACATCTCAAGGATAAGATGGCACCCCTCAAGTTGCATATAAATACAAGTTGAGTCCTCCTCATTTGGCACTTCATCAACACAAAACATATCTTCTCTCTCCTCATTCTATTGGTTCCTACAGCTCAGAATTGCAAGATATCTCTCACACGTGCGAAGGACAAAAGTCATTTTCTGATTGGGCCAAATTGTAAGACTATTTATGGGCGTTGACCAAGGAATGTTTGACCATATTTGACTACATTTTTGGGTGGAATATCTTTGTTTCTCTAGACCACATTGGAGGGCACCCAAATTGAAGAAATTTGGGCAGGTTGACTAGCGTTGAATTCAGGGATGACTGTAGGTTTGACTGCAGAAGCGAGTGCAGACTTTGACTGAGTTTGACTAGTTGTTTTGGGACCGTTTTGCGCTGACTTTGACCATCATTCCAGGCCACATTTACTGTTGCCTTGACCAAGCTCCTTTGGAAGGTTGACCATTGACTTTGTGGACTAGTTACAGCTGCCCTCACTATTATTGACTATTGCTGACTTGGACAGAATTATAGTTGACTTTTGTTGACTCTCTCTCTCTTGTCTATTATTTCACAAATAGCATGACTTTTTGACTTGATTGAATATTGGATATTAGTTGTGGATATTGGCTAGTCAATTGACTCTTGGATATTCTACTCTCTCTATTGAACATTTGAAGACAATCTAATAGAAGAAGAATTGCAAAGGGTTTCCCCATTGTGAGGTTTTTCCCTGGTCATTGACCAAATATTGTCTCTTGTCTCTTGGTTGTCTTTCATTGTGCATTTGAATAATTGTTCTATCTACTATTGCCCTACTGTCATTGGTTAAGTGAAGAAGTGAAATTGTTGAATTGGATGTTATTGGATATTGTTAGAGTAATAGTTGCAGCATAGAACAATTGATGAAAAATTTACACTTTGGAGTTGCATAGTCCACCAGCAAACAAACTTCGCATTTCTCATTTTGGTCATCTTGCTAAGAAATATAGGGCATCATATGGATTAGGTTCTTTAGGTAAAATTCTCTTAAACTTTGACATTTTCTTGTGATTTCTCCTTTTTTCTTATTAGTTCTTCTTTCAATTTATTATGTTCCTTTCATTAAGACAATTGCCAAACGGGATTGAAGCGGGAAACCCTGGTTGACAATGGAGCCGAATGATACTCGTTTGATCGATGGGCACATGGTGGTTTGGAGGAGGGACAGGCAACCTACCACGCAGGTGGATTGACGGTGGTCGGGCCTGACATTTGGCACTCCACTTGGGAACATTCGAGGAGGCTCCGAGAAAGGCGAGGTAGTGTCGGTCTATCACCTGCGACGTTTTACTGGTTTCTCTCAGTTGGTTTAGCGTTTTTTTCTCTCGTTGCCTAAGTCAGGCTTCTCTGTCAAACGAAGGAGGTTACACGACGGGAAAACTCTGGTGTTTCTTTCCTCGTGCTGAAGGAGCACATCAGCATGCATGTTGGCAGGTGTGTTTTTCAATATTCTGGTTTTGTCTGAGATTACTATGTAAACGGGTTTACGGGCTTTGTGGATTATTGTTGGTAACGGTCACGGTGCCATTGTTTGGAACAAGTTTACTATGCTGTTGGCGTTTTTACCGGGTGGGTAAGTTGGAAGTTGGGTCTCACGGTTAACAGGATGGGTAAGGATAACAAGTTTGTCAACCTAGAACCGGTTGCAAAGGATATTTTGTCTATCTGGGGGATGGAGCCAACAAAAAAGAATTTGGCAAAGGTTACCCTTCCACCTAGGTCTCTTGCTAGTAGGGAGGGTTTTGAAAAGATGAGGTGGAGTCCAGTGGAGGGTTTCGTGTCGCTGGAGGGTGCTAACTTGAAGGTGCATAGTAAAGATCAAGGTCTTGAAAAAATCTTGTTGGAGGGTCAACATGTAGCGCTTGTGTCGAAAGCCGAAACCATCAGTTTCTCTGCAAATCCACATGTAAGTTCAATTTCTATGCCAAACTCGGTTATCCCTGTTTTTCCTTTTGGGTTTTGGAGGACATTGTTTTTGGACTTGATTATGGACCAAAGGAGGGTCTTAAAACATGCTTTGATTTTGGGTTAAATCCTGAGGTTTTGGGGAAGTCTGGTTTGGGGTCTTGGTTGGGGGGTCACGAAAAGTCGGTTTTGAGCTCAGGGTTAGGATCTTTCCTTTCTCTGGGGGTCGTAGAGCAAGAAGGCATTGGAGTTGGATTGAAGGGTTTTGGTTGGGGGCCACATGAAGGTTTTGGCAATGTAGTGTACAGTGAGAGAACAGGGGTGTCTGTTGGACCACTAGAAGCTACTGGGGGAATATCGGGGATATTTTTGTTGAGAAAGTATCTGAGAAGTGGGGCAATTAAGAGGCAGGAATTGAAGGGCCTCTGTACGGCCTCCTAAAGGTGGCGCTGCAAATGGTCTGGAGGCGGGGAGGAGGGATTCCGGCACAAAAGCAACAAAAGAAACTTCGAACGAAAGGGGTAAATACCACAAAATTATCAGTGTAGACAGGCAGTCATGCAGGCTTGAAGCGCAAGAAGGGGAAGGTGATAAAGGAAAGTATTGAGTGCCCAAATTTGGTATTCAGGGTTGATTTACACTTTGATAGTGTGATGGCAGCGTCTGAATCCATTCTAGTGGGGAGGGCATGGGGGAAATTTTACCCGACGAAGTATATTTCGGACTAGATTGGGAAAAACTAGGGTTCGACACTGGACAGGGATGTGGAAGTCATTACATTGTCGAAGGGATGGTCATGCTCAGGTTTCATAATGCTAAAAATTTGGAATGGATCATGGAGAGGCAATGGGGCTACGACATTTCTCTGATACTCTTCAAAAGGTGGACGCCATTATTTGACTCAAACCGGGAAAGACTGTACGAAATCCCGGTGTAGGTTCGTCTTTCTGCACTACCCCCACATTTCTGGACTTTGGACGTCTTACAGGCTATAGGGAATAGCCTGGGCACTTTTTTGGACGTGGACATGTCGTTTTTGGAGACGAGGGCAAAGAACATTGCGCGAATACTGGTTCATCTGGCTCCACGAGAGGGGTTGATTGCTAAAATTCTTCTTCATGTGGAAGGACATTCTTACTTACAGTTGATTGACCTTGAACACCAATCGTTTCGGTGTCATAGGTATCATAAACATGGGCACCTGGCAAGGGATTGCCCCCTTGGTTTAAGCCGAAGGAGACATAAGGGCAAGATAAAACAGGGCTTGGGAAGCAGGATGGATCAAGGGGCCCAAGAGGTGGGTGGAGACAACCAGGAAATGGTGGGGGATGTGAGATTGCAACAGGAGGAGGGGTCGGTGCCAATGGATGACACAGGAACTCCCAATATTCAACTGGAGCCGAACAATGCAGAGGTCACTATCCAAGAGCAGGATGAACCAATCCCTGCTAATCCTGCATTGGATTGGCGGGTAATGCTCCTTGTCCTTCATCTTCTATTATAAACTCTTTTGATCATTTGTTAATTGCTATGAAGTCGCCTGGTCCTTCCAAGCTGATTGAAAATGAGTCTCTGTGTATTAGTAACCTTTCATTGGCTATGGATAACATCATCACAACCATACCAAAACTCTCTATTGACATTATTCCATACAACCTGAAACCCAGGGAAAAAAAATAGATGGAGATTGAGATGTTTGGAGGGTTGGGGAAAAATCACATACTGGAAAGATCAAAGAGGATCAGGGGTCAAAAAACTGATATTTCAAAAGCCCAATTGAGGGTTATGCTTGATATAGCAAATAAAAAACAACTCTCACTAAAAGGGGCGCTTAGAGCAGTGCAATCCCCTGATATTGTGACTAAATGATTGTACTATCTTTTAATTGCAAAGGTCTTGCTAGTGCACCTAAAAAACTAGCTTTAAAAGCACTTATTAACAATTATAGACCTGATGTGCTTTTGCTTCAAGAGACCCTGGGACAGGGTGTCCAAGTGTCTAATACTCTCTCGTCCTTCCTTCCGGGATGGACTTTTGGGACTTCAGATGTCAGAGGGAGATCCGGTAGACTGACAACTGGTATAAAGAACAACGCTATTAAGCTGAACAATTCCTGGACCTCTGAGCTGCTGATAGGAGTGGAAGTGTTGTCTATGGAACTTGGAACTGAAATTACCATTGTAAACATTTATGGTCCTTATTTGGATCGGGACCCTTTATGAAATAATCTCCTCTCAAAATCATTTATGCATGGGCCAAACTTGGTGGTGGGGGGAGACTTAAATATGTCTTTGGGGATGTCGGAGACATGGAGACCTCAAGCTCGAGTAGACCCCCTTGTTGACTTCTTTTTAAATAAGTTAAGGGAGGGAAACTTGATTGACTCTAACCTCACAAAAATTTCACCTACTTGGAGGAACAAAAGGGTGGGGGAGGAGCGGGTAGCAAAAAGACTGGATTGCTTTCTCCTTAATGAAGATATGGCTAGTCGAATTCTTGGCTTTCGAGTTCAAACAATGGGTGGGAGTGGGGGTGGGATTGGGGGGGGGGAATCAGATCACTCTCTAATCCTGTTGGAGCTTGCTGGACCTAACAAGAAACCAGGTTCCCCCTTCAAATTTAATGGAGGATGGTTAAAAGAAGAGGACTATAATAAGTTGGTTGTTGATACATGGAGACCTATGGACATGGTAGAAAACTCCTCCTTTGCTCAGTCCTTTGCAAGCAATTTGAAAAATATCAAGAAGGTTACCATTCAATGGGCAAAAGAGAAATCTATCAAGGAAACAAGGGAACTTCGAGCCATTGAGGAGTACTTAGAAAAAATGCAAAGTCTGGGTGTTGAAGGCTATGTGGATGATGGATCGAGGGATCGGATAAAGACTCTAGAGGTGAGGAGAAGGAAAATATTATTAGACAAGGAGGAGCAGTGGCGATTAAAGAGTCGTGCTATTTAGCTCTCAGCAGGGGATGAGAACACAAAAAAAAAATCAAAATTATGCTAAGGGTAGGAGAAACACAAATACCATTTGGGAATTAGATAAGCTAGATGGTGGTGTTGCCAAATCTTTCAATGAGTTTTCCTCAATGGGTAAAAATTACTTCAAAGCCCTTTTTGGTACTCAGGAGGGATCTTCGATTGGGGAAGTGATCCGAGTGGCACAACTATTCCCTAGGTTTGCAGATGAGGTGGAAAATGATCATCTGATGGCACCAGTCGAGAAAAAAGAAGTTGAAATGGTCCTGAAAGCGATGCAGAAAGACAAGAGCCCGGGACCAAATGGCTGGACTGTGGAATTTTTTCAACACTTTTTTGAGTTGATGTCAAGGCCATTACTGACGTGGTGGAAGAATCTAGAAAAAAAGGAACTATTTATGATCCTTTCAACTCGACTTTCCTAACCCTCATTCCAAAGGCTGATTCTCCCTCTTCTTCTGATGATTTCAGGCCTATTTCATTGTGCAATTGTATTTATAAAGTCATTGCCAAAATCATTGCAAACAGATTCATGAGGCCATTGGGGTGGCACGAGAAACTATGCATAGTATCAATTTGTCTAGAAAGAAATGTATGATAGTTACGATAGATCTATCCAAAGCATATGACTGCATCTGGTTGTATTTAAGATTATTGCTGACCCACCTGGGTTTAAGAATTGATTTTGTAAATTAGATCATGGGATGCATTTCTAATGTGTCCTTTGCAGTTCTTATTAATGGGGTTGCGTCCCCTTCTTTTCATAACCAGAGGGGCCTCAGGCAAGGATGTCCCCTTTCACCGTTGTTGTTTCTATTCGTTGTTGAGGCCTTAAGCCAGCTGATTCATTCTGCAAAGAGAAGAGGTGAACTAAAGGGTATCGAAGTAGCAACAAATTTTTTTATTACCCATTTTTTATTTGTGGACAACATACCATTGTTTAGTAATGGGAGTCGAGAGGAAGTGCTACAGATGAAAAGTATTATGGACTTGTTAATGAAGGCTATAGGGATGGTAATAAATATACAGAAAACATCATTAACATATGAAGGCATTTTGGGTACAAATCTTGCTTGGGTTTCAGATGTTCTCCCTTTTGCTCAAATCAGGATGGGGGAAAGCCTTAAATACTTGGGTTTTCACTTAAAACCTAACTCCTACAAAAAACAGGATTGGTTGTGGCTAGTTGCAAAAATTGAGAAATGCATAAATCAGTGGAGCTATAAATGGTTGTCTAGGGCTGGGAGATTGGTGCTTATAAAATCAATTTTGATGGCAATCCAAGTGTACTGGATTGCCCTGTCGTGGGTACCAAAAGGTATACTAAACAAAATAAAGAACATATGTAGTGGGTTCTTATGGGCAGGTAAGAAGGAAAATATGATTCTCCCTTGGGTGGCCTGGGAGAAAATTGCTAGACCAAAGGAATGGGGTGGATGGGGCTTAAAGAACCTGAGCTCTTTTTCCATGTCTCTGGCAGCAAAACTAGGATGGAGGTTGTTGACAGAAGACAACCTGTGGACGGCAGTGGGAAAAAAAAAAAAAAAATTGATCCAATCCCTGTGGATGATTGGATCAGACTACCTGAAAAAGGATTCACAAAATCATTTGTGATATGGAAAGCAACAATGATGTCACTTGGGCTTGTGGAAAAGGGTCTGGCATGAAGGGTTGGAAATGGTGAAAAGTGTAGGGTTGGGTTGGACCCATGGGTAGGGTGCAATGAACTTTTCACTCTCTCTAGGGGTCTTGTGGAGACATTAAATCATAAAGGGGTCTTTTTCTTGCATTAAATGGCAAAACCTGAAGAAACAACTATTTGGGCACAAGCTTCGAAATCGGCAGATGGCCTCCTGCTTGATCATCAATGGAGACCAGAATGGCAGGGTTTTATACAGGAATTATCCCGAACGAGAGTTCGATTAAAAGATTTCTCGGACACCATTTGTTGGGTTCATTCAAAATCAAGCATCTATTCACCAAAAGAAGGTTATGGCTTCGTAATGAAGAGAAGAGATTGGGGTGCACAAGAATGGTGGTGCAAATCATTATGGAAACTAGAGGGTCCTGCTAAAGCAAAATTGTTCTTCTAGTGTATCCTAAAGAAAAAGGTGCCTACCTAGGAATCGGGATACACTTCAAAAAAGATTCTTAACTGGGTCGGGTTGGTGTTGTTTGTGCAAGGATGTTGAGGAGTCACCGAATCATCTTTTCCTATTTTGTTGTTTCACAAAGAAAGGATTGGAACACACCTTGTCTCTGAGCAATGTTCGAGCGATTTGGTATGGTGATAATTGTGGTGAGGCATGGCTGAACTGGTGGGAGGCAAACAAGGATAATAATTGTAGGAGCATCCCATTAATTATCTCATGGCGCATTTGGCTGGATAGAAACAAAGGGATTTTTCAGGACGTCACTACTTCACCATCAATTGTGGTTGTTGAATGTGGAGCGATATTGTCCTTACTTCCAACTTCTAACTCTAGCAAATCACCAAGACACATTAGCATTGAAAAACTAAACTACGATATCCCTTAGGCTTACTTTGATGGAGCATCTGATAATCAAAGGAGATGTGGCACGGGCATCATAATTCACAAAAATCAAAATGTTTCACTAGCTGCATCAATGGGTATTGGTGGAGGCACAAACAACTTTGCTGAACTTCTAACTCTAAAACTTCTAATTTGCTGGCTCATACAACTTGGCATTGATTCGATTCAAATCTTTGGGGACTCCATGAATGTCATTTACTGGGTCAACAATGCACAGAGATGTCAAAATATTATGTTACTTCTGTACTTGAAGAGATTCATGAACTAAAAATGAATTTTGTACTTATTTCTGTATGCCATATTTACAGGGAATGAAATTGGGCAATTGATCGTCTTTCTAAATACGTTCTACAACAGGATCTAGAGACGTGGCATATAATGGAGAAGGATGAAAATGGGGTCCGTGTGTCAGACTCTCAACCGTATTGATGGGGTCTATCCTATTTTCACATCTATGTTTTATTTTTACTTCAACAAACAATGTATCTCTTGGAGCTCATTGTGTACATATTTATTTTTGGCCACTTATTATGTATATTTTTGTATAGGGTGAAGAATGTGGCACTATCATAAACTAATTTGTTATTTGGGTTTGTTTTCTCTTATGGGAAGCTCGTGATACACTTGTCATTTTTTGCTCATTTTGGTTGGTTGGTCCTTTATAGCTGAATGTTGTGACACATTAGTGTGTTGGGAGTCGAGACTCCTTATATACTATTTACTATCAGTTTTTTGTCAACTCTGGACAGATAGACTGTAGCAGCGGAATTCGTAGATTTGAATACTGAAGTAGTAAGATTTGTATGCTTGTTGACTTTGATAGCAAAAGCAGCTTTAATTATAAAAATACACGAGGTATTTATAATAATAAATATTTATTGATATGATATAAGACAAGATTAACTGATTACAATGAGGTCCCACTTTTATACCTATGCAGGTGACCTTTCATGAACAGGCATGTCTTTTAGACATGCCTTTTCAGTTAACTAATGACTACTTAACATAATTCTAATTGATTAGCTAGTAATTACATTTATTTGTATTTATTCTATTAATGACTATATTTATTACTTTAGTTATGAATTAGGTTCATAACATTGCCTCCTTCTTCGAAAAGCTTTGTCCTCAAAGCTATATTGTTGGCATTTATCTTCATCTTTAATCGCTAATCATTTTGACTTATGTAATTTGACATGTTATCTTAACCTCGACAATTTTTTTCATTTTGCTCACATCATCATTTTTTTTTTGGGTTAATCGGAGGGCGATATATATATAATATATATTTTGGAAATAAATTTTTTTTTTAATTTTAATTTTTTGGTTTAATTTAATTAATTAATATTTAAATTAATTAATTAAATTAACAATATTATATATATATATATATATATATATATATATATATATATATATTATAACGTTTTTTTGTTATGATTTTAATTAAATCTAAACGGGTCTTTAAACGTCACTGATAAGACCGATACACCGTTTTGGCAACCCGTTTCAGACGTCGACTTGTTTCTTTAAAAAAAACTCGTTCACTGTAAAACGTCCACTCTACTTTCGCACCTCTTCACGTCCGGTCACAACTCAAGCTGGGCTTTATTTCCAGAGTGGGGCAAGTAATATCGTATTCTTCGGGGGATTATTTTCCGCGTGTAAAGTTATCTTCAGGGTTGACTGTCTGTAAAAAGGCCGGTAAGCTTTAGCGGTCTTTATACCTTCCTCTCCAACGGAAGTAACAGTCGAGTCACTGAAATTGTACCAACGATCTCGAACATTCACAATGGCTGTATAATGTCCAGAGTTCAGACTACCGCTATGGTTGGCTATAGCGAAAAGCTTATAAATATGGCCCTTCGTATCATTCTTGTTACCAACGAATTTCGACAGGTCAAAGCCATCAATTGGGAAGTCAACATCAACGTCATCTCCTTTATGAGCGGACGAATTAACTGGTGAATTAGAAACAGCAGTTGTGTTAATCAGTTCTTCGTGAACGATGTCAGAGACATATCCATTAGAGCTGGATGGGACTGGTTTCACCGTGTATTCATTACCGACATCTGTTATGAAAGTATGCCTGATGCTACATTCTTCATTAGAAATTTTCTTATCAGTATCTTTTGGGGCCAAAGGAATGTTAACTTCAGCAAGCGAGTTCCTCATAAGTGAAGCACTCATTGCCGAACTTTGGGAAGGCCAATCTTCAATTTTGAAATTTGGGCTTCTTGGAGCTGTTGAATAAATGTCTGTATTTAAACCCGCATCCCCTTCTAAAAGAGAACCTGGGCTTCCAAAATCTGGTGATAAAGATCTATGCTTTTCTACACAATAATTTTCTTCAAACAAAAGCGACAACTCACAACTCTTGGGTCCCGATTTACAATCAACTGCTTTAGTATTGATAGGCAACGGATCACCTTTGTGATTTAGAATATCTGCGGATGGTTCAACATCAACTAGAATTGGTACCTGTAGTTCTGCAACTGCTTCAACCAAGCGCATACGAACTACTGCCAACAATTCTTGCAGCGCCTCATTTGATGGAGGAATGTAGGTCAGAATTACTTGTACTGCAGAAACTGCATTTTTGGTCCCTTTCGTACTTAACCTATCCCAGCAATGTGCAACTTCATGACGCAAAATTGGCAATGCAACCTTCTCCACAAGACCTGGAACAAGGTCTGCATCAACCTTGTCTGGTTCAAAATCACTGGCATTCTCTGGCATACCATAATCAAAAAACAGAGTATGCCATTGCATATTATTCAAATCCGCATCTTCGTAGAGTGGATCCCACTTTAGGAGTTTCAACCGTACATATGGAAAGAAAATTGCAAGTGCACTCAAAGACATATAAGCATCACGATAAGTTGAGGAGAAAAGCTTCTTCCATCCCTCAAATCTTTCTTTGACAGTAGAAAGTTTTGAGTACTCTTCAGCCGCATCACTGAAAATTTCATCAGCTATCTGTAACAACTCATCTCGACTAGACTGATAAGCCCTACAGTCACTATCACTTTCATCACTGCTAGATTCCCTTTCTATATGTGGGCTAGAATTTCCATTTGCAGCAAAAGATGCAGCTTTCTTTGAAGCAACACGAGCTCTTCTCTGCTTCCGAGCTTCATCCCTTTGCTTCAAATCTGTTTGCTTCTGTAAGTTCACATCACGACCAAACCCATCTAACTGAGGTGGTAATTTTGATCCCTCTCTTGCAGCTGCAGCAGCAGTTTGTGCTGCCGCAGCAGTGGCTGTACCAGCACCCTTACTAAGGACCAACTTGGCCGCATTGATTGCAGCTTCTACTACTGCTATTTCATCAGCATCATCAGCTGCCTGTCTTTCTACAATTGTTGTTGCATGCTCTTCATGAAGCCTCTGCATTTGTTCTTCTTCTTTTTCCCCATTTTCCTCTTCGTCATCATCTTCATTCCTATCAAGATCAGAGTCATATTTTTTTGTTTCTTTACTGTTGCTGGCAATGACATTTCTTGCATACAAGGCACATTTATGTCCTGTGAAATATTTGTCTCCACATTTCCAACATTTCCCTTCTTCTTTACTTTTATTACGCATTGGTGGGGGGATATATTTAGTTGACTTTTCCATGGATGTTTTACTTGATTTCCCTTTAGCATAACTAGCTATCTTCTCATTATTACAACATTTTCATCTTTCTGTTTCTCATGATTTTCTTTTCTATTATGGATTACTGCAAAAAAAAATTTAACATGTGCAGAAAAATTTTTAAGACCTGCAGAAAATTTTGCACATGACTTATCTAAGTGCTGAAGCTTTTCTTGAACTTTTCTCATCTGCTCAATTATTTTGGGATCTTCACGTAATGGCACATTATATGGTAAACAATGTGCTCGGGCTTGTAAACTACGTTCGTAGGCTTGTAGAACGATGTTGTGTGCCATTGCTTCAACTTGTCTTCAAGATGGCTCTGATATGGCTCCGATACCACTGTAGCAGCGGAATTCGTAGATTTGAATACTGTAGCAGTAAGATTTGTATGCTTGTTGACTTTGATAGCAAAAGCAGCTTTAATTATAAAAATACACGAGGTATTTATAATAATAAATATTTATTGATATGATATAAGACAAGATTAACTGATTACAATGAGGTCCCGCTTTTATACCTATGCAGGTGACCTTTCATGAACAGGCATGTCTTTTAGACATGCCTTTTCAGTTAACTAATGACTACTTAACATAATTCTAATTGATTAGCTAGTAATTACATTTATTTGTATTTATTCTATTAATGACTATATTTATGACTTTAGTTATGAATTAGGTTCATAACATAGACCTGATGCCCACATGAGCGTTGAAAACATATGGAATGTTGTGGCATCTAAGATGTAAATTTTTACCGAAATATAAAAAGTTCATTTTTTTTCTTTGGAAAAAAGACAATTACCAAACAAAGAAGATCACAACAAGGGAAACAAGATATAGGCACTCATTGTTGATTTATGGTAGCATAGGATGTGCTCTAGCCTTGTAATTTTGTATATGAGCTAAGGCACATGTATTCCATAGTACCCAAAAAGGATTTTGGAAGATTCCACTTAGAGATGGTTTAATTAAAATAATTAATCGTTTTTTAATGGTTTCCTAGGTGTAAACTTAGGGAAATTGATTAATTAAAGGGTATTAATTAAACTTAGTGTGAATCTTCTAGAAAAAGTCATGGATCACCTCCAAATTAATCTTAGCCCTAAATTATGTTTTAATCTCGGTCATTGAAGGTTCAACAGAAGAATATAAGGATGGTGAGGCGCCTATGGAAAGACACATCAAACCGAGAAAGAATCAAGAGTTCGATTTCTTTAGAGAGAGGAAGAATCGAAGTGGTTCCCATTTGCAGAGAGGGGGAGGTGACATCTCCAGGAGGGAGAATTTTTGAAGCAAAGAGAGTGCATGAAGAGGAGTGAGAGAGAAGCCAAAGCATCAGTGCGGAGTTGCCCTAGTAGCAGTTACGCTGGGCCAGCGCAAAGAAGCAGAGAGAGTTTCGTTTTCTGTTAGAGGGGCAGCTGAGGGTTCATTCGGTGTCAAGAGGACATTTCGGGAAGGAAGGAGCACTCTAGTCTCATACAGCAGCAAGCACAGAAGCAGCCACGACAAGCAATAGAAGCAATGACGCAGTGACAGCGTGAGTGACACAGTCACCACGCAGAAATCACGCAGAGCCAGTCTGTGTGGGTGCAGGTTAGTGCCGGAACTCAGATGGTGATGTGAGAATTGTCTCACTCAGTCTTTTCTCATCAAAATTCTTCAGGTGATTGATTGACATTTACAATCACACATTTGTACTCAGAATTTCTGCATAATAAAGAAACCCTCATATCTGTTGCACCGGTTTTCCCACATTGGGTTTTTCCGAGGACAATTGTCCAAAAATAATGGTGTCTATGTGTGATTACTTGTACTATTTTTATATGTAATTTGTTAATCGTGAAGTCTGCAGCATATTTTATTTTGTTATTTAACACAAGAAAATTCTTAAATAATTGTGTTTGACAATGCAATAGAAGAAATTTAATAAGTAGTTGTAGTAGAATTCTCCATTATAGAATTTTCAAATGGTATCAGAGCTATCAGATCCAAAGGAAGCAAGGTCAGGAAAGGGACTGCGTAAACCAAAAGCTTTAGAGGGGACGCAGCATAGAAAGAAGAAAGCACAAATAAGTATGACAAAATTAGATGTTTTATCCTCTAGGTTAAAAGAGGATGATACATGCCTAGCAAGTTCAGCATCTGCAGGAATCTGGTATATTGATAGTGGGGCTTCAGCTCATATGACTGGAGTACGAGAATACTTCTCGAGCTATAGGGAAGAGAAAATGAACTTCTAGATCACTATGGGCAATAGCACGAAGCGCACTCCAATTGGGAGAGGATCTACAGTGTTTCAAACAGAAGCCGGAACCAGTGTCAAGATCACGGATGTACTAGATGTGCTAGGGCTTGGGATGAACCTAATCTCAGTATCCCAATTGCAGGACAAAGGATATGACATACACTTTACCGGAAAGAAAGTATATGTCAAGCATCCCAGTTGGAAGCAAACAATGCAAATCGGAATCAAAAGCAACAGACTATACAGGTTGCAGATCGAAACCCCAATGGCATTAGTCAGTAGTAATCTCGAAGACAAGAAAGGGTTGAATGAACTTTGGCATGGAAGAATGGGGCACTTGCATCACGGTGCATTGAAGATGCTCAGAGAAACAGTTGATGGGGCACCTGTTCTCAGCACGGAGCATGATGATGTATGCCGAGGATGCGTACTTGGGAAATACGCTAAGACAGCTTTTCCCAGAAGTGAAAACAGGGCAGCAAGCATTTTGGGATTGATTGACTCAAATATATGTGGACCAATGTCCACTAATGCTCTCAAAGGTGGAAAATATTTTGTCACATTCATTGATGATCACTCGAGGAAGACCTGGATCTACTTCCCGAAGACAAAAGATGAAGTCTTTGAAAAGTTCAAAGAATTCAAGGCTCTTGTTGAAAACATGATGGGGAAGAAGATCAAGACATTGCGTTCAAATAATGGTGGGGAATACATAGATGGAGACTTCATAGATTTCTGCGTAAAGGAGGGCATCAGGAGAGAGTGGACTACGCCATAGAATCTAGAGCAGAATGGTGTGGCAGAACAGAAGAACAGGACAATTGTAGGAGCAGCCAAGGCCATGTTATTTGACCTTGATTTACCCCGACATTTATGGGCTAAAGCCTGCAATACGGCAGTGTATATCCAAAACAGGACACCTCATAGAGCCTTGAGTAAGAAGACTCCTGAGGAAGTTTTCATAGGGAAGAAACCAGAGGTAGGACATCTTCAGATATTTGGTAGCATGGCTTACTGTCATGTACCCAGCGACAAGAGAAGCAAGCGATATCAGAGTACAGAAAGGGGGTATCTTGTAGGGTACAATGATACCTCCAAGGCATATAGGATCTACATTCCTGACAGTAGGAAGGTTGTGATAAAATGCGATGTTTAGTTCATGGAGGATAGAGCATTTCAAAATCACGTGATATGCCGGCAGAGGATCAAACTGCAGAAGTTCCCTTGCTCCAAGAACAACAAGGGCACCAAGAAGAACAGACAAGAAGACAGACTTTGGTACCAAGGACAAGTACTAACATTTTGACAGAGGAAGATCAGGAAGATACTCAGTCAAAGGAGTCGTTAGATCAGGAAGAAGAGTTGAGAGAGCAACCTTCCACCAGTCGTCGGATCAGCAGGGAAGCTCAACAAATACTGAGGGACGTAGAAAATTTTATTGGGACTCCCAGAAACGGGAAGAGACAGCGCAGACCTCCTGATAGGTACCAGGCCTTGGTGGCTCAAGTAGAGGAACCTTCCAGCTTCCAGGAAGTTGTTCAGCACCAAGTATGCATAGATGCCATGATAGAAGAGTATGCTTCTATCATGACAAATGATGTCTGGGAAGTTGTACCCAGACCTCAGAGCAGATCAGTTGTTGGATCACGTTGGATCTACAAGATCAAGTACGTTGCATATGGCAGTGTAGAGAAATACAAGGCAAGGTTCGTGGCAAAAGGATATGCTCAGAAGGAAGGCATTGACTATGAGGAGACCTTCGCACCAGTTGCTAGATATACCTCCATCTGGATTGTCGTATCTTTAGCTGCACAGATGGGATGGGAGATTCATCAAATGGATGTCAAGACAACATTCTTGAATGGAGAAATTGAGGAAGAGGTATATATCGAACAGCCAGAGGGTTTTGATACTCATGAAAGGTGGTCTCATGCATGCAAATTAAAGAAAGCCCTGTGCAGGCTTAAGCAGGTTCCGAGAGCGTGGTATGGTCGGATAGATAGCTATTTGCAAAAGATGGGATTTTTCAAGAGTGATGTGGATCCCAATCTTTACTACTTGCTGGTAGAGGATAAGCCATTGGTACTAGTACTATATGTAGATGATCTGTTTCTCACAGGATCATCTAGGCTCATCAAGGATTGCAAACAGAATCTAGAATTTTACTTCGACATGAAGGATTTGGGGTTGATGCACTACTTCCTAGGATTGGAAGTTTGTCAAAAAGATGGAGATATCTTCATGGGACAGGAGACGTATGCCTTGGAAATTTTGAAAAGGTTTAGAATACAAGATTGCAAGCCCATGGCCACACCCATGATCACCAATTGGAAAAAGATAGATGCATCAGAAGATACAGACGTAGACCCCACCTTATACAGACAGCTCATCGGGTCATTGATGTATCTAGTTAACACCAGACCATACATTTTCTTTGTTGTCAGCACTCTTAGTCACCCAAGAGAGTGCATTGGGCCACAGCAAGGCACGTCCTAAGGTATGTACGAGGAATCGTCAAATTCAGTATCAGATATGGCAGAGGAGAGGATGTCAGACTTAGTGGATTCACAGATGCAGATTGGGCAGGTAGCTCAGTGGACAGGAAAAGTACCTCTGGGTATTGTTTCAACGTTGGATTAGGAATGGTGTCCTAGTGCAGTAGGAAACAGAAGTCAGTAGCATTGAGCACTGCCGAAGCAGAGTACATGGCAACTAGTACAACTACATGCGAAGAAATCTGGCTTTAGAAACTTCTTGTGAGTCTATTCAGAAGCAGGATGGAGCCAACTAGCATTTATTGTGACAATCAGAGTTGTATCAAACTCTCTAAAAATCCTGTATTTCATGATCGGTCCAAACATATTGACATCAGATGTCATTTTATCAGAGACTACGTTCAGCGTGGGGCAGTACAACTCCACTACATTCCCACAGGCGAACAAACAGCAGATATACTCACTAAGGCTCTGGGGAGAATCAAGTTCACTCAGTTCAGGGAACAGCTGGGTATGACTGAAAATCCATTTCAGTAAGAAATGGATCCTCAGCGCAATTGAAGGAAGGAGTTGCAGTACAGTGGAAGTTGGTAGTGGTAAGCAGAGTCAGTAGCAGTATAGATGCAGCATTTCTTGTGCAATGTTGGTGAGCAGCATCAACAGCACAGAAGTAGATGTTACAGAAGTCAGAACAACAGCACATTGAGTTGTTTTGCTAGAGCACTTTCCTCGCTAAGAGGGAGTGTTGATTTATGGTAGCATAGGATGTGCTCTAGCCTTGTAATTATGTATATGGGCTAAGACACATGTATTCCATGATACCCAGAAAGGATTTTGGAAGATTCTGTTGGAGTCCTGTGATTTGGCAGATTGGCATGCCAAGTGACAAGGCAACATGCAAACCAAGCTTTAGAGCTCTAGGATCTAGCCCTCCTAGTCTTAGTGAGGGATCTCTCAATATTTTTATAAGGATGTGTCTTGAAAGTTTTAGTAGTTGATTTTAGGCTAGTTATGAGGTGCAGGGTTGTTTGTTTTGTTTGGTTGGACAAATGTGTTTCATGCAGTATAGATAGAGCATGGGAATCTACAAGCCATTGGGCAATGGAGTCATGTGAAAATCCAAATAGTTCTGATTGAGAAGGAAGGGAAACCAGAGGGAAAATCTAACTCGGTCAAGGATCTGATGAATAATATATGTGAAATGGGATGAACATTAAGGACTAAGAGTGAAAAACAAACCAAACCCTTTCACAATGACTTAAAGGATTCGGGGAACGCCCTATTTCCTCCAGTAAGCTCACTGTTTTGGACTTAATCAATATAAACACTCAAAGAAAAGGAGAAATGCAGACTAAAACCTTCTTAATGAATCATAGGATTCGGGGAACGCCCTATTTCCTCCTATAAGTTTACTGCTGAAAGCTTAATCAACAAGACATACAATTGCATTCAAAGAAGAGGGAATGCCTTAGACATCTAGGACTGCAATTATAGGGACCTTCAACACAATAATTACAGTAAGAAACAGAGGGTATGATCGAAACAGACCTCTTTGTCAAACTGCAAGCATTAATAATTAAAGGGAGATTTCAGATACAATATTCAGTGGCAAAGAAAGAGGGAACGCCTAAACAACCTTTAGCACAACTGAATTAACCATTTCTGAAATAAAACAAACTGAATATTCAAGAGAGCTACTATACTACCCTGTCATGTTCAGTAGCAGAAAACATATAAACAGTGAAGGATAAACAAGTCAGAGGTGCTTCTAAGATACATTTCTCCGCCTAAACTTTTTATCCCACTGTAAGTCAAAGCATAATGGAACAAAGTGATAAACGGGAAACAATATTAACAAAAAGAGATTACTTCACCAAAACCAGGCTCAGGGATCCAAAGGTCCAGCGTCCTTCATCAACAGAAAAACAGAGACCTCCACACTCCTTCAGAACACCAATGCTTCTTCAAAGCAGCAATCTATGTATTACTTTAGAAATCACCAAATGCCAACATTTTACAATGAGACTTCAAAGAGTCTTTATAGAGAAAATGGGAAAAGTAGGTGAAGGAGGTTTTAATGATCATCGGAGACAAGAGTGCATTCGAATGCTCCATCCTGAGCCATAAATATTACATTAATTTCTGGACAGGATCAATAACTTTGTAGCTTGCTGAGACCATTTTGATATGACAGAAATCACCCACAGGGTGTCCTTGGGAGGAAAAACCATTTGGAGTGGTACTGTTATCTTCTTGGTGTGAGTTAAGTGAAAGAACGGGCTATGAGGGTTCCCATACTTCTAAATAACTGCTTCTGACAGTTTGCAGTAGCTTCTTCGGTGTAATAACTACTTGACAGGCTTGTGTGCATGGATATGGGTAATGTCTGTGTGAATCAACCTCTACACCAATAACTACTCTGTTTCTTTGTACTTCAACCTGTTTTAGCTCTGTTTATGCTTTCACTTTGTTGATTGCTCGAACTGCTTCTATACTGATGCCCTCCAAGATTTTATTAATCTTCTATGACTTGTCTTCTGCCACTAGATATGTGATCCTCATCTTTCTGAGTGTTTTGTGTACAGGTGGAGGGTTTCGTTGAGCTGGAGGGTTTACTGAGGGTTTATTTCTATGACCCATTGACCGTCATGAATTTACCCTTTCTTCTGGTTCCTTTAATGCTGATTCCTGGTCCCGAGATTGCTATCTGAGCCTTTGTGTCACCTTCGTAACTGTAGGAAAAACTGCTAACAGAGTTACTCTTTTACACCTGCAAACACACAAAAACTCGTTATGAAATCGTGTGGGCTTGGTTTAGACTGCTTGCAGAGGCTCTGGGGTGGCGGAGGAGCAGTGAGGAGGTGGTGCATGCAGCGGAAAAACGGAAGAAACCCTGGCAGAGCAGCTAACCAGGTCCGATGGAGGTCTGAGTGCGAAAGGGGACGTGGGCCGTTAGATTAGGACGATCTACAGTGGGGATCTCTCGATTAAGCGTTTCGGAAGAGATGGGAGGCAAACGAATTGAGATGGCGATATAACATGGACCGTGAGATCTCAGAGATCAACGGCTAGGATTAATTCGGGAGCGATGTCATGGAGAGCAGCGGTATGGCGGAAAACCGGTAATGGTTTTCGCATAGCAAAATGGGGGGAGGCGGTAATTTGCGTTTGGAATGCAATTCCATACATCGAGCGACACGTGGATTCTTAAAACCGCCTATTTCGCAAAATTTCGGAGCGTTAAACATCGGGTGTAAAAATTTTGTGAAATGGAGCTTGAGCCGTTAGATCGTGCGGTGTTGATCGGACGGTGCGGGTTGCATGCAATAGCGGCAATGTGTGCGGGTGGAGAAATTGGTGGGCCATGCGATGACGTGTGATGTTTGTCGCGTAGCGGGCGGGTGTTGGCTTATCGGGTTAAGTCCCGATCGTCAGATCTTTCGAATGGGCAGTCGAGATTTAGAGAGGAGACGGGAATGTTAAAAAGGGAAGAAGGCGCGGTAAATGAAATATATGGAGGAAAGGAGGCCCGATCTAGATTCGCTTGGGACCATAACGTCGGGAAAAGGAGAATAGACGGAAGGTCGGGGTTTTTAACATGAGGGTTCAATGTTTTAAGCGCCCGGTTGCGGGGCTTAGTCATACGAGACGGAGGGCTGAAAAATATAAGCCCTTGGGGGCTTAATAACTTATAATGCAAAAGACTATTTTTTAGGCCAAAAACAAGGATTTTCAAGGCCAAAATGGAGTTCCGATAGATGAACATGGAGGGATTTGAACCAAATAAACGGGAGACATAAGGTTTAAAATGGGTTTTGATGCTTTTGGAGGTTAAGATGGAGGAAAAGGAAGAGTTATAGGGGGAAGAATGAATGATCTGGAGGAAATAATGAAAATGAAATGGAGAGGTGAAAATGAAAAAGTGGAGTCTTGGAAGCAGTTTTCATTAGTAAACAGCAGATTTTGGAGAGCTTTTTTGAGGGAAATAGCAGTGAAGATTATTTCAAAGGATAAATAATCATCATAAGACTCCAAAGATGATGGATTTTCAAAGGAAGTATATCTCTTGAAGGCTTGAAAACAAATTTAGCCACCACTAGGTATATCAGAATTTATAGGTGGCTAATAGATTCCACTTAGAGATGGTTTAATTAAAATAATTAATCATTTTTTAATGGTTTCCTAAGTGTAAACTTAGGGAAATTGATTAATTAAAGGGTATTAATTAAACTTAGTGTGAATCTTCTAGAAAAAGTCATGGATCACCTGAAAATTAATCTTAGACCTTGATTATGTTTTAATTTTTGCCGTTGAAAGTTCAATAGAAGAATATAAGAAGGAGGGTGACGGGCCTATGGAAAGACACATCAGATGGAGAAAGAATCAAGAGTTCGATTTCTTCAGTGAGAGGAAGAATCGAAGTGGTTCTCATTTGCAAAGAGGGGAAGATGAAATCTCTAGGAGGACGAATTTCTGAAGCATAGAGAGTGCATGAAGAGGAGTGGGAGAGGAGCCAAAGCATCAACGTGAGTTACCCTAGCAGCAAGTATGCTGGGCCGACGTAGAGAAGCAGAGGGAGTTTCATTTTCTGTTGGAGGGGCAGCTGAGGGTTCATCCAGTGTCAGGGGGACATTTCGGGAAGGAAGGAGCATTCTAGTCTCATACAACAGCAATCACAGAAGCAGCCACGACAAGCAGCAGAAGCAGTGACACAGTGACAACGTGAGTGACGCAGTCATGCACGCAGAGCCAGTCAGTGTGGGTGCAAGTCAGTGCCGGAACTCAAATGGTGATGTGAGAATTGTCTCACTCAGTCTTTTCTCATCATAATTCTTCAGGTGATTGATTGACATTTACAATCACATATTTGTACTCAGAATTTTTGCATAATAAAGAAACCCTCAAATCTGTTGCACCGGTTTTCCCACATTGGGGTTTTTCGGGGACAATTGTCCAAAAATAACGGTGTCTATGTGTGATTACTTGTGCTATTTTTATATGTGATTTGTTAATCGTAAAGTATGCAACATATTTTATTTTGTTATTTAACACAAGAGAAATGTTAAATAATTGTGTTTGACAATGCAATAGAAGAAATTTAATAAGTAGCTGCAGTAGAATTCTCCATTATGAAATTTTTCACACTTAGCAGGGGAAAACCCCTATTAAGGGAAAACATGATCAACTCTTTCTCTAGTAGATTAAATAAGATTGAGAAAAACTTGACCCTTTGACCACAGACTTATTCCATCCAGCAACTTAGCCCAAATTAGAACTTAGTTTCTTCCTTCCTACAAATTCTATAATATCATTCTTTCATCTTGCAACTATTATTCTTGGCCTCTACAAATTCGTATATTCGACTCCTGCAATAGTCATACTTTGTTCCCACAACAGTTCGATATCCGAAACTAATCTTCTTGGTTCCTGCAATTTTTTGGTTCTTGTAACCGGCTCCAGAATAAATCGCGTGACAAAAAATCATCATGATGGATTGACAAAATTCTCTCCCAGATCTTCGCACTACCTTATTTTTATGTTCCAACTGCAAATCAACCTTGTTATTAATTCCTCCTCTAATGGGTCGAGTTCACTCCTATATATAGTTGTTGGAGTGCCCTTTAATAAGCCGACATGAACAATAGTAGAAGTCGAAGTGTTTAAACTTGAGTTGTAGTAGGCCAACATGAAGGGGACGTGATTGTCTTTGTAGGAGAGGGAGTTGACTTGGTGGAGGAATCCTTTTGACACAACAATTTTCTTCCTTTGACTTTGACTTAATAAAAAAATCAATGTTCCATCGAGTTTTCGGGACGGAGAACGTGGGAGCAGGGGATACGTACACGTATATAAGCAATTCCGAAATTTTCTTGGAAACGGGGAATCCCAGAGCCATAAAAATTATAAAATTATTAAAAATTTAATATGTAAAAATAAAAAAATAAAATCCCAACAATATGTTAATATCTAAATTAGTAGAATTAAAAACACACGCACTGTTGCTCCTCGACCGCACGCCCCTGTGGCTGCTGCGCATAGCAACCCTCTCTCTCCATAGCCGCCTCCTTTCAATGGATTCCAGCGGGGGCTCGCCCCCCCCCCCCCCCCTCCTCTCCCCCCAGAGGTCCTCGCATTCAAATCAATGGTTGCAGCATGCAATAAGTGACCCTCCTCTGCCATGCAACAGAAGTTTGTTAACAAAATGGATAGTATCCCCTCGGTTGCACTCCCTGAAGAAGAAACCTGCAGAGTAGCTTTGAATCTAGCAGAGAGGTGTCTTATAGGCCAGTTCATTGGTCTCTGGCCTTCACCAAAGTCTGTTGAATAGTGGGTACAGAGGAACTGGATCCCGTTAACCAAAGAGGGCATAAAAAGCTACTTTGTGGGTAAAGGCTTTTTCGTGTTCGTATTCAAGAGTGCAGAGGACAGAAGTTTAATCTTCAGGAACGGACCATATTTCATGGGTCCGCAAGGATTATACCTAAACAAATGGTCGCCTGATTTTGATCCCGCCCAGTATGTTCCATCTGTTGTTCCTATCTGGGTACGTCTACCCCACCTTCCCCTTCATTGCTGGAATCAAAAGTCTCTTCAGATAATCGGCAATGCCCTAGGAAAATACATAGACCAAGCCGTTAAAAAAGATCAGTATTCGTGTGCCCGCATATGTGTCGAAGTCGATCTAGAGGAGGGGCTGCCAAAAGCAATCAAGCTCACGGTTGCCGGATGGACTCATGTTTAAGAACTGGATTACGAACAGCTTCCCTTCAAGTGTAGACACTGCCATAGTCATGGAAATTTCGCAAAACACTGAAAGAAAAAGGCTAAGGAACAGCCAGAGAAACACAATGGCGAGCAATGGACCCTAGTCCAGAAAGCAACACATCAAAAAAAAGGTAGTGGGAAAGGCATTCAGAAGGAGCACCCTAGTAGCTCCAATCCCACTCAAGAGAGGGGTCCAAACTCAAAGGATAAAGAAAGCAGCCAGGGCATTCCCTCAGAAACAGCCCCAGAAAATGTTGAACAGGCAGCACCACCCATCTCCAACAAAGAAGATGAAGAAGCAGCCCAACCAGAAGCTTCCCAAGGTAGCCGCTCCAACCCCTCGTATGCAGAAGTCACAAGGAAAAAGCCAATCGATAGCTCAGGTTCATCTGAGGATGAGACCTACAAGCGCCCATCAAAAAGAGCCGGAAGGAAATCCTCCAAAGAAGCAAGGGAGGAGGAGGCTGAAAGACTGAAAACTCAAGGCAGCCAGCCCACAATAGAGATGTTTATTGGGAGAAATAGCAGAGCAAGGCCTCCTAAGGGAGGTTCACACCCCCCCTCTGGTAAATAATGCGACTCGTCTCTTGGAACTGTAGAGGCTTGGGGAACCCCTCGAAAACTGAAGCCGTCAAGGATCTACTGAAAATTTACCCCCCAGATATTCTCATGCTCCAAGAGACAAAAATCGAAGGGCAAGCCCTTCTCGACATCAGCAAGTTGAAGTGGAAGAAAAGCGCAGGCAAAGCAGTAAGCTCAAGGGGATCTTCAGGGGGGCTGGCAACCCTATGGACAGATGAACTTTTTCATCTGAACAATTCCTTTGAAACCCAGCATTGGATCTTCACTGAATTAACGCATTGTACAAGTAAGTTGACCATCTCGCTTTTCAAACTTTATGTCCCAGTCCTTTACGTTGAAAAAAGAGAATGTTGGAATTCTCTCTTAGCATTCTTAGAGCAGCATAGCCCCAATAACATCATCCTTGCTGGAGACCTGAACATTGTACTAAAATCTAAAGAAAAGAGAGGTGGTAATAGCAGTAGAGATCATGTGTTGCCTTTGGTGGAAGATCTCATCCAGCAATAGGATCTACTCGATTTCAACCCGGTAAGAGGCCTCTATACATGGACTAATAACAGGACCGAGGAGGATCATATTTCTGCCAACCTGGATAGATTCTTAGTGCAAGGTTCGCTGATGATGAACAATAAGATAATCACTACAAAAATCCTCCCTAAATTAACTTTAGACCATAAGCCCATTCAACTGCTCTTGGAGGATGAAGAAGACTTGGGCCCAATCCCCTTTCGCTTCAGTCCCCTCTGGATTGAAAGGGAAGGTTTCATTGAAACAGTGAAAATAGTATGGGCCAAACCAATCTCAGGATCGCCATGCTATGTTTGGGAGCAAAAGCTCAAGGCAACAAAACAAGCCCTGAAAGAATGGATAAGAAAACCAACCCCAACCCCAACCAGTCAAAGAAAAGAAGCAGTGCAATCTTTGGAGGACTTACAAGTTGAAATGGAAAGCAAGGATATCACCTCAAAGATGATTGACAAAGAGGTAAAAGCCCAAAGTTCTTCCTACCGCTCCTTTCGAATGGAAGAAGAGTATTGGAGAATCAAATCACGCAGCCTGTGGTTGAAGGTCAGGGACCGAAACACTTCATTCTTCCATCGTCAATATAGAGCTCGGCTCACTCGCAACCACATCTCGGAAATATCAACTGCAGAGGGACAGATCTGCAAAGGGTTTATTCAAATTAAAGAAGCAGCAGAAAACCACTTCAAAAATCTTTATAGTGCAAGCACTCAAGGCAGTGAGGAGGAAACAACAGATCTCCTCTCAAACATTTCCCTTCTGGTCGGCCCTGAAGACAACCTTGTCGTCATCAACCCCTTCACAGAGGAAGACATCATCAATGTTATTTGGTCTATGGAGCCTGATAAGGCCCCTGGGCCTGACGGTTTTACCATTCACTTCTATAAGATTTGCTGGGACATCATCAAATTTGACCCTCAGAAAATGATAAGAGGATTCCAGAAAAAAGCAAAGGTAGGAGGAGGAACCAACTCCACATATCTTGCCTTAATCCCAAAAGATGTCAACCTAGAAAATTTTGCCAAATTCGGGCCCATATCAATTTGCAACGCCCCCTACAAAATTTTGGCTAAACTCCTGGCAAACAGAATTAAACCTTTACTCAAAAGGTTTATCTCCACCTCCCAAGGAGGTTTTGTAGAAGGTAGGCACATCTTGGACAATGTCATCCAAGTGTAAGAGGCTATACATTCAAGTAAACAGCAAAAAGAGAAAGGAATGCTGATAAAACTTGACATGGCCAACGCTTTCGACAGGGTTAATCGCTTCTGCCTCACCAAAGTCTTACTCACCTTCGGCTTCTCACCCCAGTTTGTTAGCCTTATCAAAGCATGCATTGATAACCCCTAGATTGCCCCGCTGGTCAATGGGTGCCCTACCTCTTTTTTTTCAAGCCTAGAGAGGTCTAAGACAGTGCTGCCCCCTCTCTCCTTTTCTGCATATTCTATTGGTAGAAACACTCAACAGAAAACTCACAGCTGAGAGAGTTGCTGGTACTCTTCTTGGTCTTAGAATTTCCAATGGCAATGATCCCATGAACCACGCCCTCTTCGCGGACGCTCTCTTCTCCTTGGAGGAGCCTCCCCCAGAATTGCAAAGGCCTTCGATTCAGTCATCAAAAGTTACTGCAGAGTTACAGGAGCTTTAGTTAGCAAAAGAAAGAGTGAAATCTATGGGCGGAACTTGGAGCAGCATGAGCTCACGAACATTTCGCAGCTCCTGGGGTTTAAAGGCTATGCCCATTGGGACAAGATCAAGTACCTGGGATTGCCTATAACGAATGGAGTTAACAAAAGGTCGTTGTGGAGCGACATCATCAGTAAAATTAAGACAAAAATCTCAGCATGGGGAGGCCACTGGCTCACAAAAGGTGGAAAAGTTATCCTTATTAAAACTCTGTTGTCAGCGTTGCCAATCTACCAAGCTGCATTTCTCTTGGCTCCAAAAAATGTGATGGATCAAATATCCAAACTCCTTCGAGATTTTCTCTGGCAAGGGGGAAAAGGGAATCAACACAAAATTCATTTGGTTAGTTGGGACATTGTTAAAAGAAATAACTCTAAGGGCAGATTACATATTCGAGATCCATCACTTGTTAATCTCGCTCTTGGAGGCAAAATCCTGTGGAAGTTGTATAACGAACCAAACCACCCTGTAAGTCAAATTCTCAAGACAAAATACGCAGAAGGAACTTCTCTCAGAAGCCTGCAAGCAAGCAACACTGTAAACTGCACCCAAGCTTGGAACTTATGACGCAAAAGTCTGCAATTCTTCAAGGAAAAGGTGTATCGCATCCCGGGTAATGGCAAGAGAACGAGACTGTGGGAAGACGAAATAATGGACTGTGAACCTCTCTCAGATACTAAGGAAATAGCAGAAATCAAAGACTGGCTCATACACGCTGGCATCCACAGCTTGTATGACCTCTCCACGTGGGACAGCAAGGGCAACTGGAGCGGCTGGGACTTTCACGGAATCCCTGCACGACTCCTCCAGCAACAAAAAATCATCATAGATCTACTCAACGAGGCAGCTCCAGTGCTTCGAAATATGAAGGACTCATGGGGCTGGGGTCATCCAGGAAGGTACACCACAGCTGCTGGCTACAACGCTCTTCATCCCACAAAAAACAATAAAAAGTATGGGATCCCTACGACCTTCCCAAAGTAAATTTTTTTCCTGGACGGTGGTGCATAATAAAGTTCTAACTGGAGACAATCTGGCCAAGAGGAGTATTTCTGGACCGCACAGATGTGCACTTTGTAGAAGCAACACTGAAACAGCTAAGCATCTTTTCATTGACTGTTTATTTGCCAAAGAAGTGTGGGGCTATATCCTTCACAACCTTCAGATTCCTGCCCCCTCTCATAACTCAGTTTCCGATCTATTTGCCTCATGGAGTCAAATCTATCCCCACGATATCCCCATTAAATCCCTATGGAACAGAATTTGGAATGTCATCCCCAAATATGTTTGTTGGCAACTTTGGTTGGCCCGGAATGACCAAATTTTTAATGAAACCTCTCATACTCCCTTGAAAGTAGCAGCCAAAGAAAAATCTCTCCTACTGGAAGCTGCTCAGCAATCTTATTTCAAAAAAGACCTCTCTCCTCCCAGAAGAAAAGAGCTGGCTAGATTCTCTTACCCCCCATCCTCGGAAGCATCCCTTGGTTTCCCCCTCTGCAAACCCTGAATGGCAAAAAAAAGACATTGATATCATTTTTCAAGAGTGGTGGCAGAAGCAACACTTAACCATGATTTTCTTCGATGGGGCTTCCAAAGGGAACCCAGGTGCAGCTGGAGCAGGGGGTGTTATGTATTCTCCGGATGGTTCAAGAAGGGACTGCTTTTGCTGGGGTATTGGGCAGAAAACCAACAACCAGGCAGAGATCCTAGCCCTCCTCGAAGCATGCCAAATAGCACAAGAAAGAGGCATCAAAGACTTTCAAGCTTTTGGAGACTTAGAAATTCTCATCAAAAACTCAACACGAAGGAACTGTTCAATAATGCGAGTCTCAACAAAACTATGAGTAGATTAAAGAGAATCCTCCTCGAACTTGACAACTACAAATTCTTCCATATACTAAGGAACTCGAACAGTGAAGCAGACTCCATGGCAAACAAAGGTTGCACTCTCCTGAAAGGACAGCTCAATATTAATGATGAGATATCATTCCAAACTTGCATCTCTTGATTGTAATGTAACCTATATCAACTCAAGAAAGATGGATAGGAGAAATGTACTCTTGGTTGTTTTGGCTAAGGCCCAACCAACTACCTTCAAATAAATAAAAACATATCCGTTTTAGTTAAAAAAAAATAACTAAATTAGTAGATAGTAAATCTTATCAATAATGAAATGCACATCTAAATACGATCATCATTTCGTATTAGACTATTGTGAAGTAAAATTATCATTTGACATTTCTGCAATCATCAATGTAAATCAAAAAATAAATTACTAAATTGAATCTATCATTTGACATTATGCAATGTTCCATCTAAATTCATCATTTGGCAATGGGCATTAATATTATGCAAGGTATATCTAAATTAAATTCATCATTTGACAATTGAAACTACAAAATGCACATCAAAAATTAAATTCATCGTACGACAATGACATTTGAAGTATAAAACAACCATAGAAAACTGAACTAAAAATAAACATAAAAAGCAGTGAAACACAAAAAATGTTTTTTTAATTGTTATTAGCGAAAAAATTCGGGGGACATGTCCCTGCATCCCCTCGTCCCCCCCACAAGAGAGACGCATTTCGTCACCAAAAAAACGCCCCCTTAGAGTTTCCCCAAGTTTTCCAAAAAAGGGGACATGGGGAAAGTTTCCCCAAGAGTTTCCCCATCTCGGGAGTGTGGGGGAGCGGGGAAGCGCGTCCCCCACCCTGGGGGACGCGTCCCCGTGGAACATTGAAAAAAATCCTAAAGCACACAATGGGTGCTATGACGTATGGACCATTGACCCAAGCATGAAACCCATGCTTTAATAAGTCAATTTTTTGTTTTACAATAAAAAATATTTTTCTTTCTTTTGACAATTACATCATGACTCAAATATAATTATGAAGACTGGCACTAGTTACATTCGTCAACACTCCCTCTTAACTTGGGAGATATTCATAATTTATACATATACATATAGGTACAAGGATGAACTCAAAATGATATGATCTACAAAGAGTTATAAAGCACACGCAATGCTATAGATTAGATACCTGACCAGGGTACTCTAATTGGGTGGGACTAAGGTGTACTCAAGCTTTAGCCACTCTAGGTACCATCAGGCTTTTAAGCTCTAACGCCAACCTAAGGATTTGGTGCGTATCCAAGGTCAAAGCTCCAAGACCAACGCCACCCTCCCTACTTCGGGATCTAGACATCAACACATAGGTCAACCAGATGTCCTCCCAAGCATCATGTTGCCACAAGATGCTTCATCTCTTCTAATTAGATATATATCCACCAATCCAAGCATGCTTCAAACGTTCAACCTTTTATGGAGAGATCCTACACAAAAACAACCCCAATCAGTAATAAACCTTCAAGTATATATAAAAGTAAACACAAACCTTTGGGGTCCTCAATCATTCTGATGTTACTTATATCATCAAGTTAAATACAACTTGTTGGAAGCTTTCTTTCTTCTTTCACTTCTTCAATAGCACCATATACAACCTCAATACTCTTCAAGTCTTTTGTTTGCAAATCATCCATAGTACTTTCATTCGTTCTTTCCTCAAGGTATTCAATATGGCTATCATAATATGCCCTCCCTCTCAACTCGAGAGATATACCTTTTCTTCTATCCAAGTTCCCTCCCAACTTAGGGAGATCAACAACTTCCTTCTTTTATAATACCGGAGTAATTCTATCGTTTCAAGGCTTCATTTCTTTCTAATGAATCAAGGTCAACTTTGATTATCACCATTCTGGTAGCTCCCCTCATCATGCTTATCATTATGAACATATTCAACAACTTGAAGATCATGTACCTGCTAAATTTTAATAGCAAATACAACCAAATACAAATATACAGAACCATGAAGTCAAACAAAATCATGTCATTACAATGGAAGCATCAAAGCATTCAAACTTTAAGCATCAAATACCTAAACCTAGTTAGGTTCATAATTAGCAAGGGTCACATATTTTTACATACTAGACTTCAACTTCTTTCTAGGGTTTTGTCATAAACCCTAGACTGCATCTATGAGACAAAGCCTTAGATAAATAACAATCCAATCATAGTACTATACATCTAACGTTTCAACAATATGCTTTTAGATTTTATATGTCAGACTCTACTAGGGTTTGTTGCAAACCCTAGATTTTATCATCAAAGCTAAATCATATCAATAATCATCATGCTCTAGAATATCAATCTCTACCCTAGTTTTCATCAAGATAGCATACTTTCAGATTTAGGGTATCATTTGCATCTTATATCAACATGTATTAGGTAAACCCTAGATACAAACATCAATACATCAAAGTTAGATATACAAAAAATTTGACCAGTATAGGGTTTCAATCATACGGAAAAATATACACCTACGGTTTCATTCCTAGGATCTTAAAGGGTTTTGATCATAAACCCTCATTAACCAAACCCTAAAAATCTAGGGTTTCATTATATAACCTAGACATTAACAGCAAAACCCTAACAAACTAGGGTTTTTACTATAACATTATCAAAACCCTAAACTTCAAAAGAATAGGATTTCTAGATTTTATCAACAATCCCTAAGTAAACTAGGGTTTCATTATTGACATACCCTCGTCATAGAAAGGCAAGGGTTTCATAGTGAACCCTAAGGGTTAGCGTTTCACAAGAATGATCAAATGACAAGAGATAGGATAATGAGGGTAGATTTAATCTAATAATTAATCACCCTAACAAGACTCTCTATGACTCAAAAACTAGACACAAAGATGTTAGTAGTGTAAATCAAATTTCAAAAGAGAATGGTCATACATTTTGTATGAAGAAAACCTTGCAACAAAACTTATAGTTTAAGACATACCCTGAGTTGTTTTTTAACAAACCTTGTAAGACTAATTCTTGAAGGGCTTCCTTTAAAACAAAACTTCTTTCATGATTCAAGTCTTTCCTTTGTAGTCTCCTCCATAACCTGTGAATTCTGTAAGCTTAGTCTTTCTAAGGAAAATACAAGAGAAACATAAAATAATACTTATCTTTTATGAAAAGGTGGAAGTTTCTTCTTGAAGGACTTCCTCTTTATCATAATCCTTATCAATTCTTTTATGTACCTGCAACATTTAGTTGACAAGCATCAAAAGTATACAAGTACAAGGGTATAATAAAAAACTTCAAACCCTAAGTTATTTTTCAAGATATCAATTCTAGTTTTTCAAATTCAATTATGTATTTTACTAGGGTTTCCAATTATTCCCTAGACTATCTACTAATAAGCTTGGGTTATTAGAGTTTCTTAGCTAGGGTTTATAAAAAAATTAGCATTTATCAACAAAAAGGTTACAAACCCTAGAAAATCCTTAATCAAGTTGAGTTAAACCTTATATGAAAAATGATTATACATACCTTAAGGGCTACTTACCTTGGTCCTTCATGTCTACTTCAACTGTTTCTTTAAGATGCGAAGAATACTCCAAGGATGTCAAAGTTAAGGACTTCCTATGATGTCAAGGTCTTCTTAAGAGCTACTTGTAAATTTCAGAATTTTTGAGATTCTTAAATCTTTGGTCCTGTGGCTAGGGTTACTTCATTGGTTAATGTTCTTTTCAAGAAACTTGGTTCTTTAGAAAAATAGCTTTGAAGAACATTACGAATTCAAATTTTCTCATATATCATTCTTATGCTGAGAATTTTGATTCTCAAGATCTTTATAATTTGGATATCTTGACAAGGCCTAGAGAGATCTTCTTGGTGTCTTTCTTTTTGTCTAGGTCTACGGCCCAAATTTTGTAGTGTCTTTCTGTAATATACTTCATATTTTAACCATATGAATTGAGGAGATTTCGAATTATAGATCACGGTTACAGAATTTTGATCTTTGAGATGCTTTACAGAACCTCTCTTCGTATCATAAGGAACTCGGCCTTAATTATGTTGGTTGTCCAACTTCTTGGATTTATAGAATGGTGTTACCAGTGTTTTATTTGGATACTTTTGTTCCTTTAGCTCAAGCCTGTGGACTAGTTAAAGAGATACGTCCAGAATGCCTTAAACTCAAAGTGTCTTTTAGGAGTTCGGTACTAGCTTCTATGTCTTGACTTGAAGTCTTTGAGAATTTCTTACTGCCCTTGTGCCAAAGTCCTTAGCTCTGTTACCATGTTGAGAAATATAGGGCATCGTATGGATTAGGTTCTTTAGGTAGATTTCTCTTAGACTTTGACATTTTCTTGTGATTGCTCTTTTCTTCTTATTAGTTCTTCTTTCAATTGATTATGTTCCTTTCATCAAGAAAAATTCCAAACAAGATCATAGCAAGGGACACAAGGTATAGGCACACAGCTAGGGAAAAACCCCTATGAAGGAGAAAACCCAGTCAACTCTTTCTCTAGTAGATTAAATCTGATTTAGACAAACTTGACCCTTGGAACACAAACTTATTCCCTCCACCAAATCTGCCCCAATTAGAAATTAGCTTCTTCCTTCCTGCAAATTTTGCAGTCTCATTCTTTCATCTTGCAACTATTATCCTTGGCCTCTAAAACTTAGTAAGTTCGATCCCTACAATAGTCATACTTCTATTCCTGCAACAGTTCGAACCCTCCAACCAAGGTTCTCGGTCCCTGCAATTATGTAGCTTTCCCAACGGACTTGTTCTCAGTCCCTGCAACTATGTCACTTATCCAACAGACTTTTTCTCAGTCCCTACAACTATGTAACTTATCCAACAGACTTTTTCTCAGTCCCTACAACTATGTAACTTTTCCAACAGACTTCTCTCCTAGACCTTCTTATAGCCTTATTTTTTTGTTCCAACGTCAAATTAATCTTCTTGTTCTTCGTTCTACTTTAATGGTTTGAGTACACTCCTATATATAGTTGTTGGAGTGTCTTTTAATAGGTCGACATGAGCAATAGTAGAAGCCGACTTGTTTAAACTTGAGTTGTAGTAGGCCGACATGAAGGAGAGGTGGTTGTCTTTGTAGGAGAGGGAGTTGACTCAGTGGAGGAATCCTTTTGACACAAAACAATTTTCTTCCTTTCAATTTGACTTAATAAAAAGAATCCTAAAGCACACAATAGGTGCTATGTGACCTATGGACCATTGCTAATTTTGGACAACTAGGTCCAACTCCATGTTGTGATGCTCAGATGAAGATAACAATATTTTTATTGGATTCCTCTTTCGGAGAGGTGCAAGATCGATCTAAAGATCATCTTGATCCGATGAGAAGAACATTTATTTTGAATTTATTCAAGATATGTGCAGGTCGGCCTTAAGGTTTTGTGCCCCAGCAGTTGTGTCACACACCCTCACTCATGGATATATATTGGTCAATGTTGGAGGACATTTTCACTCATCTCATCCTCACACATTTCTCTCTCCTCATCTGATTGGTTCAATGACCTTGGTGACTCTTCTCTCCACACGTGGGAAAATTCCAGCAGCAGCACATTTCTGATTTTGGTCTAGGGTTTTTGCAGCAAACTTTGACTAGCGTTCACTTTGGTCAACACGAGGTCAAAAGGACCTGAAACTCTCCCAAAAGTTCGATTTTCCTAATCTGCATTTTCTGGCACTATTCCTGAGGCAAGACGTTGACTTTGACTTTTCTGCGTTGACCTAGCTACTACTGCTATTTGTGTTGACCATTGACTGATAGTGTTGACTTTTGAGTTGACCGTTTGGTTGTCCTAGAGGGTTGTGTGACATTGCTGATTGGCTGCCCATATTGAGACTTTGTTGGTTGAAGCATCTTGTTGACTGCCGTAATGCACCAACACACTTATATATTTCTGGTTTGTCTTCCGTCGATCTACTAGTATGTTCTATCAGCATTTTACTTTATTGTTTATGTGATTGTTGTTTGATATTGAAGAAAAAGTAAAGTTGCATCAAGCATAGAACATCTACAAAAATTTACATGGTATCAGAGCAGAGATGAAGACAAAGCCCTAATTTGTAGCAATCACCGAAGAAGAGGATGGGTTCCTCAAACTACAATGGCTTTAAGGCTAATGACAAATTGACTGGGAAGGATGACTTCCATGCTTGGAAGATGACATTGGATCTTAAATTGGAAGACCAAGATGTCATGGACTATGTGCAGGGTAAAATCCAAGAACCTCCATCCACTGCAACTACTGCTAAAACAAAGTATAAGAAGGGGGAGATCAAAGCAAAGTTGATGATCAGGGACTCAATTCACAAGAGTCTGGTTGCCTACATCTTTAAGTTGGGCACATCCAAAGAGATGTATGATAAGTTGGTCCACATGTTCAAGGCTAACAATGCGAATCAAGTCTTATTCTTCAAGAATCAATTGAAGAATCTGAAGAAAGGCAAGGATGAGTCTGTTCAATCATACTTTCTGAAGTTGACCGAGATCAGGAACAATCTGTTGGCTATTGGGGAGACAATAGTTGATCGGGAGATGTTTCTCACCGCACTTGGAGGGCTCTCATCCGAATGGCATGTGTTCAACACTACCATTCTCAATAACAATGTGATACCTGACTTTGACAAAGTACTATCGAGATGCGTACAAGAAAAGACAAGGATGTAGGAGTATGAAAATGAAGGAAATGTTGCCTACGTTGCTCATTCTAGAAGAAGAACTTTGGTGGTCCAAAGAACAAAGGAAGAGCAGGGGCCCAAGGAAATAAGGGCCAGTGTTACACTGGTCATAGGCCAGGTCACTATGCTAGAGAATGCCCTTTCAAGAAGGATTCTCTCGATGATGATGACAACAACAACAACTGGAGGAATGGCAATCAAAGGAACAACAGGTTCAAGGGGAAGAGGAAGGCTCCCTCCGGCGGAAATGGTCAACCTTTTAAAAGGTCGAGAAATTCCAGGTATGAGGAATCAAATGTTGTTGATAAAAGAAATGAATTCATTCTTGTATCTTCCCTCTCTGCTGCATCTCCACCCAACACTATGGATGTTTGGTTGATAGATAGTGGTGCCTCAAGGCACATCACTAGGTTCAAGGAAGCACTTTCTGATATGGTTGAGAAGGATACTAATCTGGAAATTATCCTTGGAGATAATGCCACATATCCCGTGAAAGGGACAGGGACTGTGACCCTCCACTTGTCTCAAGGTCAAGTCCTCCGCTTACAGGATATACTCTATGTGCCTAATTTGAAGAAGAACCTTGTGTATATATCGACCATGGAAAACAAAGGTTTCAATGGGGCATTCATTGATGGGAAGGTGTGCATCTAGAAGAAGAGCTTCAAGGAAGCTATCACGATTGGGTTTAGAGTTGATACACTCTACCAGGTTGGAGGAAGTCCACTGGGAGCGATGACGTGCGATACTATTCGACAGACAGAACTATGGCACCGAAGGTTTGGACACCTTCACTACAAGGTCATTCCCGAAGCAAGGAAGGTAGTGACAGGGATGCCCGAGTTTTCAAATAATTATGAAGGTGTATGTCAGGGTTGTGTCAAAGGAAAGCATACAAGGGGACCTTTCCCCTCAAGTGTCACAAAGACATCTAATGTCTTGCAATTGATACATTCTAATCTATTTGGGATGTTGCCCATGACATCCTTGGGAGGATGTTCTTATTATATGACATTCATAGATGACTTCTCTCGCAAAACCTGGATATACTTCTTGAAGAAGAAGGATGAGGCTTTCGTGTGGTTCCGTGCTTTCAAATCCTTGGTGGAAAATCTGACAGGGAAGAAGATCAAGATATTGAGGACTGATAATGGCACTGAATATGAGACGAACGAGTTCAAGAAATTTGGCAGAGAAACTGGCATCAAGATGGAGACCACAACTGTCTATACTCCTAAGCAGAATGGCGTTGTTGAACAAAAGAATAGAACCATTGTGGAAGCTACCCATTCCATGCTATGTGACTAGGGTCTACCGAAGTTTCTGTGGGGAGAAGCTGCGAACATTGTTGTGTACATAGAAAACCGATGCCTGCATTCCGTTGTGGACTCCAAAACTCTCGAAGAGGTTTTCACTAGTAAAAAGACTGATGTCTCACATTTTAGAGTTTTTGGATGTCCTGTTTATTTTCATGTGCCGAAAGAGAAGAGGAGCAAGCTGGATGCTTCTGGGAAAAAGGGAATGTTTGTGGGCTACAGCGAAACTTCGAAGGCCTATAGAGTCTATGTGCCTGGTCAAAGGGAAGTGGAGATATGCCACGATGTCACATTTGACGAAGATGCTTCCCTGAGGAAAGTAGTCAATCTTCCGAGATCTGAGGAAGATCATGAAGCAAAGCCTGGAAATCAAGAAAAACCAAAGGATGAGACGATGTCCCATGTTGAAGGACCAATGGACACGATTGATCCACCTCCTTCGATAGGGAAGAGACCATCATGGCTGAGGGACACTCTCGAGGATGCCGAGGGACATATGGCCCCAAGGGGGACATTTCGTGAAAGCAAGAAGCTGAATAGATACCAAAGGTATCTAGCAGCCATGAATACTATTGTACAATCTGAGCCTAGATCTTTTGAGGAAGCTGTAAAGCATCAAGTCTGGAAGGATGCTATGCACGAAGAGTATGAGTCCATAATGAACAATGATGTCTGGGATGTGGTTCCAAGACCAGAGGACAAAGCAGTTGTCACCTCAAAATGGCTCTACAAGATCAAGCATGGATCTGATGGAAGTGCTGAAAAGTTCAAGGCAAGATTCGTTCCCGTGGCTTCTCTCAAAAGGAAGGCATAGACTATGATGACATATTTGCACATGTGGCCCGATATACCACCATCTGATCTATCATAGCCCTTGCTGCTACGCAAGGATGGAATCTTCATCAGATGGATGTGAAGACCGCATTTCTGCATGGTGCGATAAAGGAAGAGGTGTATGTGGAGCAACCTCTGGGGTTCCAAGTCCAAGATCGAGACACCCATGTCTGCAGGTTGAAGAAGGCCCTCTATGGCTTGAAGCAAGCACCCAAAGCTGGGTACGAGAGGATAGATAGCTACCTGATGAAGCTAGGCTTCACTCATAGTAATGTTGATCCGAACCTTTACTTCAAAGTTGATAGAGAGAAGCCTCTCATTCTTGTGTTGTATGTGGACGACCTCTTCCTGATAGGTGCTAACCCTCTCATTCATCAGTGCAAGAGGGAGCTCACTACTGAGTTCGAGATGAAGGACCTAGGACTGATGCATTACTTCCTAGGCCTGGAGGTCTGGCAGAGACCTGGGGAGATTTTCCTCTCTCAAGGAAAATACATTGTGAAGCTTCTAGAAAGATTTGGTATGGTGGACTGTAAGTGCGTGTCGACACCGATGGAGCTCAACTTTAAGAATTTGAGTGGCAGCGCTGTTGGGCCCGTGTTAGAAAATCCTATTGAGCATCGTCAACTCGTAGGGGCCCTGATATTCTTAGTGAACACCCGTCCGGACATATGTTTTGCAGTGAACACTTTGAGTCAACATATGGTTGAGCCTCATCACACTCACTGGGTTGGTGCCAAGAATCTGTTGAGATATCTTCGGGGCACGATAAACCATGGGCTGAGATACACTGTCGGGAGCGTGACACTCCTTGGATATACTGATGTTGATTGGGCTGGCAGTGTGGTGGATCGTAAAAGCACATCAAGATGTTGCTTCACATTTGGATCTGCTTCGATATCATGGATGAGCAGGAAGCAGAAGTCGGTGGCTTTGAGCACCACGAAGGCTGAATACATTGCAGTGAGTATGGCCTGTTGTGAAGCAGTTTGGTTGCGAAAGCTATTCAGTGAGTTGTTCGGGCATGTGCTAGATACCACCGTGATACTCTGTGATAACCAGAGTGGGATTCGGTTGTCCGAGAATCTCATGTTCCACGATCGATCCAAGCATATTGATATCAGGTACCACTTTATCCGGGATATGGTACAACGAGGCGCCGTAAGGCTCAATCATATAGGAACTGATGAGCAGGTCGCAGATATTCTCACAAAGCCCTGGGGGAAGGTCAAGTTCCTAACCTTCCATGAGAGTCTTGGTATTGTGGAATGACCCTATGCTGAGGGTCTTGTTGGACGATGAGCTCTGGAGCTCTAGGGGGCTTTGGGGATAGTTTCTCGGAGCTATAAGCAACCACAGGGTTAGGCTTGTCGAACCTTGTTGGTGTTCTTCTGCCCCACCGTTGTGATGATTGAGTTGGTAAACCTCTCATTGTATGTGCCCCGTATGCATCCTACCCATTGAGTTCAAGGCTCATGGGAAGTACCTCTCATTTGGCCAGTGAGGTGGGAAAAGTTAGAGACTAGTAGAAAAGAATGATGGACGCATCAGAGATTGTCGTACTCTCTATCTAGGATGGTATAGTCCAACCACTTGATATGGGATCAAGTATAGTGAGGTTTCGGACCTCCAACTGACTTCGGGTCAGGTAAACCAACTTCGGGTTGGTATGAGACTCTTTGTGAGTCCTATAGAGGTTTCGAACCTCTAGGTTGAATCTGTCAGTCGGGAATGATGTCTTTGTGACTAACCCACTTATGTTCTGAAATAAAGAAGCCAGCAAAGCAAGTTACAACGAAATGACGCACGATGTTTGGATTGCACAGGTGGATGGAGTTCTCCCTAGTTGAGAGGGAGTGTTAATTTTGGACAACTAGGTCCAAACTCCATGTTGTGATGCTCAGATGAAGATACCAATATTTTTATTAGATCCCTCTTTCGGAGAGGTGCAAGATCGATCTAAAGATCATCTTGATCCGATGAGCAGAACATTTATTTTGAATTTATTCAAGATATGTGCAGGTCGGCCTCAAGGTTTTGTGCCCCAGCAATTGTGTCACACACCCTCACTGATGGATATATATTGGTCAACGTTGGAGCACATTTTCACTCATCTCATCCTCACACATTTCTCTCTCCTCATCTGATTGGTTCGATGACCTTGGTGGCTCTTCTCTCCACACGTGGGAAAATTCCAACAGTAGCACATTTCTAATTTCGGTCTAGGGTTTCTGCAGCAAACTTTGACCAGTGTTGACTTTGGTCAACGCAAGGTCAAAAGGACCTAAAACTCTCCCAAAAGTTTGATTTTCCTAATCCTCATTTTCTGGCACTATTCCCAAGGCAAGATGTTGACTTTGACTTTTTTGCGTTGACCTAGCTATTGCTACTGTTTGCGTTGACTGTTGACTGACAGCGTTGACTTTTGAGTTGACCGTTTGGCTATCCTAGAGGGTTGTGTGACATCGCTGGTTGGCTGACCATATTGAGACTTTGCTGGTTGAAGCATCATGTTGACCGTCGTAACACACCAACACACATATATTTCTGGCTTGTCTTCCGTCGATCTACTGGTATGTTCTATCAGCATTTTACTTTATTGTTTATGTGATTGTTATCTGATATTGAAGAAAAAGTAAAGTTGCATCAAGCATAGAACATCTACAAAAATTTACAACCATTGACCCAAGCAAGAAACCCATGCTATAATAAGTCAATTTTTCCTTTTACAATAAAAATTATTTTTCTTTCTTTTGACAATTACATCATGACTCAAATATAATTTGAAGACCGACACGAGTTACATTCTTCAACACATCTCATATGAATTTATACATTCTCTATTTGTACTTCTATTTCATGCTACCCCTATTTTAGTCATATCTTAGTCTTATTAGTTTTGGGGTTACAATGGGGTTGCATTTTCACCCTTGCATGTCTTGTATTTACACTGGATCTATCCTTCAGTTCCAATGACCTGCTTTTGTAGTCACCCGAGGATATTAATAAAATTATCTTATCTTTACCTACAATAATACATGATACAATCCAGTGGAAATGTTGCAATACTACCAATCCTGAAATCTGAAAATTGTTACATCCACTGAATTTTGAATGGGATCTAAAATTCTACTTTCTCCATATGAAGTCCAAAGAGGTTGGAACTACTCTCGAACAGCCTAGAAAAGGAGAATGTCCACTAAGATAAAGAAGAATGTATGAAAAAGAAAGATATAGAAGAATGACAACGAAGATAAAGGGAATATCAACTTCTACTTTAAGAATTTAATATTATCATCAGGATTTTGCTTCGTTTTTTTAATTTTGGGATTAATTTTTGACATCCACAGACCAATGTATGAATTATAGTATGGAACTAGTCAGCTCCATACAAAACCAGCTGGTTCAGGCATTTAAGGCTTGTTCCATAGAGAATTGGCCGATTCCATCACAAAACCGACCAATTCACTACAGAACCAGCCATTTCTCATTTAGACCCTTGATTTGAACTGACAACCCATGTAAGCCAGTGGAACCGGTCAGTTTTGACAAAACCAGTTCAGTTCTGATAACACTGGCTATAACAATGGTAGCAGTGGATAGTAGATACCCTCTTCAGAAGAGCATTAAAAAATTTAATTTTCTGAAAAAAAATAGATGCGCTTGGCAATCTAACAATTCCTAGAGGCAGCTTCTTAACATCAGCTGAAGGATCTAACATATTATGAGCTTAATGGAATCAAAGAATTAGAAGAAATAAAATAAAGGGAGGCTCAAATATCAAATACGTAGCATGTCTAACATTAGGTCCAAAGCAGGAAACACAATCAATTGGTATGTGCTAAGAGAAATTACATATCTCTTCAGGTACTCTATATCATCTTTCGTAGGAACAGCAAAGTAATTCTCCATTTCCTTCCAAAATGTCCCAGAACACGCAATGTCTGTGGCAACCATTCAAAATGACAAAATAAATCAAAATAACAACAATTACTTACAAAAGCTACACGGATTCAATCAAATGAAGAAGCCGCACAATTATGAGATTTGTACAGTAACTCTACAAATACAGTACTCTGAAATCAAATAAACATATATACATATGCAGTTATTAATTTAAGAGGTTTTTGAAGTTGAAAACATACAGCTTTTATTAATAGCATCTTCAACTGCTGCTACAATTTCTTCATGATCACCATCCATTTCCCCTACAAAAGCATGCACACCAAATTATGATATCCACTTTAAATAAGGCACATATTAAATTATACAACATTTTATCATATATATAATGTCCAAGTTTTCTAGACCAAGTGAAAATTAACTTAGGAGAACTAATGCAGTGTACCTGTAAGGTCTGATGACCCACTGTTTACTGCACGCCTGGATCTAGTCAAGGGCTTGCAATCAGATGAACTTTTTTTAGTCGAAAATTGGCTTGACTTTCTGGAAAAAAACGGAAATGTATTTTGATAATCAGTTTGTGCCCGTATTTTTTTCCAAGTGATGTTAATAGACTATTTATAGACTGTAATTATTCTTGATACAAAATCACTGCTTACTTTTCCACTTTATCAGAAACCATCCCTGTACTTCGAAGCTGTTTTGTGTTCGATTTGTCACCTTCTTTACATACCCTCTTGCTTGCAGAAACCAAACCCCTCCTGGTTCTTCCTTGCCTGTGTATGCCATCTTTATTGCCTTCTTTAGAAGATTCCTCCGAATTATTTGTAGGCAATACCAGTGTTGCAGGACTTGCATCTGCTTGTTTAAATGTTACGCCTACAACTGCATTTTTCTTGCTCTTGTCCACAGATTTGCTCTTATCACCCCCTTCTAGATGCCCTCTTTCTGATAACCCAGTTGAGGAATCCAGATTTTCAGTCTTTACTTTGCCATGGATCAAAGAGTTACAATTTGGTAAACGTCCTGCAACACCTGGCCCCAAGATTGCAAGGGAATCAGGTTTGGCACCCTTACCACCAGCAGTGTCATTATAAGCAAAACCTTCTGCACAAATTTTATCATCAACTTGAATTGTAGTTGGAGGCATGTTAACTCTTCTTGCAGTGCGAGCTGTCTTCACTAGCCTCTGCCCAACCCATTGTGCTACTGGAGGTGATGAAGATATGGTTTGTATTGGACGCTTGCAATTGCCTAACCCAGGGGCAAAGTGGGTCCTGTTTACACCTGAATGCTGTTCTAAACCATCAGACATAGGCAATGAACGAGCAACACATTGTGAAGAAATGGCTGACGTCGCTGAATTAGATTGAGGTGTTTGAGACATCTTCCCCTTTATTATTGCAGTTGAGCTAGCTGCCTGATTCTCTTCATGAGTAGTCAACCTAAAGGAACGGGACATTAATAGAAATATTTCAAACGAAAACCCAATAAAGCAATGAAAGAAAAAACAGAAAGGATGTTATCATATGTATAAGACAAGCTAATGGAATACATATGTAAAGGCATCGGTAGAATGTAGAAGTGTTATATTCTCATAGATTGGCCTCAGGTAAAGAGAATTTTGCTGCTCGAGCTAGTGCAAATATTGATAATACAAGAAATAGACACTGTTAACATTTGAATCTAAATAACAGTACAACGCATAAGTAAATACCAAACTCAATGAGAACTAGGTTCTCTTGCACATAACATTTCCAGTAGACTAAGAAGTAATCATGTTTCTTTTTCCTAGGGAAAATGCATCTTATATATACTAATGATGCACAAAGATAATTAGATTATACGATTTACATCAAAATATGACCAGGCAAGCCTATCACTGTCAATGTTATCAATGCAATTTTATAGAGCAAATCATCATGCTGAAGCCATCATGCCGATTGCTTTTTAAGTTTTTATGCTTCTCATTTTCATATGGAGAAGAAACTGTTATTGTCTGTGGACCTTGTGATAGTAATCAAGCAAGCATATAAAAGTAAAAAGAAAGAGGGTTTAAGGACTAGATTTATAGTATGTACTTCGTAGTGCTCACAGACCGTATGCCCGAAACCAATGCATGGGAAAAATTGTTATAAATAGAATATTGGAAGCTTAAACTGAAAACTTCGCTAAAAATAGCGGAGGATGTGCTACTCCCCTGAAACACTGATCTGAACACCCTTTAGTCATGAAAACTCATATAACTCTAGAATAGGTAAGGCTGGAACAAAACTCTGAAACCATGTACCTATATGACTAACATACTCACGAACCATTGATGTCAAATGGTGAACTCTGAAATTTGCTCACCTTGAATTATATTCATTAACAAATGCCTGAAACTGATGCTCAGACTTACAAAAGTAAATGTGGTGTTAACAATGAACATTGCTTCCCTAGGGGCTACAAATGATCTAGTTCGTTGTTCTGTACCCTAACCCTCAGATTAAGCTCCCACATCAAATGAGTTTGATGAGTGATCATGTTGATCACCGATTTTTATTAGGCCAGTGGCCTAGTAGTTTTGGAATAGAGGCCATTTAGAGCCTCATTGATTATGTATTTTGTTGCTAATATGTATTGTACTCTATGCCATTTTGATATATTCACCCTTACATAGTATATAGATGAGCAAACTTTGCATCTTGTCTATAATGGTCTGGAATCACCCAAATAATTTTTTCATTAAAAATTTGATTAATTTATGCATTCTTTAGAAACCAGTTCACTGAATCCCAGACAATCCAAGTCTGAATCACCCAAATAATTTTTTCATTAAAAATTTGATTAATTTATGCATTCTTTAGAAAGCAGTTCACTGAATCCCAGACAATCCAAGTCTGAATCGAAACCAAGTTGATAGGTGACCAAATCGAAGTCAGTTCTGAGTTTTAAAACTACGAGTATCTTAATGTGTTGATGGGTCATAAACAATGAACAGTGTTGAGATTTAGATTAAATGTCAGGCTCTGACTAGCAAAAATTTCATATAATAATAAACCCTAAGTAAACTAAACACAGTAATTTGTAGCCATTTTGAGGCAAGAAACGTTTCTGGTGCAGAAATGGATAGAAAACATTTGTATTTTTCCAGAAGTTTCCTACATTTCCCTATATGGAAAGGCTAAATCCTTCTCTTCTTTCCTTGGCTTTTTTATGATTCATTGTGGATGGCCCCCACAATGTATAAAACCTGGAAAAAAAAATGTTTAGAAACAAAAAAAGGAAAAAAAAAATGTAAACAACAGGATTTCTAATGCAAAAGGACACAGCTTAAAATGTGACTTTTGTACCCTCCTTCCCTCCATATTGTATAAAATTGATTCATGGTCTCTGTTCACAGCCTTTTGTTCAAAGTTGAACCAAATATGTGATTTGGTAAAAGAAGTTGTTCTAGTACCGCCACAAACCCGTCCAGTGGAACTGCTGGACTTTACTGACAGGCATTGCCTAACTTTCTGGTTTACCTTGTGTACCATCCTCAGAATGAGAGTACATGCCCAGTGGTTGTCCACAAAAAATGAATTACATGGAAAGGAAAAAAAAGGTCCTGCAACTTTTTGTGCAAAAAGTAAAATGCTTTAATGTTTGTCAAAGCAATTCATTTCACTATGTAAACAATAGATAGTCTTTAAATATTTTTCATGCTGGTAATAAGATAGGTTCCTGGACATCAATTGGGTTAGCCTGTGCAGTTGTGAGGTATGTTATCTTCTCTACCCAATTTCAATGTAATATCCCCAAAGGGAAATAACCAGTAATACACAGAAATATGCCAGACAGATATATAAAACAAGATGCTGGAACCAGATCATGGAACAAGTACACATAGAAGGCCAGAACACTAAGCCATTTTATTAATCTGAGAATACATATATAGGAGTACAAGATAATCAGAATGAGTGCACCTATCCTTGCCCTAGGCAAGTGGAGACCCTCTCAGAACAAATAATGGCTGCAAATAGGGACAGCGTCCTAGCTGGCTGAAGAAACTGCTATGAAGAACTGCTGCTGCAATGCACTGGAACTATGAGCTGGAAACTGGAAAGATGGTTGATCTCAATCCTCCAGACAAACCCCAGAAAATGTGAAACTGATGCTCCACCACCAATCAAGCCCTCACCAGTGAAAACGTTGTCTCTGCTAGTGACAGCGCAGAAGACAGATGAAACGCTGGCAAGAAGGGGGTGAATCCAACCACAAGTCCTCCAGATGAGATGACCAACTCCTCAGGGCTGGAAACACTGAAAAACGCTGCCAAAACCCCACACAAAGACCCTGCTCATCAGATCTGCGTCCTCCCTGACTGGATCTGCGTCCTCCCTATCCGGTCTCGTCCTATCTCTCCCGGATACGCGTCCTCCGGAGGCTAGATGCGCCCCGGATGCGTCCTCCACAGTCCGGATGCGAGGTCTCTCCTACACGGATGCTGGATCGTCCTGATCTGCCGAATCTGTGTCCTCTCTGCCTGGTCTGGCACGGATCGAGTCCTCCCTATCCGGATGCGTCCACATCTCTCCGGATACGCGTCCTCCGAGCTCGGAGATGCGGTTGGATGCGTCCTCCTGTCCGGATACGAGTCTCTCCTACCTGGGTCTGGCGGCTGCGTCCTCTCTCTCCGGATCCGCGTCCTGTCTCTACGGATACGCGGTCTCAAGAAGGTATCTCCCTGCGCAAATCTCCACCCGGGGAAACTACGCACTGAGCGTTACCCCTTTATGGGCGAAGGATGATGCTCATAAAATAACCTTACCGGGGCAGGCACTCGAAGTCCCCCGAGGCGCAGGGTGAGATCTCCGACCGGAGACACTCGGTTTGCACTAAACAGTGCTGCAGACCGACTAAACAACCGGCGTGCTGAAGTAGACAGAAGTCTAGCTCTCAATATCAATATCAAATCATCAATGCCCAAAATGAGGTGAGAACCCCACCTTTTATAGTGCTAAACTCCCTCCAAAACCTTGACTGCGTCCTTCACTTTCCTTGGCCTGCGCAGTTAACCTTGGGTCAGCGTGAGGCCTCCCCTCATACTCATGTGAACCCCCAAGGCCCCCTCTCTAAGTTATAACGTCAATCAACTAGGAAAAACACTTTGTTTTATAAAGTGAGGTGACTAAAGTGAGGTGACCCCTCTTATTTCTCACTTTATTTATTATTTCTAGCTAAAGCGGCAAAATTAAACAAAAATGAAATATTCCAATTAGCAAAGCTAATTGGGAATATTACAGTCTCCCCCGACAAAACGTTGCTTGTCCTCAAGCAACTGAAGTGATGGATGCTGTAAGATCCTCTCATCCTCCCAAGTGGCATCCTCATCCGGCAAATTCTTCCATCTCACCAAGAATTCTCTGATCTTCCTGCTCCGCAGCTGCCTCTCCCTAGTGTCGATAATAGCCTCCGGCTGTAACACCAGATGCCCCTCATCATCTGTAGGCGGTAGCTCCTCGGTGACTATCACATACTGGCCCAATGCCTTTTTCAGGCATGATACATGAAAGATGTTATGAATCCGGCTGCCTTGGGGCAGCTCCAACTCATACGCAACCTGCCCGATCCTGCGTATCACCCTGTATGGTCCATAAAAACGAGGCTTTAGCTTTTCCGCTCCCTTCTGCTTGAGCGAAGACTGTCGGTATGGCTGTAGCCGTAGGTAGACCAGGTCCCCTACCTCAAAGTGTCTCTCCACCCGACCCTTATCAGCATACAACTTCTGCTGATTTTGTGCTGTGGCTATGTTGTCCTTGAGAGCTCGGAGGATGTCTTGGCTCTCTTGGATCCATAACTTGGCTCGCGGAGCCCTGCTAACACCGAACATCATGTCCACAAAAGATAAGGAATGATATCCATACAAAGCATAGAAAGGTGTCATGCCGATGGACATATGGTGCGTTGTGTTGTAGCAGTACTCGCCCAAATGTAGCCATTTCAGCCATGCTCGCTGCTGCCCACTGACGTAGTTACGCAAGTAGCCCTCCAGCCACTTGTTAACTATCACCGTCTGCCCGTCCGTCTGAGGATGATAACTAGTGCTCGGTGTCAATTCTGTCCCCACTAGTCAGAAGAGCTCCTGCCAGAATCCCCCCATAAAACGGCTGTCCCTGTCGCTGACAATGGTCTTGGGTAGACCATGCAATCTGAAAACCTCCCTGAAAAATAACTCTGCCACCTGTGCCGCCGTGTGATGTGCTGAAATGGTGAAAAAGTGAGCATACTTCGTCAGCCGGTCAACTACCACGAAGATGCAATCCTTGCCCTGCACTGTGGGCAACCCTGTGATGAAGTCCATCGAAATGCTCTCCCACTTCCCCTCCGGAATGGGAAGAGGCTGCAACAACCCTGCAGGATGACTCATCTCTCCCTTGTTTCACTGGCAAACCTTGCACTCCCTGACATGCTGGAGTACGTCCTCCTTGAGGCCCTTCCATACAAATCTCTCCCGGATGGCCCTGTATGTCTTGGTGAACCCCTGATGGCCCGCCAATGGTGAATCGTGTGAAGCCTGGAGTATCTTCTTCTTGAGCTGAGATCCCTCAGTCAAGAAGATCCTGTCCCTGTAATAGATGACCTCATCGACCACCCTGTATCTGCTATCTGCTACCTGCCCATCCAGAACCTCGCATGCAAATCTATCTTTGGAGTACTCAACCAATAGTCGAGCCTTCCAGTCAGCGTCCAGGCTCATGAGTGATAACGTGGCCGGTCTACGAGAAAGGGCATCAGCTACCACGTTATTCTTCCCCTTGACATACTCTATGTCAAAGTCGTAGGCCTGGATCTTGCTGATCCACTTCTGCTGTCTCTCCTGCAACTGCTTCTGCTCCAGAAAGTACCTCAAGCTGTTATGATCTGTCCTCACCCTGAATCTGCCACCCACCAGGTACTGCCGGAATTTGGCCAATGCATGCATGATGGCCAGCATCTCCTTGTCGTATATGGGATATAGCCTCTCGTGTGGAAGGAGCTTCCGGCTCTCGAAAGCAATCGGATGGCCGTCCTGCATCAAAACTGCACCAATCCCCTCTCCTGATGCATCGCACTCTAGGACAAAGGGCTGCGTAAAATCTGGCAACGCTAATACGGGACAACTGCTCATCACCTCCTTGAGCTTGTCAAAAGCTCGCTGTGCTGTGTCCGACCAACTGAATGCCCCCTTCCTCGTCAAATCCGTGAGGGGTGCAGCAAGCTGAGAGAAGCCCTTGACGAACTTCCTGTAGTAGGTGCAGATACCAATAAATCCCCGAAGCTCCGTCACATTCTGTGGCTCTGGCCAGTCCCGGATAGCCCTGATCTTCTCCTCGTGGACTCTCGCCCCGTCCACTCCTATAATGTGTCCCAGATACAGCATCTCCGTCAACCCAAACTCACACTTGGAGAGCTTGGCATAGAACTGCTGCTCCTCCAAAATGTGCAAGACTGTCTCAATATGCTGGAGATGCTCCTCCCAAGTCCTACTGTATATAAGGATGTCATCAAAGAAAACCAGCACAAACTTTCTCAGATGATCCCTGAAAATGTGATTCATACAAGACTGGAAAGTAGCAGGTGCATTGGTCAACCCAAATGGCATGACCAGAAACTCAAAGTGCCCATAATGACACCTGAAAGCGGTCTTGGGAATGTCCTGGTCCCTCACGCGTATCTGATGGTACCCGGATCTCAAATCAATCTTTGAGAAGAACCGTGCTCCTCTCAACTCATCCATCAGCTCGTCGATCCTGGGAATGGGGTACCTGTTCTTCAGTGTCTTCTTGTTCAGAGCCCTGTAGTCAATGCACATGCGTAATGTGCCGTCCTTCTTCTTCACCAGCACAACTGAAGAAGCAAAAGGACTAGTGCTGGGCCGAATGTGACCAAGGGCCAACAACTCCTGAATGGCTCGCTCTATCTCATCCCGATAGGCCTTGGGATGCCTATACGGTGTGGTAATCACAGCCTGTATCCCCTGCTCAAGCTCGATCGTGTGCTCAAACCCCCGATCCGGTGGCTGTCCTAGTGGAATGTCTCCAAAAACTACTGCATATCTGTCGAGAATAGACTGTAGATCAGGGTGCACCGTCCGCCCTGTATCCACTACCTCTGAAGCCCGCAACTCTACTGCCCACTCTATATCTCCCTTGCGGAAAGTCGCCTCCATGCTGTGTGCCGACACTGTCTGGGGTGGGTATGTGTTCTGCCCTCGTATCTTCTCATGCTTCCCCGTCTTGGGATCATCCCACTCCATCTCTAGGGCCTTCCAATCCGTCGTGACCTTCCCTAGAGTAATAAGCCACTGAACTCCCAATATCACGTTGGTGTCCGGGATGTCCACCACAAAGAAGTGATCGGTCAATGTATAATTGCCCATCGTCACTGATAACTCTGGTACATATCGAGCACATGCCATGGTCTGATCTCCTGGTACCAAAACAGAAAACCCATCAAAGCCTTCCGTCGGTATGCCTCTCCGCTCGACCATCTGGGCGTCAATGAAGTTGTGGGTGGCCCCACTATCGACTAAGACTGAAACCCGCTGTCCGCGCACTGTCCCCCGTACGCGCAGAGTCAAATACTTGGGGACTCCTCGCAATGCGGCTAGAGCTCCCCCAGTAGGTGCGAATGATGCCCCACCTGTCGCGGGTGGTGGAGGTGGTACGGTACTCTGTGCTGCATAACATCCTCCTGCCTCCTCATCATCCTCCTCATCCTCTTCTCCGCTTCTCTCGGAGAAGACCTTTATGAAATGTGCCTTCCCTGCCGCACATTTGTGTCCCGGTGCCCATGGCTCCTGGCAAGTGAAGCACAGTCGCTTCCGCCTCAGCTCTCTCCTGGCTTCATCATCAATCTGCCCTCGTCCCGGATTCGCCTTGGGAGGCGGAGCCCTCGTGTCCTTACCCTTAGGCTGGAAAGCCTGTCTCTGGGGATAAGGTGGCCGAGTCCTGGGCAAGACATCCTGTAAGTCTCGAGTCCTACTGATAGCATCCTGTAGTGTAGCCGGTTTGTTCGACCGGACTAGGCCACGAAGTGGCTCTGACAGCCCCTCCACAAACATATAAACCATCCGAGCTGTCGATAAGTCAAGTACCATCACTGAAACCCTCAAGAAATCTGAAATGTATGCCTCTGCACTACCAGTCTGTTTGAGCTTGGTCAGCTCAACAAAATGTTGCTCCGGATCCCTCCTGTCAAAACGCTCTACCACCCTCCTGGTAAACTCGGCATATGTCGTCACTGTGGAATGCCCGAGTGTCGCCATCCCATGAAACCACCAGTCCTGAGCCTCACCCTCTAAATGCAATGTAGCCACCTTAATGGCCTCCGTCTCCGACATCTGGTTAAGCTGGAAATAGATGTCCAGCTTCTCCACCCAGGACTTTGCCGAATTGTTTGATGAACCATCAAACGTAGGCAAATGGAATCTACTAGCCGCACGGTGGTCATCACGGTGGTGTCCGTGCCCCCTGTGCTAGTGCTGATCACGGGGTTTGATGCCATACTGAATATGGAGATAGCGCTCGAAGGTGAGAGAATCCATGAATGCCTGTCCGAAAGCCTGATACTCTGCAAAAGCGGCCGCCCATCGAGCTGGACTCAACTCTCTCGGTGCTGTCGATCCCTCGTCCTCTACCAGGAAGGTAGGCATGGTGGGTCGCGTAGGTGCTGGATTATCCCTCTGTGCACCTCCCCGCACTCCTGTCCCTGTGTCTTCTTGCAAGAATGTGGGCATAGTGGATCGCGCGGGTACCTGAGCCGTCACAATGGGGATAGCATCGTGTACTGGTACGTGGCAAGACATACCCGATCCCTCACCGCTCTGAAGAACTCTAGGGAGTTCTCTCTGACTGATCTCCATGGCCACGAGCCTCTGTGACATCTCCTGCATGTGATGGAGGATCGTCTCTCTAAACCTCACATCATCATCTGCCATTGGATTACGCTGTTCTGGGCCCTTCTCAGGCTGCTCTGCCTCTGAATCTGTCTCAGGTGGCTCCTGATCAGAATCACTTCCCCCGAAGGGAAACTTCCACCCACTCTCAGCTTCTCTGCGTTCCTTCAGATAAATGTAGGGGTTATCCCCGGGCGTCATAGACTGCTAGCACCACAGGCTGAGCCAGATCTATGCTCCGATACCACTGTAATATCCCCAAAGGAAAATAACCAGTAATACACAGAAATATGCCAGACAGATATACAAAACAAAATGTTGGAACCAGATCATGGAACAAGTACACATAGAATGCCAGAACACTAAGCCATTTTATTAATCTGAGAATACATATATAGGAGTACAAGATAATCAGAAGGAGTGCACCTATCCTTGCCCTAGGCAAGTGGAGACCCTCTCAGAATAAAGAATGGCTGCAATAGGGACTGCATCCTAGCTGGCTGAAGAAACTGCTGTGGAAAACTGCTGCTGCAATGCACTGGAACTAGGGGCTGATCCCCTCACTGGAATGAGATGAAAACTGGGAAGGTAGCTGATCTCAACCTCCAGACAAACCCCAGAAAATGTGAAACTGATGCTCCACCACCAATCAAGCCCTCACCAGTGAAAACGCTGTCTCTGCTAGTGACAGCGCAGAAGAAAGATGAAACGCTGGCAAGAAGGGGTGAATCCAACCACAAGTCCTCCAGATGAGATGACCAACTCCTCAGGGCTGGAAACACTGAAAAAACGCTGCCAAAACCCCACATAAAGACCCTGCTCATCAGATCTGCGTCCTCCCTAACTGGATCTGCGTCCTCCCTATCCAGATCTGCGTCCTATCTCTCCAGATCTGCGTCCTCCAGAGCTAGATCTGCTGGATCTGCGTCCTCCCTGTCTAGATCTGAGTCTCTCCTACCTGGATCTGCTGGATCTGCGTCCTCTCTGCCCAGATCTGCGTCCTCTCTGCCTGAATCTGCTGGATCTGAGTCCTCCCTATCCAGATCTGCGTCCTATCTCTCCAGATCTGCGTCCTCTCTCCCAGATCTGCGTCCTATCTCTCTGGATTTGCGCAGTCTCAAGAAGGGGTATCTCCTCTGCCAAATCTCCACCAGAAACTACTGCTAATTACCACTGAAACTGAAGGATGATGCTCATAAAATAACCTTACCAGGGCAGGCACTCGAAGTCCCCCGAGGCTAAGGGTGAGATCTCCGACCGGAGACACTCAGTTTGCACTAAACAGTGCTGCAGACCGACTAAACAACCGGCGTGCTGAAGTAGACAGAAGTCTAGCTCTCAATATCAATATCAAGTCATCAATGCCCAAAATGAGGTGAGAACCCCACCTTTTATAGTGCTAAACTCCCTCCAAAACCTTGACTGCGTCCTTCACTCTCCTTGGCCTGCGCAGTTAACCTTGGGTCAGCGTGAGGCCTCCCCTCATACTCATGTGGACCCCCAAGGCCCCCTCTCTAAGTTATAACGTCAATCAACTAGGAAAAACACTTTGTTTTATAAAGTGAGGTGACTAAAGTGAGGTGACCCCTCTTATTTCTCACTTTATTTATTATTTCTAGCTAAAGCGGCAAAATTAAACAAAAATGAAATATTCCAATTAGCAAAGCTAATTGGGAATATTACATTCAATTCCTGTTAGTGACAGATTGAGCTCTTAATGAGTATATGTCGTAACAGCCTTGAGCTTCTCCCAAATCTGATTTACCTTGGATACCATCCCCGAAATGAGGGAAGTGCCAGGTGGGTTTCTGCAGGATATGTATTTCAAGGAAGAAAGATAGATTCCTAGACAGAATTCCGTAGAACTTCAAAACAGATATCCATGAGAATAAAAAAACTACAAATGATATAAACACAAACATATGCCACCAAAACTATTGGTTTGGCATAGTTCATCAAAGAAACTACGAAGAAATCCCAAGCTAGCATCATAAATCAGCTCATTTTATCTATGGTGCAATAGAAACATTACCTGAAATTAGGGTTTTCATTTGGCCTTGCTTGGTTCTCATTATTACTCTTATGTAGAACACCTAATTTATGCTCCTGGTCTTTGGGTTTGTTGATCATTGAAGTTGAAGAAATATCTGTCTTGATTCCAGAACGCTTGCCTTTCGATTTTAGCACACAATCCTTACGTTCTGTCTGGCTCAAACTGGATTTTATGGGCTTTAAAAAATCTCTTTCATGGTCTGGTAATCCAGCTGGTCTGGGCAAATTAGCATTGTTGAGACGTCCTGCCAACTGAAAACATTTAGGAATCAGAAAATGTCATCAAAAGCCAATAATAGAACTATTCCAACAATAGGACATTTCAAAATGTCTAACAGGAAGCAAACAATAATAACCACCAATACATGCTCTTCAAAGAAGGTAAACATGAACCAGCAGTAATGAAGGAAATAAAGAACAGGAGAAAAAATCTCCTAGAGAAACAGACACAAAGATACTATTTGGTGTAAGGACAATTCTGATAGGGCAGACAAATGCATACAAAAGAGAAGAAACTCTTCCCCAAAAAAGACAAAAACACAATTTGGGGAATATAAAGAGGCACAATAAAAGAAATTTGACAAAGAAATGATCAATACACACCTGTATGTCTGCCACCGATGTACGAAGTCGCTTATTAGGTACTGCCATTTTGTTTCTATCTTCTGTTATATGAGACCCCACGTCTGTATAATTTGAACTGGCTTGGTTTTGGGAGGAAATAGGCCCTGGATTGTATGGAATTCCACCAGCAGCAAGTTGATCTCCAAGCAGGGACTTGTTTGGTCTCCCACTTGCCAAGATTTCTGGTCGAGACCGCCTTCTTGATAGCAGGGAAGGTCTGAATTTATCCAATTTTGTAATGGCTTCATCCAGAAATTTTACACGCCCCCTGATGCAGAGGAAAAAATAAACGTAGACATTCTTTTTTATAACCTGAACTTGACATGAGCAGACTACAGTCTCTGAAATTAAAATAATTGGGTGTCGATATGTAGCTAAAGCCCAAAGATCATTGTTCCCATTAGTATTAAGTTACATAGGTATAAAAGACGAGGAACTAATAAACTGATATTCAAAGGAAGCAATCTAAATAAGGTGAAGAAAATATGTGTCAATTTCAAAATTGCTACGCAATTGAAACTTTGAATCATTATGGAAAAAACCTCATCACCTTGCTCTTATATGGCCCTCACTGATGCTTTCCTTGAGTTGTTTGAGCTCATCAGGTCCCAGGGAAGCAAGAGACTTTGCCTGAACTTTCCCAAAAGATGAAACTTCTGTAGGTGGGCCAATCAGAGCATTTATTAACCTTCTCAACTCCACCTTATGTGCATCTTTCTGATCATCAAGAGACAATATATTCAAGGATAGAACCTGTGAAAGTGGCAAGGGTTCTGTATGTGATGGCATAGATTGAACAGGCAGAATGGTTCCTGCCGTTGTAATCCGGTTTTCTTGCTGATTTCCACGAAAACTCCCTGACCTACCCAGATTGGAAGAACTTGGGAAACGATTTCGTTGTCCATTTTTATAACCAGCAAACAAGTTGGATCTATCTTGGTTGCTGGATGTTTGCTCAGATCTCAGGTTGGTAGACATTATGCTTAACTGTTCAAAAAGTCAAAACACTCAATAATAATCCGGAAATCATGGATGCCTCATTCCATATTTTACCCCAAGCAGCTCTTTAACTCCAGAACAAATAACAGTAATAATTAGGAAATGCTACAGTAATGGTTCACTGAAATCTATCAATGACCTGCATCACATGCAATATGGAAACCAAAGATCCTGAAAAGTATATCATTAAAGAAGAGGGTTTGCTATGAAAAAAGTTTAATGCCAATGATACTGTTAAACTTCCACACGATGCCTTATCACCAAACACTGTTGAACTTTCACGAAATCCCATATCATGACACTTTCACATAATCCAGTATCACCATGAATCAAACGCATCTAGTCATTTTGAAACCAGGCCCTTATCGCCATCATATTACAATTTATTATCTGTAAGAATAAAGTCTTGCACATGCACATTGCAAAGTCGACATCAATTCTTGAAATCACTGAATTGAATAAGCAGACTGTGGTGCACTGCCTATGATGGTCATCTATAAAGCCCATTTTAAGAATAAAAAGAATATATGAACATTTCTCCCATCCTTATCTGTTAGCAGCACATAAAAGCAACAAACTGGTGGATTACAAAAAGAGAAATAATTTAGCCAAAACAATATAACATTTTGTACACATACCATAAGGATTTTATTAGTCTTTTCTAGTTAACCAAATGATGCAAAGGCATGTTTTTATTGAAAGAAATTGCAAAATAAAAAAGTTTGTTTCTTTTAGGGGTCTGCTTTTGACGTGCTAATAAAAGAAATTTTTTGTTTTTCGATATATGGATATTAACAAGCAATCAGAGTAGGGATAACAGTTATGTTTAGAAGTCTGAGTTTTTGAAGGAGCTATATTTAGAAAATTGCTGGGTAAGTTCCCTATTTGAAGGTCTGAGATGTAATCTTATGGGGAACAGAATAGATGTAAGGATGCATTGTCTCGGTTAAGTTTAGTTTGTGTCCTTGAGAATAAGGGTATTGTGTTCTTAGTTGAATTATTCATTTGTAATGCTCTTTGATTATTTTATTTACTGTTTTTCAGGTAATCCCATGAATTGGAAAAATAGCATAATCAGTAGCTGGTGCCAGCTTGATTCCACCTTACCTAGAGAACAATGCAACAAATGCTTTATATGCCCTCGAATGGTCACTTTTGTAAAGTTGAAACAGATGTTCAGAACTGGAAGGACACAATAAGTGTATGGGAAGATGAAATTTCAAGTTTCAACATAGCCAGCAAGCATCTTGTAAAGGATCCCACTTTCTAATTTAATAATCCATATCCCCTTACATGTCGAACAGTCAGAGTTCAACACCCATGATCAAAAAGCACTGGCTGAACAAAATGTGACATGATACATTAACCTGAACAACCAAAACCTCAAACATATTAGAGAAATTCATAACAGAAGTACTAAAACAAAGCCTTAAGAATAAAGAACTACGCAGAGAGGGAGCAACCAACCTCCCCATCTTCACCCCGTAATTGCACTTCCAGAGGGAGCATTCAGGAGATGCCCTGAAGAGCATGCTTCCTAAACAGTTATTTCTAAGAGCGATCTTCGGGAACACGCCCCCAGGAGCTTAAAAAAGGGTCCCCGAATATTCCCTGAGTGATCCCGTGCATGAGAGTGAATTTGAGAATTTTCCTTGCTTGCAGGAACCAAGACAAGGTTCCAAAAAGTTGGTTTAGGTATGGCAAGGATTCCTTGGTGGATAAAGCACGCATCCACTCCATTTGCTCTCATTTAATTTCTCATCTCACTCATCTTTGCTAGGGCTTTGAGGGGCTGGTTGCTAGTTGTTGACGAATGCATTTGTGAGTGCTTGGAAGGGAGATTGAAGCCTCTCATTTATGAGAGCTTGGAAGGGAGATTAAAGGCTGCCATAGTTACATTCAACCACCATTGGAAAGCTGAAGAGGTAGGCTCTAGAGACCACTATTGTTTTATTTTTAATTCTTTTCCATGTGTTGTAGACTACTATATTACTACATTGAATGCCTGAAAGTTCTCTTCTCCTACTCTTTCCCATTTCTCCTTCTCCATCATCCTATTCCAGGAAGCAAGTTATTTTCAAGATTCAAGAAGTATGATGGGTATGTGGTGTGTCCTTTTGGTTCCATTTTTTAATATGATAGTGGTGTTGGGAAGCCAAAATAGTAGTGATGATGAGGAAGAACTAGAAGCAGGCAGCACATACTATGGAGAGGAGGAGAAATGGAAGGGTATGATGATGATGAAACTAACAGTGATGACTGGCAGAAACATGAAGAGACTCCAAAACCATTGTCGAAGTATGTGGCAAAGCTTGGAGAAGGGAAAGGAAGTGGAACCACACAATCTATATGCCCCGAATATCATAAAGCTTACACAGGTTCACAAATCACATGCGAAAGCATCATGTGGGTTTATGCCGCGTGATGAAGGTAATAGTCAAGACCATAGGAGTCAAAATCTATGACCAAGTGCTAGTGAAAGATACAAACAAATACAAAAAGGAAGAGGAAACCACACAAAACCAATTCAAAAAATAAAGGGCTGAATCTAAGATCTCAAGCTCACATAGAACATCCAATGGTCAATCCCTGTGCTCCTGTGCTAGTGGATTCTCACTTATACATTTAGAGCACAGAACAATATTAGATTTCCTTGACCAAGGTTGTAGGGATGACATAAATTTAGGTATGCATGTGTCATACCACTCAATATTCTTCGCTCACCCTATTAGCATGAAATGGTATCAGCCATCAACAATGTCCCTAAAGGAAGCCCTGGGTATGACAGAGCCATAACCATAGGACTTGATAAGGAAAGATCCAACATCTAGAGTGCTCTAGAACAATTTACATATGATTGGACTGAATATGGAGTATATATTGAATCCGATGGTCAGATAAATATTCGAGGCAAGCCATTGAATTCTTGGTATGTCTGCCAATAGTGCAATCTTCCTTTCAGCCCATGACTACTTAGATCATTACAAGACTAGTATTAATATTGCAGAACCCTTGATTAAAACCATACAAGAGATTGGGTTGTACAATGTCATTCAAGTCATCACTGATAAATTATAACACTCCTAATTGTAAGGCAACAAGAACAATCATTGAGGATATGTACCCTGGCATATTTTGGTCAAGGTGTTTGGTTCACACATTGAACCTCTTAATGCACTATATTATTAAGATGAAGGACCGCGATTATAAGTGAAGTGGTACATCGTATAAGAAAGGGAAGAAAATGGTAAAATTTATTACCAATCATAGCATGGCCCACCATATTTTCCAAAATCACTCTTACAACTACCAAAGGCCAGATTTGCTAGCTAGTACCTCACCTTCATGCTCCTTTTGAAGAAAATAGAGGCATTGGACAGTACAGACTCAAGTGATTGACGGCAAGATTTGGAAGACCAGGCTGCATCTACATCTAACATACATGGATTTCAAGAGATGAAAGCCATAATTCTTGATGGTCAATTTTGGGCACGGGTTAAGTATGTTCTACAGCACACCAAGCCCATTTATATAATGATTTGGTTTTACAAATATAGATCACATGACGATTGGTGAGGTGTATGAGCAAATGGACAACATGCTAGGCCAAATCAAAGACATTATTGAGCCAAGAGATGTGATATTGTATGATTGTTTTCATAAACAAGTGGTCAAAACATGGGATAATCTAAATGTGTTCCAGTCCTTTCCCTAGCATACATCCTCACACCAAAATATTATTCTCCATCTTGGTTGGCCAAACCAATACCTAGGCGTGGGAAGAGGAGAAAACCACACATATATCCAAAGGTACAAAATGACTATATATTTGCATTAGATAAGTCGGTCCCTAATGAAAAGGAGTGTGCTCAAGTATGAAGCATACTACGCAAGTACATCAGTGAACATGGAGTCTTTGCTAACCAACATGCAACTAAAGATCGAGATAAGACGAATTCTATCAAATGGTGGAACATGTATGGCTCCTCTACCACACATCTAGATAAATTGGCAAAGAGGATGGTTGCCCTACAATTTGAGGTTGTTGTCACATTATTGTGAAGCACTGAAGTATGATAGAACATATGTGACTTGGGACAATAATTTGGCTCCCCAGCAATAGCTTTAAAGCACTTGGAGGCCAAACTTTTGGATAATCACAATGGTGATCATATTCATGCAAGTGATTACTTCGAGAATCTTGATGATGTGAGAAAGATTTTGGAGGCAAGATTGTGGTTCTATGGAAATGCTTTCCTCTTCCTTGAACCTTGGCTTCCTAAGTTCAACCCTAATACAATAGCTATCACAACATCAGGTGACATTGCCAAACCCCAACCTCTTCTAGTGGGGAGACAAGATTCTACAAGAAATTGGAAATACTTTGGGTAAGTTTATAAAATAAGCTTCCAACCAAGAGGATAAGGGTATTTTTACTTGCGCTATAATCTGTGTAGAATTGGACCTAAGCAAAGGTCCACCAGCCAAGATAATCTTGGATTGTGACAATTTCATGAGAATATTACCTTCAAATGTAGACTCTATCTAGAGATAGTTGGTCTAAAGGATACTTGTCTGCAAAAGATATAAAATTAAGTAGAACAGGTTCAACCTTCCAAGGAAAATGAAGGGTGGACCAATTCCAAAAAGTCGTTCGAAGGAAACAGACCCAAAAAAAGAACGATGGGTTGTCATAAAGGCAAAAAAGGAGAGGCCAAAGTGGAGGATTTAATACCGACTTCAACAGAGATCAGATGGTTGTCCATGTACCTTTATCTCTGGAAGCTAGAGCAGAAGTTCGTTTACTTATGTTTTCTGAGACAAATCTTTTGTCTCCAGCTATCGAGGATCCTATTTCTATACCAACCCAAGGTATGCTTCTTGGACTTTATATATCAACGATCAGAAATAGTCAAGGTATTTATGGGAATAGGTACCATCCGTATCACTGGGAAAAGAAAAAAATTTATTTTAAGAATGTGCTCAGAGCTTACCAACAGAAACGAATTGACTTATACAGACCATTATGGCTCCGGTGGGGGAAGTGGATTTACGTATCATTACCTCAGTAAACCAAGAAGCCCCTATCAAAGTTCAATACGAATCTTTTAGGCTATCTGTTGGCAAAGAGGAAATTCCTAAGGATATGTAACTGCAAAATTCTTCAGTTGGGGAAGAAGACTCTGGAATGGGAGAACCAAAAATTGCAAAGCTAGTGATGCAAGGAATTCAGCTATCAAAGTTTCAGTATCAAGCTCTTAAAATATAAACCAAAGACAACTAAAAGACAAAAAAATGGGGATAAAGAATAACAAATTCTATGAGATCAAGTCGTTCAGTTTCACTTTTTAATACCTAGAAATATAGCTTACGATAACAAGCCTTGCAAAACAAAACCAAGGCACAAATAGTGCCTTGATTATTATTAAGAAAGTGTTTTTGGTGCAAAGATAATATCAAAAATTTTAAGAATAATAATAAACTGCAGGGATAATCTAAGATAAATAGTAATAAGAAGCTAATGGTGACAGCACACATTTATTATTAATGAAAAAAATCGATTTAGTGCTTGCCCAACAGACTTGGGATTAACGGTGGGGAGCAAAGAGTTTCAGACCACACTTCAATGTTCCAAGGTTTCATCCCAGTAAACTGTACCCAATACCTTAACGTAGTGGTGAGGCACCGAGAGGTCTGGCTTTTGAAGATGAATACCACATGCAGATATATTAAGAACCCAAGTCTACCCCGTGATCTCCTTAATGTCAGGGTTGGAGGGAGATTCACACCATTGGCCAAGTCTTTCCCCGGAACCTTAAGATAATCATGAGGGCACCTGGAGGTAAGGTTGAATTTATGGCATCTAGAGATGAGTACCGCTTGGCAGTATGATCATATCATGAACAGGAACCCACCCCTTATACTCCTTGAGACCTGCAATTTATTTTGCTCAGGTGGGTTGTGGTACTCACGTGACAATATGACCATATCGTGAACAAAAGCTCACCCTTCTTGAGACCTGAATTATTTTTTTTTGCTAACGTGGGGGCAACTCGAGGGAACTTTTTTCACAGAAAAGTTAAATCCCCTGAGAATATGTTGTCATGTTATGGGTATATTTGTTTTCTTTGACACGCAGCTCTGATGTATAGATCAGGCCACCAGCATCAAGCAACAACTGCAGAGGCAGCTCACCCACGTAAAACGTTACTTACATAGTAACTTATAAATGGATCCGGCCATGGTGTTTTCACGGTGTTCCGCTATTACCTTCCGTGCAGATTTTCTGGAACGAAGATGCTATCAAAACATTTATGGACAGTAACAAGCTGTAACAATAATTTTAGAAGATAATAAAGGTTCAGTCACGCAATGGACATTTCGGGATAATGCCAGAGACGGATTAAACTCTCTTTGAATGGTTCTTTAAAGGGCTTGAAATGCTCTATTAAGAAACAATAGAGCTTGTGAAACACAGAATGAGGGTTCTCAATTGAGAAAATTGGGTATTGTGTTCTTAGTTCATAAAATTTTGTTTATAATGGCTTCGAGTTTCTCCGCTGTTATTTCTTTTTATTTTATGGAAGATTATGCTAATAGGCGTCAACCGCAAATAAAAACAAGCAAACTGGGGATTAAGCTGATCATCAATATTTTTAATTGAGCTGAAAGTTAAAAAAAGTGACGTAAATGGAATGGGAGTTGGCATTTCTAGGGCCCACTGTGTCCAAATTTTCAAATTTCACAGAAACGAAAAAAAAAAAGAGAACAGCACACTCAACGATCTATGAGGCAAAGGTCCCCAAAACCCAACGTTTGAAATTTAATTAGTAAAGAATTTAAAACTTTTGTACCTGAAGCTACAGTGCTGCAGAAGAAAAAAGCGCGTTCAACTCCAAATTCAAAGCCAATTACACTTATTACCTTAATGCTAACAACACTGTTAACTTACAACGATCTTATTATTTATTAATCAACCAGGGCCTATAGGAGCACTATGTTGAACTAAGAAGTAGGGTTTTTGGGACCGTGTTTAAACGGGAAAGGAAAGTCAGCTTTTTTTATTTTATTTTATTGTCCGTCATCTTGTCCCAGCGATTTTGGCGGAAAATGAAAAAATTTATTTTTAATATATATAATTAACCACCTATTGGAAATCTCATGTCGTCCTAGCGATTTTGGCCGAAAAGGAAAAAAATATTTTTAATATATATAATTAACCACCTATTAGAAAATACCTTTTTTTAATATTATTATTATTCGCGATTTTGACGGAACATGAAACTATTTATTTTTAATATATATAATTAACAATCTATTGGGAAATATTATTATTATTCAATAAAAGTGTAAATTTTAAATTTTTATAATGAACGATATAAATGTAGGAAAGGTTTTGGAAAATATTATTATTATTCAAATAAAAGTGTAAATTTTAAATTTTTATAATGAACGATAAATGTAGGAAAAGTTTTTAAATTAGTTGAATTTATTATATTATTAATTTGTTGATATTGGAATAGGATTTTTAGAATTTTAATTTGTTTAGTTAAGATCCATTTTAATTATGAATTTATTAAGTATGGAAAAAAGACTAAATCTTAAAAGATACAAAGTAAAAAGAGATTTAATCTTTCTCTATTCTCTATAGATTTTGACTAAATCCAATAAAAAATTTTAGAAATCCAAGTTAAGGTTTTCAAGTTTCTGAAATTTAGGTGTTCAAGGGTTTTTGAGAGTGTTGAATCTATTTACAGCATTAAAAAAATGATTCAAATACTCCCAATTTCATTATTTTGGAAAATAAAAATAAAAATAAAAAAATCTATAGATTTTTACTAAATCCAGTAGAATTTTTTAGAATCCAAGTTACAGTTGTCAAGTTTCGGAATTTTAGGTGCTCAAGGGATTCTTGGGGGTGTTGAATCTATTTACAGCATTAAAAAAAATATTCAAATACTCCCAATTTCATTATCTTGGGAAAAAAATAAAAATAAAAATTGTTGAATTCCTACCAAAAAATCATTGTTTGAATGAAATTGCCCACTACTTGGACAAGTCCTAAATATAATTATTGTTTTTTTTTGTTTTTTGTTTTTTTTTTTTTTGGTATTTTTTAGTTTTATGTAGCTTGACCAAGTCAAAATGTTTTATGGATAATATAATTATTAATTATTTTTAATTTTATTTTGACTCAGTCTAATGAACAATATAAATGTAGGAAAGGTTTTTAAGCTTGTTGAATTTATTACATTATCAATTTGCTGATTTTGGAATAGGATTTCTAGAATTTTAATTTAATTAGCTAAGATTCCTTTTAACTATGAATCTATTAAGCATGGAAAAAGATCAAATCTCATGAGATACAAAGTAAAAAGAGATTTGATCTTTCTCTACCCTTATAGATTTTGACGAAATCCAGTGGAAATTTTTAGAAATCCAAGTTATACTTGTCAAGTTTAGGAATTTTAGGTGCTCAAGGGGTTCTTGAGAGTGTTGAATCAATTTACAGCATTAAAAAAATGATTCAAATACTCCCAATTTCATTATTTTTGGAAAAAAAATTAAAAAAAAAAAATTGTTGAATTCTTACCAAAAAAATTATTGTGTGAGTGAAATTGTCCACTACTTGGACAAGTTTTAAATATAATAATAATTATTATTATTATTATTTTATTTTATTTTTAGTTTTATGTAGTTTAACCAAGTCAAAATGTTTTATGGATAATTATAATTATTAATTATTTTTATTTATTTATTTTTATTTGTATTTTGACTCAGTCCAATGAACAATATAAATGTAGGAAAGGTTTTTAAGCTTGTTGAATTTATTACATTATCAATTTGTTGATTTTGGAATAGGATTTTTAGAATTTTAATTTAATTAGCTAAGATTCATTTTGACTATGAATCTATTAAGCATGGAAGAAGATCAATTCTCATAAGATACAAAGTAAAATGAGATTTTATCATTCTTTACACTCCATAGATTTTGACGAAATCTAGTGGAAATTTTTAGAAATGTAAGTTATAGTTGTCAAGTTTCGGAATTTTAAGTGCTCAAGGGGTTCTTGAAGGTGTTGAATTCATTTACAGCATTTAAAAAATGATTCAAGAATCTCTTCCTTTTTCTTTTCTTTTTTTTGGTAAATCGATCATTGTTTCAGTGAAATTATCCACTACTTGGACAAGTGCTAAATATAATTATAATTTTTTTGTTTTGGTTTTTTTAGTTTTATGTAGTTTAACCAAGTCAAAATGTTATATGGATAATTATAATTATTAATTATTTATTTTTATTTATTTTTATTTTTATTTTTATTTTTATTCATTCCAATGAACAATATATTTGTAGGAATGAAACATACATCCATAATACTAAATGCAAATACATCAAAATAACACAAGATAAAAAAAAATTACTTCAACACCACTGTTATTTAACTACACAACATACATATTTCAACCCAAAATATGACTTATGAATTATAACTTGTATATGTTATGTGCTACATTTTAAACTTCTCTATACTCGTAATAATCCAAGGTTTTGGTGTAGTCATGTCTCTACGATTCTCATTAATTTTGTTACATCATACCTATCGATACCATATATATTTTTCATTTATTGTCTTTAGATCTTTATGCAATGATCGAGGTGTTAACCTCTCTTCGAGCCTTGTGAAATTGCCAACTCGTCAATGGTTGGTACTTGGCATTAAATTAGATTAAAAACTCGGCAGATAATCCACAGTTAGTGATTGCATCTGGCTTTGAGCCTAAACACTTGGGTGCTCTTGGTCCGTCGGATCTCTTCCAGATCAATGGTTGAATTGCATCCACCCGTAGCTGCTCTTTGGATTAAAACCCCAAAACCTAACCGCTTGGTCCATTTGCTCCGATTCAGCTGGTGAGATAGCTCTGCTACAACGCTCCATGGTTCTTGATGCTTACAGGAAACTATTCTGCTGATAGTATGAAATACTCACTACACTTTGACCTGTTGCTTCCATGGAGGTTGAAATCGTGGCAAGATTTCCGAGAAGCCTGTGGTATTGCTTTTGCTTCGTCAACCCACTGGAATCCTCCCTTCGTGCAGAAGAAACTCCTTCAGTGTGCAAATCAAATTCTCTCACCAAGGTAATGTTCAGACTTTTCTTTTTGTGCGATTTTAATATTCTTTTTAACAACTTTTACACAACAGGAAAATGATGCTAGGTTGGGTTTTAACTCTCTTCTCTAAATAATCCCTTACAGGATAATGATACTCGGCTTCATCAACATTTCACAAGTAATGCAATTGTTTCTGGTTTAAATTTACTACTTCATATTTATTAAAGTTTTTCTGGCATATACCTTAAACCCTGATCATATACTTATCTTGCAGGTACACTTCTCCTTTCTTATTTTCCGCTATGTCCATCTCTAACATATCTGTTTGGTGCCAAATCCACACTTCGGTGCTTACTGTGAGTTTCATGTCACGGGTACCGTAATGGTTTGCTTCAACTCTACTTAAATCATTGACCTACCTATGGCTGTTTATAGCTCTATCATTTGGCTACATGCAACCTTTCATCTATTTCAGGATGCAAATAGACAGTTTAGGAAGAATAGGGTTACCAATACAGATTTTTCCTTTCGTAAAAAGAAGCTCTTACTCTGACCTCCGAGGGGTTTTAGGAACCTGCTCCAGAGGAGATTCTAGGCACTATAATTTTCTGTAATATTTATAAATATTTCTATGCGTTGTGAATTTTCTATAAGCACAAAATAATAAGAAGTACCGGACGTTATCCAATTATTTTCTGAACTATATTTGTATATGAATACTGTTTAGTTCTTTCCGCAAAATTTTTCTCCTTACTTGACTCCTCTCTACATAAGTATAAAAATGTATATAGTAAATTTCGAGATGTATAAAGAGAAAGATTAATTTCCTTTTCGATCAAGCATTGCATTCATAGATAACAATTATACAGAGTTTACGGTTTTGACTGTGTAGTTTATAGATGCTTTATTTGTTTACCAAATCATTTTCTTATATATTTGAACTATACAATTTCATAAGCGGCTAAACTATATTAGAGAGTTTTATTCGATTTGTACCCACTTCTGGGCACGGTTCTTGTATAATTATTCAATTATAGAACTATGCGTTGTCCTCTAGGTAGCAAATATCCACACATTTAATTCTAGAATAGAGAAGATTTTCTTTTTCTTATGACTGGGTTTCTTGTTATATCTTTTGCTATATTTTACAGTCTCACTACAGAAATATCGTTTTCGATTTTTTGTTTCTCATTAGTATTAGACTAGTGTCATTTACAATGTTGTCTATGAAGCAAATCTCCCTCCACTTTGATTTTAAAGCAATTCTTTCCTTCCTATTTAATCTTTCTCGTGTTATTTCTTTTTCTGGTGACCAGACCACCTCTGTCCGTGGATTATCATAGAGTCAGTGAGCAACCTTCACAGAGTTTTCTTTCAAGAATTCTATGATAACAGCTCCCTGCATAGTTAAATCCAATAGTACTTGTTTTTTTCTTCTCACAGCTATAACTTTTCTAATCAGAGAAGTAAAACCCCTTTTTCTTGAGCGGGTCAAATATAAATTTCATAGAGAAAGATACAAAGCTACCTTGACCAGAAGAACAATACAGTCCTTTCATAACAGAAGAGATTAAATCAATTTTATAATAAAACATTATCATATACACAGATTCTTTTCTTCCAACATTATATAAAAATATTCACTCTGTTTTTCTTTCCTACAGCAATTAGAAATCATAGAAGTAATTATACTTATCTGTCACTTTGAAAATTTGGACTGATGTGGTTTCCTCCCTACCACAAGTGAGGCAATGACGTCCTCACTCTCCCCTATGCTCTAATTCTGAGCTATTCAGTTGACAAAATCTCTTGGAAGAGACTTTGGGACAATCCAGTCCAGTCTCCAATTCTAGCAATGTCGGAAGTTTGAAGTATTCCACTGGTATCCCAGTTTAGGAACTTCCTCCAGCATTCTTCCCCTCAATTACCGAACAGAACCCCTCTACCTCACTAGGATCACCCTTTATCCCTAGAGGTGAGGCAACTGTTTGAACTAATTATGTTCAACTAACTCATAATCTTGAATTACTTTAGCATTAGTCTTTCACCTTATGGAACCAACTCCATAATCATTTTTTTTATTTAATCAAAATTAAATTTCTGTTCATAATATTAAAAAAAAAACACACATATTAACAGAATTTTTTTAAAAGTCTTAACAATCCACTTAACCACAGTTAATGTTTAAACCAGTAGTTACAATTTCCCCTTTTTGTTGAAGTATGATGAGAACACCGTCCTCGGTGTTCTCATCATACTTCAACAAAAATTTCAGGATAGGCTTCCCGCACAAAACCTTCATCCTCACAGGTAGCTTACTCCGGGCCAAAGTGCTTCCATTACACTTTAAACTGGGCGATGGCTCATTTCCAGAGCATGATTTCCCTCTGATCGATTATACTGTGAGGTTCGACCAGAAATTCTCCGTCCGGCTCGACCTACAACAATGAGTTTTTCTAAAATTAGTTTTACTCATAAATCTTATCATCATTAATAAATCTAATATTTATATTCTAACTGAATATTCTGCCATTGGATGATATGCTTTGGATCATGAATGTATCGTTTCAATAACGATACGTGAAAGACATTGTGTACTCGAATATGACTGAGCAAGGCCAATCGGTAAGCCACCAGTCCTACCCTTTCCAATATTTGGAAAGAGCCACAAAACCAGGCACAAGATGCCCATCTCAAGGTACTTCTCTTAGGCTTGATTCTTACGTACACATGATCCCCCACTTCAAATTCACGATAAGTTCTTTTCCTATCTGCATAAACCGTCGCCCTCAGATTTTGTCAGATTTTTTTTACCTTTACTTCCATTTCAACTAGCATATCCGGTCCAAGCATCAATTTGTTTTCTGGGTTGCTCCAATTAATAGGAGTTCTGAATGGTCGCCCATATAAGGCTTCGAATGGACTCATCCTAAGAGATTCTTGATAGCCGTTGTTATATGCAAACTCTACTAGGTGTAGATATTCTTCCCACCTAGTTGGTTGTTGCATGACATACATACGTAGCATATCTTCAAGAATCTGATTTACTTGCTCTGTTTTCCCGTTCGTCTGTGGATGGTAAGCAGTGCTGAAGTTAACTTGAGTCCCCAATCCTATGAACAACGTTTTCGAAAATGCTAATGTAAATTTCACATCCCTGTCAGATATAACAGTCATTGGTATACCATGCAATCTAAAAATTCCGCGCATAAAAATGTCCGCTATTTGCACTGTTTTGTAAGTAGATTGCACAGGTATACAATGCGTTGATTTGCTTAACCGATCCACTACTACCATAATTGAGTCATTATGCCTCTTAGATCTTGGTAGTCCAGTGATAAAATCTAACGATATCACCTCCCACTTCCACTCAGGTATTGGTATAGGCTGCATTAGCCCAGCTGGGTGTCGGTGCTCTACTTTTACTTGCTGGCATTCTATACATTTGTTTAGATATTCTGCAATATATTTTCCCATACCCGGCCATAAATAAATTTTCCTTATTGTTGTTAACATCTTTTGATATCCAGGATGTCCAGAGTAATTACTTCGATGGTATTCGTTCAAAATCAGCTCCTTCAACTCCATTCTGTTAGGAATGAAAATTCTCTTTTTGAAAATCGGCAAACCATCCTTATCAATTTCATAATCTATACATTTTCCTTGTTCTTTGAATTATTTTTCTTGCTGCCACATAAATTTATATTCACGGTCTTTATCTATTTCTGCCTTTATTTGCTCTAGAAATATGCACTCAATCTCATTATAATACAATTCATAGACACCATGCGATTTTCTGCTTAATGCATCAGCTACTCTATTATCCTTACCTTTTTACATGATGCATATCAATATCAAATTCGCTCAGGAAGGCATTCCACCTTGCCTGGCGAGAATTAAGATCAACTTGTTTAAAATAGCTAGTTAGGCTACTGTGATCGGTTTTAAGCACAAATATTTTTCCCAATAAGTAATGTCTCCATACCCGGAGCGCATGTACTACTGCGGTCAGCTCTAAATCATAAGCTAAGTATCGTTGCTCATGTTCCTTTAAATTCCGTGACTCATAAGAAACCACTTTACCTTCTTGCGACAAAATTGCTCCAACACCTTCCTTGTATGCATCTGTGCAGACTTTGAATTCTTTAGTAGGATTAGCTACTCTTAACACCGAAGCTGTAGTCAATAACTGTTTTAGTTTTTCAAAGCTGTCCTAACATTCCTTTTTCCATTTGAATATTTTTCCTTTCCTTTGTAGGGAAGTAATTGGAAAAGCAATTTTTGAAAAACCCTTAATAAACCGCCAATAATAACCGGCCAACCCCATAAATGATCGTATGTTTTCTACGTTCTGAGGTACCCTCCATTCCCTAATCGTTCTGATTTTCTCAGGGTCTACTACAATACCTTTAGCGGAAATAACATGTCCAAGGTACTGTATTTCTTCCCTAAAGAAGTCACACTTGTTGAACTTTGCGTACAACAGATGCTTTCTTAGCATTTCCAGCACTATCCGCAAATGTTCTTTGTGTTCCTCTGCATCTTTAGAATAAACTAGAATGTCATCAATAAATATTAACACAAATTTTTCCAGATAAGGGTGGAATATGCCATGCATCAACCTCATAAATGTTGCTGGTGCATTGGTCAACCCGAAGAGTAGTACCACAAATTCGTAGTGTCTGTACCTTGTACAAAAAGTAGTTTTATGAATGTCTTCATCCTTTACTCGGATCTGATGGTATCCTGATCTTAGATCTATCTTTGAAAATACTGTTGCTCCCTTCACTTGATAAAATATATCATCAATTCACGGTAGAGGATATATGTTCTTAACTGTTAGCTTATTCAGCTGACGGTAATCCATGCACATTCACATGGTTCCATCCTTCTTTTTTACAAATAGTACAGGTTCTCCCCAAGGAGATACACTTGGTCGTAAATATCCCTTATCTAATAATTCCTGTAACTACATTTTTAACTCAGTTAATTCAGGTACACTCATCCGATAGGGTGCCCTTGAAATCGGCGACGCTCCCGGTATCAATTCAATTGTGAAATCTATGTCCCTTCTAGGTGGAAAGCCTGGTATTTCCTTTGGAAATACATCCCCGAACTCCTGTACGATTGGTATATTTTCCAACATAGGAGCCTTCTCTTTAGAGTTAGTAAAGCCCACTTGAATGGCATACAGCTGGCACCCTTTCCTCATGCACTTGCCCATTTGGGATGCTGTGATTGGACGCAGTTGTAAAGGTTTCCTTATCCCTTGAATTTCCTAGCGATTGCCATCTTGTTTTCTGTAGTAGGTAACCTTTTCTTTGAAATCTACCAGTGTCCAATGTTTTTCCAACCAGTCCATGCCAAGTAGCACATCATAAGATCCCAGAGGAAAAATATTCAAATCCACAGTTAACTGTTGTTCACTAATTTTTAGTGCACAATTTGATATTTTGGCACTAACTTTCCTCTTAGCTCCAGTAGCTAACTGTACTAGCTATGATTTTCTAAATTTCTGACTTTGTAATTTACAGTTCTCTACTACTTTGGGACTTATATAGCTTAAACTTGCACCTGGGTCTACCAAAATAGAAACAGGTTGAGATAGCAGTTTACCTTCCAGTTCAATCATTGTCGACTTGTAGTCCGCTTGCCGGTCCTCCAACGCTGCATTAATTCTGGGTATGTTTCTGACGACATCACCCACTATTGAGGCCTCCTGTAAATTGGTCACTGCCTCACTCCTACCTTGCTGTGGACAGTTTCGGTAATAGTGTGCCTCCCCACACCCCCAGCATTGTAAAGGTGGCTTCTGGTTCTGAGTTTGTTCCGGCTTACTGGAAGCTTATGTGGGTTTATCTTCTGCAGGCCACCTTATTCTTTGATGATTCTTACCAAAAATTTTACCAACTGAGCTTCTGGAAGTACCTTTAAAATTACTGGTTTTGTTTCTTTTAAATCCAGAGCTGCCCTTATGCTCTTTCTTTGCCTGCCAGCTTTTACCTTGCTCCACCTTGGTTTTTGCTTGCTGGTAACACATTCTGGCTTTTCTGATGGCCTCATCCATCATCTTAGGATTTACGAACTCTATACGTTCTTTCATATGAGTCGGCAAACTGCTTAGGAACCTCTGCACTTTAGCTTTTTCATCTCTTAAATAGGGAACATAACGCAGTAAGGAAGTAAATTTTGTGATATAATGGTCCATTTTCATTTGCCCCAACTTCAAATCATGAAATTCTCCATATTTTTCATCATAGAAGCGCTCTGTTAGGTTTTTATCCTTAAAATACTATTGAAATGCGTCCCAAGTTACATCTTGGTCATCTATACTACATACATTCTTCACTTCCTCCCACCATAAGGTGGCTTTCTCCCTTAGTTGGTAAATAACCAATCTGGCTTTAAGATTACTGTTATATTCATACACTTGGAAATATTTATTCATATTAATCAGCCATGCTTCAGCTAATTCCTCCTCTACTCCATCAAATGTAGGAGGTTTTATTTTCCAAAATTCACCTTGCAGTTCTACTTTCTGCCTTTTCATTTCTTTCTGATCTGATACATTATCGGATTCAGCTTCATTATAGTTCTTATTTCTGTTACTACGCTGAGACTGACTTCTTTCCATTCTGTTTGTATCGTGATCTCTTGTTTGTTGTTCATTTCTTTCCTGAAACTCTCTATCAATACTTGGCTTCTCATTTCCTTGATTATGTTTTCCGGAGAGACTTTTCAATATCCTCTCCTGCTCTTGCATCAAACGTGCATTATCGTCTCGCACCCTCTCCATTTCTTCTTGTATCTTTTGCACAATGTTTAAGATAATACTAGTTTGGTGTTGTTGTTCCTCCAACAACCGACTGGTTTGCTGGTGCTGCTCTACACCCAGCTGTATCCACATTTCTGTGTTTATTTCGGATCGGGGTTGTGTTTCCCCAACGTTCGGAGGTGGTTGCTGTGTCGGCACCCTCCTCATAATATCCTTTTTTTTAAACTTATTTCTCTCATTGTGCATCAGTAATACACAACTAAACTTTAGTTGACCCATAGGGTCCCAGTGTTACAACACTGCTCTGATACCACTTGAAACATACATCCATAATACTAAATGAAAACACATCAAAATAACACAAGATTAAAAAAAATTACTTTAACACAACTATTATTTAACTACACAACATACATATTTCAACCCAAAATATGACTTATGAATTATAACTTGTATCTATTATGTGCTACATTTTAAACTTCTCTATACTCGTAATAATCCAAGGTTTTGGTGTAGTCATGTCTCTACGATTCTCATTAATTTTGTTACATCATACCTATCGGTACCATATATATTTTTCATTTATTGTCTTTAGATATTTATGCAATGATCGAGGTGTTAACCTCTCTTCGAGCCTTGTGAAATTGCCAACTCATCAATGGTTGGTACTTCGCATTAAATTACATTAAAAACTCGGCAGGTAATCCACAATTAGTGATTGCATCTGGCTTCGAGTCTAAACACTTGGGTGCTCTTGGTCGATCAGATCTCTTCCAGATCAATGGCTGAATTGCATCCACCCGTAGCTACTCTTTGGATTAAAACCCCAAAACCTAACCGCTTGGTCCATTTGCTCCGATTCAGCTAGTGAGATAGCTCTGCTACAACGCTCCATGGTTCTTGATGCTTACAGGAAACTATTCTGCTGATAGTATGAAATACTCATTGCACTTCGACCTGTTGCTTCCATGGAGGTTGAAATCGTGTCAAGATTTACGAGAAGCCTATGGTATTTCTTCTGCTTCGTCAACCCATTGGAATCCTCCCTTCATGCCAAAGAAACTCCTTCAGTGTGCAAATCAAATTCTCTCACCAAGGTAATGTTCAGACTTTTCTTTTTGTGCGATTTTATTATTATTTTTAACAATTTTTACACAACAAGAAAATGGTGTTAGGCTAGGTTTTAACTCTCTTCTCTAAATAATCCCTTACAGGATAATGATACTTAGCTTCATCAATGTTTCACAGGTAATGCAATTGTTTCTGGTTTAAATTTACTACTTCATCTTTATTAAATTTTTTCTGGCATATACCCTAAACCCCGATCATATACTTATCTTGCAGGTACACTTCTCCTTTCTTATTTTCCACTATGTCCATCTCTAACAAATCTGTTTGGCGCCAAATCCACACTTCAGTGCTTACCGTGAGTTTCCTGTTACAGTTATCGTAATGGTTTGCTTCAACTCTACTTAAATCATTAACCTACCTATGGCTGTCTATAGCTCTAACATTTGGCTAGCATATAACCTTTCATCGATTTTAGGATGCGGATATACTGTTTAGGAAGAATAAGGTTACCAATACATATTTTTCTTTTTGTAAAAAGAAGCTCTTACTCTTACCTCCAAGGGGTTTTAGGAAACTGCTCCAGAGGAGATTCTAGGCACTATAATCTTCTGTAATATTTATAAATATTTCTATGCGTTGTGAATTTTCTATAAGCACAAAATAATAAGAAGTACCAGACGTTATCCAATTATTTTCTAAACTATATTTGTATATGAATATTGTTTAGTTCTTTCCGCGAAAGTTTTCTCCTTACTTGACTCCTCTCTGCATAAGTATAAAAATGTATATAGTAAATTTCGAGATGTATAAAGAGAAAGATTAATTTCCTTTTCGATCAAGCATTGCATTCATAGATAGAAATTATACAGAGCTTACAATTTTGACTGTGTAGTTTATAGGTGCTTTATTTGTTTACCAAATCATTTTCTTATATATTTGAACTATACAATTTCATAAGCGGCTAAACTATATTAGAGAGTTTTATTCGATTTGTACCCACTTCTGGGCACGATTCTTGTATAATTATTCAGTTATAGAACTGTGTGTTTTCCTCTAGATAGCAAATATCCACGCATTTAATTATGGAATAGAGAAGATTTTCTTGTTCTTATGACTGGGTTTCTTGTTATATATTTTGCTATATTTTACAGTCTTACTACAAAAATTTCATTTTTGATTTTCTGTGTTTATTTTGGATCGGGGTTGTGTTTCCCCAACGTTCGGAGGTGGTTGCTGTGTCGACACCCTCCTCATAATATCCTTTTTTTTAACTTATTTCTCTCACTGTGCATCAGTAATACACAACTAAAACGTTAGTTGACCCATAGGGTCCCAGTGTTACAACACTGCTCTGATACTACTTGAAACATACAGCCATAATACTAAATGAAAATACATCAAAATAACACAAGATTAAAAAAAATTACTTTAACACAACTATTATTTAACTACACAACATACATATTTCAACCCAAAATATGACTTATGAATTATAACTTGTATCTATTATGTGCTACATTTTAAACTTCTCTATACTCGTAATAATCCAAGGTTTTGGTGTAGTCATGTCTCTACGATTCTCATTAATTTTGTTACATCATACCTATCGGTACCATATATATTTTTCATTTATTGTCTTTAAATATTTATGCAATGATCGAGGTGTTAACCTCTCTTCGAGCCTTGTGAAATTGCCAACTCATCAATGGTTGGTACTTCACATTAAATTACATTAAAAACTCGGCAGGTAATCCGCGATTAGTGATTGCATCTGGCTTCGAGTCTAAACACTTGGGTGCTCTTGGTCCATTAGAACTCTTCCAGATCAATGGCTGAATTGAATCCACCCGTAGCTGCTCTTTGGATTAAAACCCCAAAACCTAACCGCTTGGTCCATTTGCTCCGATTCAGCTAGTGAGATAGCTCTGCTACAACGCTCCATCGTTCTTGATGCTTACAGGAAACTATTCTGCTGATAGTATGAAATACTCATTGCACTTCGACCTGTTGCTTCCATGGAGGTTGAAATCGTGTCAAGATTTCCAAGAAGCCTATGGTATTTCTTCTGCTTCGTCAACCCATTGGAATCCTCCCTTCATACAGAAGAAACTCCTTCAGTGTGCCAATCAAATTCTCTCACCAAGGTAATGTTCAGAATTTTCTTTTTGTGCGATTTTATTATTATTTTTAACAATTTTTACACAACAAGAAAATGGTGTTAGGCTAGGTTTTAACTCTCTTCTCTAAATAATCCCTTACAGGATAATGATACTCAGCTTCATCAATGTTTCACAGGTACTGCAATTGTTTCTGGTTTAAATTTACTACTTCATCTTTATTAAATTTTTTCTGGCATATACCCTAAACCCTGATCATATACTTATCTTGCAGGTACACTTCTCCTTTCTTATTTTCCACTATGTCCATCTCTAACAAATCTGTTTGGCGCCAAATCCACACTTCGGTGCTTACCGTGAGTTTCCTGTTACAGCTATCCTAATGGTTTGCTTCAACTCTACTTAAATCATTGACCTACCTATGGCTATCTATAGCTCTAACATTTGGCTAGCATATAACCTTTCATCGATTTCAGGATGCGGATAGACTGTTTAGGAAGAATAAGGTTACCAATACATATTTTTATTTTTGTAAAAACAAGCTCTTACTCTTACCTCCAAGGGGTTTTAGGAAACTGCTCCAGAGGAGATTCTAGGCACTATAATCTTCTGTAATATTTATAAATATTTCTATGCGTTGTGAATTTTCTATAAGCACAAAATAATAAGAAGTACCAGACGTTATCGAATTATATTCTGAACTATATTAGAGAGTTTTATTCGATTTGTACCCACTTCTGTGCAAGATTCTTGTATAATTATTCAGTTATAGAACTGTGTGTTTTCTTCTAGATAGCAAACATCCACGCATTTAATTATGGAATAGAGAAGATTTTCTTGTTCTTATGACTGGGTTTCTTGTTATATATTTTTCTATATTTTACAGTCTTACTACAAAAATTTCGTTTTTGATTTTTGATACAAAGTAAAAAGATATTTGATCCTTCTCTACGCTTGATAGATTTTGATGAAATCCAATGGAAATTTTTAGAAATCCAAGTTACAGTTGTCAAGTTTTTGAATTTTAGGTGCTCAAGGGGTCCTTGAGGGTGTTGAATCCATTTACAACATTAAAAAAATGATTTAAATACTCCCAATTTCATTATTTTTGGGAAAGAAAAAAAATCATTGAATTCCTACCAGAAAAATCATTGTTTGAGTGAAATTGTCCACTACTTGGACAAGTCCTAAATATAATTATTATTCTTTTGTTTTTTGTTTTTTGTTTTGGTTTTTTTAAGTTTTATGTAGTTTAACCAAGTCAAAATGTTTTATGGATAGTTATAATTATTAATTATTATTATTATTATTATTTTTTTTTTTGACTCAGTCCAAATGCCTATAGGACATTACATTACATTACAACATCACTACCATACTTGATCTTAACTATAGATTTACCAAGTACCAAGAGGTATCAAATATCTTTGAACTCTAAAACACGTTTGCATCTCTAGATATTTGATTCCTCTCGACACTTGGTAGATCCAAAGTTAAGATAGATCTAGATTGGTATAATTTTGTAACATACATCGATAACTTCACATGGAAATGCAAGGAGTTAAATTTTTTTATACAAGTTACCCACGGGTAACTATTCAAATCACTATTAAATATTCCTTACACATCATTAGTTAGAATGTTCACCAGTTCATGAGGCTTCCTTTTACTGTTTCTGTAATCGCGCGCGTTGGCTCTGGCTCCGCTCTGCCTCCCACTGCGCCCTCTGATCGCGCCTGGGCTGCTGGCAGCTTCAGCGCGCCCCAGTTTCGTCCTGTTTGGCCTGCCCTGCGTCAGATCTAACCATGGAAGACCGCAGGACCCCAGATCCCCCTCCGCCTCCGGAGGTTTCGGCTTTTAGGGCAATGATTGCTAATGCTCCCAAACGCCCTCCTTCTCAGTCTCAGCAGAAATTTGTGAAAAAACTGGACTCAATCCCCACAGTGGCTCTCCACGAAGGCGTCACCTGCAAATCGGCTCTGAATCTGGCGGAGAGGGGTCTCATAGGCCAGTTCACGGGCCTCTGGCCTTCTCCCAAATCTGTTGAGGACTGGACTCAAAGGAACTGGAAGCCTCTGATCAAGGAGGGAGTCAATAGCTACTTCGTAGGTAAGGGTTTCTTTGTGTTTGTCTTTGAAAACCCGGAAGACAAAGGATTAATCTTCAGAAACGGACCATATTTCATGGGCCCTCAGGGCCTTTACCTAAACAAATGGTCCTCTGACTTCGACCCCTCCCAAGATGTTCCCTCGGCTATCCCGGTTTGGGTTAGACTCCCTCACTTGCCTCTCCACTGTTGGAATCCAAAATCTCTCTAGACAATAGGAAATGCATTGGGAAAATACATAGATCAGGCGGCAAGAAAGGATCAGTACTCATGCGCCCGCATCTGCGTAGAAGTAGATCTCGAAGAAGGACTACCGGAAGCTATCAAGCTCACTGTTGCTGGGTGGACGCATGTCCAAGAGCTGGACTATGAACAGTTGCCATTTAAATGTAGGCATTGTCACGGGCACGGTCACTTTGCAAAGCACTGTAAGAAGAAGGCTGAGGAACAGGCAGATAAACAAAATGGGGAACAATGGACCCTAGTCCAGAAAAACACTAGCTCAAAAAAAGGCGCAGGCAAAGGAAATATGACAGGAGGTCAACCAAGCTCCAAAAGCAACCAAGAAGCGGAAGCTCCTCCAAATGCACCAGAAGGAGAGCAGGACATACAAGCCAACCTAAATCAGGAGAACGAGGAACAGCCGGCCCCTTCCCCTTCAAATAAAGAGAGAGAGGAAACAATTCAGTTGGAGGAAAATCAAGGCTCTCCCACTAATCCTTCCTACGCAGAAATAGCAAGGAAAAAACTAGTGGTTAGTTCTAGTTCTTCCGAAGATGAATTCTACGAGCGCCCTTCCAAAAAAGCAGGAAGGAAATCTCGTAAAGAGAAGAGGGAAGAAGAGGCAGAAAGACTCAAGATTCAAGGAAGTCAATCCACAATAGAAATGTCTATTGGGCGAAATATCAAACCAAGGCCTTCCAAGGGAGGCCCCAACCCCCCTCTTTGTAAATAATGAATCTCGTCTCTTGGAACTGTAGAGGTCTGGGGAACCCCTCTAGAATAGAAGCAGTCAGGGACCTACTGAAAGCAGAACCCTCAGACATTCTTATGCTCCAGGAGACCAAAATAGAAGGGCAGGCCCTTCTAGATTTAGGTAGAACAAAGTGGAACAAAAAAGCAGGAAAAGCAGTCAACTCAAGGGGAACCTCTGGAGGGCTGGCAACACTTTGGATGGATGACCTCTTTCAGCTGCTTAGGTCCCATGAAACCCAACACTGGATATACACGGAGCTGAAGCATAAGGCAAGTAAGTTGACCATCTCTCTCTTCAATCTCTATGTTCCAGTGACTTATTCTGAAAAGCGAGAATGCTGGGATACACTTGAGGCCTTTCTTGAACAGACCAATCCCAGCAATATCATACTAGTCGGGGATCTGAACATTGTTCTGAAAGCAAAAGAAAAGAGGGGGGGGAACAGCTCCAGTGATCCTATGTTGGCCAAGGTTGAGGAGATCACCCAGCTCTGGGACCTTCTTGATTTCAGGCCCATTCGTGGCATTTACACTTGGACTAATAATCGGGTTGGTACGGAGCACATTTCTGCTCGTTTAGACCGTTTCTTGGTACAAAGCTCCATTATGATGAACAAGAAAATAACCACCAAAATTCTGCCCAAGCTCTCCTCAGACCATAAACCCATCCAGCTCCATTTGGAAGATGAAGAAGACTTGGGTCCGCTTCCTTTTTTATTCAACCCACTCTGGATCGAGAGAGATGGATTCTTGGAGACTGTCAAGGCAGCATGGGCCAAACCAATCTCCGGATCCTCCAGCTACGTATGGGAGCAAAAGCTGAAAGCTACAAAGCAAGCTCTGAAGGACTAGATAAAAGCACCGGATATCAACCCCATCAATCAGAGAATGGAGGCTGTGCAGTCTTTGTCGGATCTGCAAACTGATATGGAAAACATAGATATCACATCTGAGTTTCTCGAGGAGGAAGTAAAAGCACAAAGAGCAGCGTACCAATCTTTTCGCAAGGAAGAAGAATATTGGAGGCTTAAATCCAGAAGCCTTTGGTTGAAGGCTGGGGACCGGAACACTCCCTTCTTCCACCGGCAATATAGAGCTAGACTGTCAAAGAACTACATAGCAGAAATCAAAACAGCTGAGGGTCAAGTATGTAAAGGATTCAATCAAGTTAAAGCCGTTGCCGAAAACCACTACAGGAACTTGTTCAGAGAAGAAACTCAAAGCAATGATGAGGAAGTGGATGATTTTCTCTCCTGTGTTCCCTCCCTTATCAGTCCTGAAGACAACATAAACCTCTGCAGACCCATTACTGAGGAGGAAATCATAAAAGTTATTTGGTCCATGGATTCAGATAAGGATCCTGGGCCGGATGGGTTCACAATCCACTTCTACAAATCCTGCTGGCACATTATCAAGGCAGATCTGCTTAAAATGACAAGAGGATTCATGCAGAAAGCCAAGATTGGTGGAGGAACCAAGTCCACTTATCTGGTTTTAATTCCTAAGGACACCAATCCTTACTCCTTTGCTAGTTTTAGACCTATCTCGTTGTGCAATGCTTCCTATAAAATCCTGGCAAAACTTCTGGCGAGTCGGATCAAGCCATTGTTAAAAAAACTGATCTCCAGCAACCAAGGTGGCTTCGTGGAGGGTAGGCACATTCTGGACAACGTGATCCAAGTTCAGGAGACAATACACTCAAGTAAGCAACGAAAGGAGAAAGGTATGTTGATTAAACTAGATATGGCCAACGCCTTTGATAGAGTTAATCATAGTTTCCTATCTAAGGTCCTGCTCTCCTTTGGTTTTTCGATTCATTTTGTCCATTTAATTAAAGCCTACATTGACAGTCCATGGATTGCTCCGTTAGTTAATGGCAGACCCGGTAACTTCTTCCAAGCTCAGAGAGGTATCAGGCAGGGCTGCCCTCTCTCCCCCTTCATGTATATCATAATGGCAGACTCCCTCAGTCGTAAGCTTACTGCCAAAAGAATAGCAGGAAATATTCCGGGCCTCAAACCTTCAAATGGAGCTGAACCATTGAACCATGCTCTCTTTGCCGACGACTCTCTCCTACTCGGAGGAGCCTCCACCAGAATAGCCAGAGCTTTCGACTCAGTCCTCAGAAAGTACTGCAGAGTTTCAGGTGCCTTGGTTAACGAGAGTAAGAGCGAAATATATAGCTGGAACATAGATCAGAATGAACTCACTGCAATCTTTTCTTTTCTTGGGTTTAAAGGTCAGGCAAACTGGGACAGGTTTAAATATCTCGGTCTTCCCATAACTTCTGGAGTAAACAAGAGATCGTTATGGAGCGACACAATCTCAAAAATTAAATCCAAAATTGCTGCGTGGGGAGGCAACTGGCTAACTAAGGGAGGTAAAGTAATCTTAATTAAAACGGTGCTGTCTGCACTCCCAATCTTCCAGGCAGCTTTCCTCCTTGCTCCAAGAAATGTGATGGAGCAGATCTCCAGGTTGCTCAGAGATTTTCTTTGGTAGGGAGGGAAAGGCAATGAGAGAAAAATGCATATGGTTAACTAGGATGTGGTCAAAAAGCCATTGTCTGAAGGTGGACTGCAAATTAGAGATCCCATGCTTGTCAATCTTGCTTTGGGAGGAAAGATTCTGTGGAAGCTGTTCAATGAACCCTCTCATCCAATCAGTGTTACCCTGCGCTCAAAGTATGGTCCCATTAACGCTCTCTCCAACCTCCAGACAGCTAGTGCTCCCAATAGCACGTTGGTCTGGAAATTATGTCGTAAAAGCAGCAATTTTTTCAAAAAATTAATCTACAGGATTCCAGGGAACGGCAAGCGTACGCATCTATGGATTGACAGTATAATGGGAAGTGAGCCACTTGCTCAGATGGAAGACATTGCAGACCTCAGGAATTGGCTGGAGCGCGCTGGTGTAAACAGACTGTATGATATCTCGACCTGGGACCAGCGTGGAGATTGGAATGGATGGGATTTTCACAGAGTGCCAGCACGGTTTTCCCACCAACAAGCACTGCTAGTCGATCTGTTGGATGATGCTGCACCTGTTTGCAGATCCAAAAAAGACAGCTGGGGCTGGGGACAGTCTGGAGTTTATACCACCGCAGCTGGGTATAATGCTTTACATGTCACTAGGAATTGTAGTCAAACTAAGGAGTTTTGGAAGAATGTGTGGGAGCCGCTTTCCCTTCCAAAAGTAAACTTCTTCTTCTGGACCTTAGTCCATAACAAGCAGCTTACGGGGGATAATCTGGAAAAAAGGAAAATAGCTGGGCCCCACAGATGTGTGTTATGCTGTAACAATTTCGAAACAGCCCAGCATCTTTTCATGGAGTGCAGATTTGCTGAAGAGGTTTGGGTTCTCACTCTTCAGGACTTGCAGATTCCAGCCCCCTTGCAGAACTCAGTAGCAGACCTCTTTGCCTCTTGGAGTCAACACTATCCCCATCGAATCCCTTCCAAATCTTTCTGGCGCAGAATCTGGATAGCGCTCCCAAAATATGTATGCTGGCAGATCTGGTTGGCCCGCAATCAGAAGATTTTTAAAGAGCTGCTTTATACCCCTCCGCAGGTCGCTGCAAAAGCTAAATCCTTCCTCATGGAAGCGGCCCAAATTCAGTATTTTAAAGAAGATCATTTGCTACTGCCCGAAGAAAAGCGCTGGCTTGGTATGCTTGCGCCCCATCCACGTAAGTACCTTCAACCCCCGCAAGGTGACAATCCTGAATGGCGCATAAGAGACGAGGATGATTTTTTTCAAAATTGGTGGAGGTCCCAAAACATTTCCACTATCTTTTTCGACGGGGCGTCCAAGGGGAATCCGGGTGCTGCTGGTGCAGGTGGAGTTATTTACTCTCCCGGTGGGATTTCCAAAGATTGGTTCTGCTGGGGACTTGGCAAGAAATCCAACAATCACGCAGAGATCCTAGGGCTCCTAAAAGCTTGTCTTATGGCAAGAGATAAGGGAATCAAAGTGCTCCAAGTCTTCGGTGATTCAGAACTGATAATAAAACATATAAACACGGAGACTCCGTTCGGCAATGCTAACCTCAACAAAACTCTGGACAGATTGAAGAGAGTCCTCCGAGACTTTGACAAGTGTAAACTTCATCACGTTTTGAGAACGTCAAACAATGAAGCAGATGAGATGGCAAACAAAGGCAGCTCGCTCATGAAAGGGCAGATCATTGTAAACAACATAAGCTCCGTCCAGATGCCTTGAAAGTACTTATTGACTGTTAGATGGAGTAGAAAGATCTCTGCTTTGTAAAAGGGGCTGCCTCGGCAAAGACCCATAATCTTTCTTACTTAATAAAAACATATCCGTTACAGTTAAAAAAAGAAAGAATGTTCACCAGTTCATAGTGTAACCTTAGTTTGAGAATGATAAATTGCTTAACCATTAAGCACCTCTATTGTAGTACATTAACATAAAACTGTATGATGTAACCTTCCATTCATTTCATTATTCATGTAGTCATCACATACTTGACATTATGAACATCACAGCAAGAAAGGAGTCCATATCATCAATTTGACACAATAATCAATCACATCAGTGAACACCAATATACCCTGGAAACCCCGTAGGGTGAAAACTAACAAACATTTAATTTTATTATTAAACGCTCGTGAGGGTGTTCAGCCCTCACTCAATGACTTATAAGGGAGACCCTCTCTTAACCATCGTTTATAAATCTTACAAGGAAATATACAAATATCTAGCTTATAACCATTACAATAAATATAATAGCATTCACCCACTAATCTTCATATCTTCATATCTTGGTGGCATGGATGTACCTACAATGGACCATCATACATTGGATCATCCTGCAGCTCGCACTCATCTGCATGAACCATAATCATTTACTTGCCACCAGGTTAAGCATAATATTTCCTTTCTACATGTCACCGTCATTCCCTGCTAATGCTATATTCAACATACATTGATGTCAGGATTAGATAAAGCCTTAATCAATAAATAAGCAATCTTTAAGTGATCATTTAACACTTATTCATGAGCATACATGAAATGTGAATAAAATATCACAACATGCTTTCTTCTAACATCACTACCTTAGTGTAAGCAAGTAATTATCAATTCATGTCAACATAATCCCCACATTATTATGACACTTCTCACACACACTACAATACAGGACAAATCACTACACTTGTCCAGGAATTCCTTTAATGGAAAATGACACATTGTGCATTCGAGTTTACTTAAACTTTAACAAAAGAACCAGCCCTTCAGCTATTGCTTTTGGAGCATGAAAATATAATAAGCTAACATGTTGAATGTTGTTCCCATGCATGCTATGCATATAGTTTCCAAAACAGTCTTCCCAAAGAAAATCTTAACACAAGAGATCATGTAAACACATGTTTTCTTTTCTGTAAAACTAATGCAATTAAGCATGCAAATGCATGTCTTCTTTTCCAAATATTATACTAACAATCCTTTCCAATGTAGTCTAGCACAACATACTTCTATTTTCCCACATACAAATATTTATAGTCTTTCCAATGAAAGGAAATACAAATATTGCATGCATACGCAGAAACTAACATAATAGTTATGATAGCATAAAGTACTCACAAATCATTCTTCCTAAAGAAACATTATAATCAATATTTCTTCTATCCATGCAAAGAGTATAAACCTCCAACACAATCACTATTCTTTCTGCATGTAAGAGCTTATCATAACAACCCTTCTTTAACGTAGGCAACACATTATTCGCTTCGCTTCTTAGAACTCTACCATCATTAACTATTCTTCTCATGTAACAAATGCATACTTCATTTGCATCAGGAAGTTATCATAACCTAGTTTTGTTGTCTTTATAATTGAAAGCTTCTTATGATTCCCTTTCAAGAGATTATCATAGATACATTCCTTTATGCATAAATTAGGAAAAAATACGAGGGTTAGCTACACCCAAATCAAAAAGTCGACATGCACTCTTTTCAAAAGGTTACCCTTTCCAAGAAGAACAAACACATATAAAACAACAATATATTTTCCCAAGTAGAAATTATTCTTTTCAGACAAGTTTCAACATGATCTTTCCCAAAGGAACAATTATGTAAAACTATTATGGGTTCTTCATGACTTTTCTTCCAAGAAACTCATTAACTTATCTCCCAACCCATGGAATATATTCAGGAATTACCCAGTTTAATCTATATTCACTTTAGAGGAAACAACTTGGATTTCGTTATCATTTCATACACCGGTAGGAAATCCCCTTTCTTTTTTTTCAAGAACAAGAAACGTATCTTTTATTACATAATATGCATAGCTATAAAGACAAGCAAAATTACTTATTTATGTTTTACTAGTGCTGACTTCTTTAAAGATACATACTAGCAATCTTTGCAAGAACTCACATGGTTTCTTCTCTGCAAAACTGATAGCTTAATGGGGTGCAGGCGCTAAGGAGATTTGGTTATCTTCTCTCTGTCTCAATAATTTCATTCACCAAGGGAGTCTACCTTAGTTTCTTAGTTCAATTCATTTATCAATTTCATGGAAATTGATTAATGAATACCTTAGTTAAATCTTATACAAATACCCGAATAATAAGACCTTTGGTATTTTAAATAAAATACCCGAACTATATCTCCCTTTGAAAGCATTTAACTATACTTGAACCCTTACAACAACATTCAAAGCCCTTTATTCGAATTCAACTAAAACCCAAGTCCAAACCTTTGGCAACATAACACCCGACTTACACATAGAGAATTGACTACCCGATCATAGTATTATAATACTATAACAAATGTTCGGCTCCTTTGAATAACTACTCAACCATTGGCTTACGATATTAAACCCCGCTAACTCTAGGAAGACGACTTTTTAATACACATTACGTTTCCGCGGGCCCCACGCATCCACTGTTCAATTAAATAAATATTTTAATAATACGAAACCAATGGGCCATACCTTGAATTAACCTCCGTGCACCTCACTGCGCGATTACACTCGGATCTGTCATCCTCCAAATCGAATGGTTCTTATCGATATTGCGTTTTTTCAAGGGCTGAAGGTTAGCGCTAAAAAAAATGCGAAATGGGCGGTTTTGTCTTGGCGACATGGCAGGATTTAATAGGATCGCGTTTTTTTGTTGCGAATTCACCCCGAGCCAAAAGCGGTGCGAAATAAGTGGTAAGGGTTCTCAAAACCACCAGCTGGTATTGGAACAATGTATAACATAGAACTCCGCCGAACCGTCTTTCTCTGTGTTAACACCACGTTTCAGTCTTTAACTATATCGCTCCACCAACAACAAAGCAATGCATTCAATCTCAACTGATATTGCTTCGATAGATGGAGGTTCTATCACAATCGATACGCTCTTCCTACAGAACTCAACAAATTGACCCTCTTCAAAACAAAACAAAACATTCAATTCTTTCACTGAGAGTATGAGTTCAAAGAAAAATAGAGAGAAATAAGGGAATTTCACACAGAAATGATCCTTCTTCAAATTATACACAGAGTTCGCAAATCGAAGGAATGAGTCCTTCAGAAAGATTGTCAATAACACACACAAATGGCAAATAAGTCTAAATTTTATTCAACAGAGAACAATGCTCCTCAATTCAATCTTTCACTGCCAAATCCCCCCTTTACCCTGTATCAGGGGTTACATTTTATAGATCATTACATGACTCTTCGGTTCCTTCATGAGGACCGTTTTATTCTTAACATAAAATAAAAGCCTAATTACATTCTATCAACAGAAACTGAACTGACAGACATGAATCAACCTATTCAGCTTCCTCATTTATTAGGCTAAATCTAACTGCTCTAAGTGCAACAGACAGCTAAGGTATTGACACCTTGCTGGTACATTTCTTGAACAATTTCGAACTCTTCTAGCCACAACATGTGGACAATTCTCTCACATTGCTGGCTAGTGTCCAATACCCCTGCATCAGACTCCTGAGGGCAATTTTCTTTATGGAATCTTGTCCATGAGCTCTTTCATAGAACTGCCTAGCTTATGCAACATAAATTCCGTCATCCAAGTAGCATCTTCCTTTGGCTAGTCCTTTCACTTGATCAAACACTGGAAATATTCTTGTCCTCTAGTTCTTTTGAACACCTTCTTGTCCAAGATCTTCTCTGGCTGTAATGGTTGTGCTGGAGGTAACTGTTTTACCCACTCAATCTGCTCCTTATCTGCTGGTCCTTCATCTGTGCCATCATCTTCATACCTGTACAAATCTGCAACATTAAATATGGGAGATATCCCAACATCAGGAGGAAATTCAATTTCATAAGCATTAGCAGAAAATTTTCTCAGTATCTTGCATGGTCCTATCTTTTTGAACTTCAACTTGTTATACTGCTTCTTTGGGAATCTTTCTTTCCTCAAGTTTCCAAGACTAAATCTCCAACTTCAAAACTAAATTCTCTTCTGCTCAAATCTGCTCTGCCTTTGTACTTGATGTTGCTACTTTGTAACTGTTGTTTTACCTGCTCATGTATGGCATGGATCTCTGAAGCAAATTCTTCTCCATTAGCACTCCTCATTTTTGCTTTTCCCAAGTTTCTCAATTCAGATATTCCTTTGGGGTGCATTCCATAAGCAATATGGAATGGACTCTGTCCTGTACTTCTGTTTGGTGAATCATTGTATGCATACTCTGCCTGTGGAAAAATATGGTCCCACTGTTTGGGATGCTCTCCTGCAAGGCTTCTCAAAAGATTTCCCAGACTTCTATTTACTACCTCAGTTTGTCCATCAGTCTGAGGATGATAAGCTGAGCTGAAGCTCAGATTAGTACCAAGCTTCTTACACAATGTCCTCCAAAAATGGCCCACAAATCTAGTATCTCTATCAAAAACAATACTCTTAGGAAACCCATGCAATCTAACAACTTCTTTGAAAAACAAATTAGCAACATGAGTAACATCACTGGTTTTATAACATGGAATAAAATGTGCCATCTTGGAAAATCTGTCAACCACAACAAAGATTGCATCATTCCTTCTCTGTGTCTTGGGAAATCCTAAAACAAAATCCATGCTCACCATATCCCAAGGCCTGTCTGGAATAGGCAATGGGATGTACAATCCTACATTCTAGCTTCTCCCTTTTGCATATTGACAAATTTTGCAATTCTTCACAAAATTTTCCACTTCAGTTCTCATCCTTGGCCAATAATAAAAATGACTCAACAGCTCATAAGTTTTATCAGTACCAAAGTGTCCAACAAGTCCACCACTATGCTTCTCTTTGATTAAATTCTCCCTCATGGAACAATTTGGTACACACAATTGATTTCTTCTGAACAATAAACCCTCTTGCAAGAAATAATACAACCACTGACTCCTATCAATCAAAACAAGGTTATAGCATGCTTCAAATGCTTCTTTGAAATCTAAATCTGTCTTATAAAGTTCCTTAAGAAAATCAAATCCTATCACTTCAAATTGGTTTTCTTGGACAAGCATGTTTCTCCTACTCAAGGCATCAACTACCTTATTTGCTTGGCCACTTATATGCTTCAAAACAAAATTAAAACTCTGGAGATCTTCAACCCATTTGGCATGTTTATGCTTCAATTTAGGCTGCTGCATAATATATTGTAAAGCATGATTATCTGAGTAAAGCACAAATTCCTTAGACATTAAAAATGCCTCCACTTCTTCAATGCCTGCACAATTGCATAAAATTCTTTTTCATAAGAGGAATAATTTCTCCTTGTCTTATTCAGCTTCTCACTTAAATATGCTACAAGCCTATCATCTTGACTCAGCACAGCTCCAATAGCTTCTCCACTGGCATCACACTTCACTTAAAATGGCTTGTTAAAATCAGGCAAAACTAGAACAGGCTTTTCAGTTATCTTCTGTTTCAAAAGCTTAAAATTATTTTCTGCTTCAACAGTCCATTTGAATGGTTGTTTGTCCTTATTTATAGTTTCAATGATGGGTGCATTAATCATGCTGAAATTTCTTATGAATTTTCTGTAAAAACTAGAAAGTCCATGGAAACTTCTTACCTCAAAAACACTTTTTGGTGAAGGCCACTCCAAAATTGCCTTGACCTTTTCTGGATCCATCTTCAGTCCTTTAGTAGAAACAACAAAACCCAGATATACCAGCTCTTCTTTCATGAACGAACATTTCTTTAAATTTATCAGCAACTTCTCTTGATGCAATTTCTTCAAGACATAATTAAGATGCCTTAAATGTTCTTCTTTTGTTTTGCTGAAAACTAACATGTCATCCAAATACACGATTACAAATTTACCAATAAATTCCTTTAACACTTCATTCATGAGCCTCATAAAAGTACTAGGTGCATTTGATAACCCAAAAGGCATTACCAACCACTCATACAGTCCTTAATTTGTTTTAAAGGTTGTTTTCCATTCATCACCCTCCTTTATCCTAATCTGATGATATCTACTTTTCAAATCTAATTTTGAAAAATATTTTGCTCCACTTAAATAGTCCATTAAATATTCAATCCTAGGCAAAGGGAATCTATACCTGATTTTTATCTCGTGGATGGCCCTTGAATCAGTGCACATTCTCCAACCTCCATCTTTCTTTGGACTCAGCACTGCAGGTACTGCACATGGACTCAAGCTTTCTCTGATCAGGCCTTTGTCAACCAATTCCTGCACTTGCTTCCTGATTTCTTCATTCTCTGTGGGAGTCATTCTGTAGGCTGCTTTGTTTGGAAAATTTGATCCTGGAATAAAATCTATCTAATGGCTTATTTTTCTTACAGGTGGCAATTCATCAGGCAAATCATCCACAACAATATCAAAATAATTGTCCAGCATTTCTTGAATCTCAATTGGAAAATCAGAAATTTTTGTGGAAGTAAGCACTACTTTAGGTTTGCAAACTAAAGAAAAATTTACCTCTTCCTCTTCAATCCGCTGTAAGTACTATTTTCCACTCAACAATAAAGCCTTTGGATCAGACTTTCTGCTTGATGGTTCTCCTTCCTCCATAGTTATCAATGTGTGGTGCACTCCATCCTTAAAGAACTTGTAAGTGTTCTTCTTACCATCATGTACTGCTGCTCTGTCATACTGCCAAGGTCTACCTAGCAGTATGTGACACACATCCATAGGCATCGCATCACACATGACCTTGTCTTTGTAGCTGCCCATTTGCAACTCTATCTCACATTGCTCCTTCACAATCAGCTGGTGTCCTTTATGAAGCCATGACACCTTGTAGGGTGTCGAGTGTTCCCTTGTATTCAATTTTAGTTTCTCTATCACCTCTGTAGATACCAAATTGTTTGAGCTGCCACTATCAATGACCAATTGACAACATTTCCCTTGGACTTTGCACACACTCCTGAATAAAGTCTTCCTCTGTGCTGGTTCAGCAACTTCTTTTGTCTGCTTCAGCAAAACCTTATTGACCACCAAAGATTCTCCCTTCTCTGGCAGAATTGCTTCTTTTGTTTCAGACAGCCTTGCTGCCTCTTCTCCAACCTGAGCAACAATTGCATTTCTTTGACCAATACCCATATTCTTTGGGCATTCATAGTGTTTATGCCCCACTTGGTGACATCTGTAACACCTCACTTCTCTTCCTCTGTTTCTGCCTCCTCTTCCTATGAAGGAACCCCTTCTGCCCCTTGCATCACCTTCTGTGGATGCATTCTGAGGTGAGCTACTGCTAGCTCCATCCCTAGGTGTTGTAGACCTTCCTCTACCACCTTGACTTCCCTTTCCTCAGAAAGTACCTCTTCCTTTGGCAGACTACTTTCTCAGGAGTTTCTCTTTAGCTTTCAAGGCCATTTGATAAGCCTCTTCTACTGTCTTAGGAGATAGAATACCTATCTCATCCCGGGTCTCCAACTTGAGACCATTCACATACCTAGAAACCTTCTCTGCTATGTCTTGGATTTGTCCAGCTCTTATACTTACTTTATAAAACTCCTCTGTGTATTCTTTCACTGTCATCAATCTCTGTCTAAGATTTTGCGTTTGTCTAAACAATGATAATCACTAGGCAAGAACTTACCTCTTAGCTTTGCCACCATTCTGGTCCAACTCTTGATTGGTTGTTTACCAACTCTCCTTCTCTCTGCTTGCACTCCATCCCACCAAAGTTCATCATGTCCCTTCAATTTTTTCACTGCAAACTTGACCCTTTTGTCTTCACCCATCTCTTCATAATCAAAGCACTTGTTCATCTCATTGATCCAGTCTATCAATTCTTCTGGATTCAATCCTCCTGCAAAGCTTGAAACTTCAAGTCTAGGCTTGGTTGTAGACCCCAGAACTGATTTAAGGAGTCTCAGCTCAGGAGGAATCTCAACATTCTCTCTTGCTTCTTCTTCAGTTTCAGGTTCACTAACATCTTGAAGATCTCTTGGGTGTCCTAATTCCATTGCTTCCAATCTATCTTGGACCCGCTGCAAGGTCTCCAATACTTCTACATTGGCTACTGGCCTGCATCTTCTTCTACCAGCAGCTCCTCTGGCAACTCAAACAACCATGCTGGAATTCTTCTTCTGGCTTTTGGAAGTTGGTTCAGTTTCTACAAAATGTCTTCAAATCTTCTCTGATACCACAAATGATAGCTTAATGGGGTGCAGGCGCTAAGGAGAGCTGGTTATCTTCTCTCTTTCTCAATAATTTCATTCACCAACAGAGTCTACCTTAGTTTCTTAGTTCAATTCATTTATCAATTTCATGGAAATTGATTAATGAATACCTTAGTTAAATCTTATACAAACACCCGAATAATAAGATGTTAAGTCCCTATATTAATAGTGTAGCCCCTTATTATGTTAGTGTAGCCCCCCTTATTGTTATTATTGTACCCCTGTAACCCCCATATTGTTATTATTGTGCCCTTACATTATTATTGTTAGGTCGGCTAGGATTACATTGAGGCCCCACTAGGATTATATTGTGGCCCCATGGACTCCTATATATAAAGGGAGGTTTTGTTCATTTGTATCATCCAAGAATTGTTCATTCATGTAATGTATTGGAGGTTGCCCTCTCTAAGTGGCTCATTTCTCAAGGCGTGAATATCTTTTCTTTGGAGCCGCGCAACATTTGGTATCGTGAGCTTTGGGATTCTAGGTTTCGCCGCTCCAAACAGGTCATCGGAATTTTTGCTATAACTTTTTTTTCACGAAGCTCGTGTTTTAATTTCAAGGGTGCGAAGCTGAAATCTTGAGGAAGGTTTTCTAAAAATTTCAGACCTTGGTTCGCAATATTTGAGGAGATATCATCTGTGGAAGTTAGGTATTTTTTCAGGCTCATAAATAGGTCATCGTGGCATTTGCGCTATAAAATTTTTTGTACGAAGGTTCAGAGTCTGAAATTCATAGGGTGCGAAGCTGAAATCCTGAGGAAATTTGTCAAAAAATTTCAGCGCTTGGTTCGAAATATTTTTGGAGATATGATCTGTGGAAGGTAGTGCTTTTTCAGGCTCCTAAACTGCATCTCAAAGAGGTGATCGTGGGAAAACTTCAATAACTCTCTCTCTGGGAATTGGATTGAAGTGCCGTAAAAATTGGTCGCAAGCAATACGTAATCGAAGTTTCGAGCTATCAATTTCATAGACAAAAGGACAAAATGTTGACACGGGCAAGTCGTACAAGTTCGCTCATCAACCAGTCCACTAGGTCATTGTGGGAGATTGGACACAATTTTGTCTTGGAGAATCCAAATCAGGTCAGACCTGTGGCATTTGAAAGAAGCTTCAGAGGGCTACTACAGGGCTGAATTTGAGATATCGAAGATTTTCAATTACAGAGATAATTCAATTTCAATATCGAGCTCCTAAAAGCTAGTAAAAGGTGTGTATTTTTTTTTCCCGAATTACATAAGTCTTGTTTGAAGAATCAAGTTGAATTGATTCCAAGGGCAACTTGTAGAATAGATATCAATATTGGATTTTAAAATGGCCCCTAAAAAGAATTCAACACCCATTAAGCCTTCAGAAGGCTCTACTATGACTCATGAAGATGAAGAATTGCAACATGATCTATCAAAACTACAAGAGCAAGTGCACTAAATTTCGCTCTCGCAAAGAGCAACAAAAAATGAAATGGAAGTTTTGAAGAAAGGCATGCAAGCGAAGATGGATGGTTTCAAGAATAATATGGATGGTTTCAAGAAATGCATGGAATCTAATATAGATGATATGGAAGCTGGAATGGAATCTAAGATGGATGACATGGAAGCTTAGATTGATGAAAAAAAGAAAGACAACATGGAAAACATGAAGAGTGATCTAAAAGATATATGGAAGGCTTCGATGACACTTAAAACCGTAAATGATTCCTAATGGCGGAAATATAGGAGAAGAACCTCAGCGATGAGAACAAAATAAATGTTAATCGTGATTTCATAAATTCGAATGTTGGCGGGAAGAACCACCATATTCCAAAAATGGATATGAGGAAGTTTGATGGAAAGGATCCTGTAACATGGATACTACAGATGGAGCAATATTTTGATCTCCATAACGTGCAAAACACAAAAAAGGTACGCATTGCAACTTTACATTTAGAAAAAAATACATTTGTATGGTATCGATGGCTTTGCTCCCGTAAAAAAATTGTCACTTGGTCAATTTTTACGGAGGAAATGATAGCACATTATGAGGATACAAAGAGCAACACCTTCTTTACTCAATTGATAAATCTCAAACAAAAGGGTTTAGTGGGGCAGCACATTGAGGACTTCCAAAAATTGAGTATAAGGGTAACTGATATTTCAGAGGACCACAGGATTGATCTCTTCTTAGGCAGCTTAAAGGATAACATTCAACATGAAGTTCGTGTTCTGGAACCTGATTCATTAGAGAAGGCATTCAGGTTGGCAAGAAAAGTTGAATGTAAAATTATGGCAACAAGGAAGTCTACTACTCAATTCTATAAAGAAGGAAGTGTAGCTACATCTAGATTTCCACAACCTACAAGGTTGACACCACAACAATTGGAAGAAAAAAGAGCAAAAGGGCTTTGCTACAGTTGTGATAGCAAATACACTAAAGGTCATAAGTGTGCTGAGAAGAAATTATTTTACATAGATTGTGAAGAAGAAGAAGAAAATGAACAAGAAGAGGATATACACCAGGAACCACCCCTAGAAGAGGAAGAAATGACTCCGACCATATCGTGTAATGCACTGGCAGGAATTACCACTCCTCAAACTCTCAAGATAGAAGGACATATAAAGAAGAAAAGGGTAATAGTGTTGATTGATTCAGGTAGCACCCATAATTTTATTCATTATAAGGTAGCCAAGGAATTAAATTGTTTCCTATACCCAGCACCAGAATGTCAAGTGATGGTTGCAAATGGAGGACTATAAATTGCTCTGGAAAATGCCATAATATCAAGCTAACCATGGGGGAATATGTATTGACTAGTCCAATGCTTGCCATTCCTATGGGAGGTGCCGATGTTGTACTAGGAGTACAATGGTTACAATCTTTGGGGACGGTAGCTTTTAATTTTCAAGAACTTTTCTTGAAATTTTTTTCAGAAGGAAAGGAAGTCGAATTACGGGGTATTGCAAGGAAGCCAGGAAGGATAATAAGCTCTAATGTCATGACAAAGCTTCTAAAGAAAGAACAGCGAGGCGTAATTGCACAATTATGCTCACTAGAAGTTCCAACATCGAAATCATCTATTTCTGCAGATCTCCAACAAGTCTTGGACAATCATTCCAAGGTGTTTGAAACTCCCAAAGGACTCCCACCTATTCGTGATCATGATCATGCCATTCATTTGATTCCAGGAAGTGTTCCTCCAAACATCAGGCCTTATAGATATCCTTACTTCCAAAAGAGCGAAATTGAACGTATGATTGCAGAAATGTTAGAGGCGGGTATAATTCAACCCAGTCAAAGTTCTTTCTCTGCTCCTGTAGTATTGGTACACAAGAAGGATGGATCATGGCTAATGTGTCCAGATTATAGGGAGCTCAATAAGCTCACCATTAAAGACAAATTTCCCATTCCTGTGATTGATGAATTATTGGATGAATTACATGGAGCAATTTATTTTACCAAGTTGGATCTTCGTTCAGGATATCATCAAATTAGAATGAAGATCGAAGATATTCCAAAAACAACATTTCGAACTCATGAGGGTCATTATGAATTTTTGGTCATGCCTTTTGGCCTTACCAATGCACCTTCTACATTTCAAGGGTTGATGAATTCCATTTTCAAACCCTTCCTTAGAAAATTTGTGCTAGTATTTTTTTGATGATATACTAATCTATAGCAAGTCTTGGAAGGATCATGTTGAGCATGTTGACAGGGTGCTCAAACTATTGCAAGAGAAACAATTATATGCAAAAGCATCCAAATGGTTCTTTGGAGTACAAGAGGTGGAATATCTGGGTCATATTATATCCCACGAGGGTGTTAAAGTAGACCCTAACAAAATTAAAGCCATTAAGGAATGGAAAGTCCCGAAGACAATAAAGCAGTTGCGAGGATTTCTCGGGTTAACAGGCTATTATCGTAAGTTTGTTAAGAATTATGGAAGAATAGCAGCACCTCTAACAACATTATTGAAGAAAGATGCATTTTCATGGACTCCTAAAGCAACTAAGGCCTTTGAACATCTTAAAGAGGCAATGTGCCTAGCACCGGTCTTAGCTACGCCAGACTTCACAAAAACCTTTATTGTGGAATGTGATGCCTCAGGAAATGGAATTGGTGCAATTTTAATGCAGGAAGGAAGACCCATTGCTTTTGAAAGTCGTCCAATCAAAGGAAAGTATTTACAGAAACCTATTTATGAGAAGGAAATGTTAGCAATACTGCATGCACTAAAGAAATGGAGAACTTACCTAATGGGAAGACACTTCAAGGTAAAAACTGATCATGATAGTCCGAAACACTTTTTGGAACAAAGACTATCTTCAGAAGAGCAGCAAAAATGGGTCACAAAGATGTTGGGTTATGACTTTGAAATAATCTACAAAAAAGGAAAGCTTAATGTTGTTGCAGATGCACTCTCAAGAAAGAATGAAGAGGTGGAAGAATTGCTTTGTGCCATTTCTATTATCCAACCAGATTTGATAACCGAAGCAAGAGATGAATGGAAGAAGGACAAAGATGTATGGACACTCATTCAAAAGTTGCAGCAAGATCCTAGTACATCTGATACATTTAGTTGGAAAATGATTCCTTATGGTACAAAGATCGCTTATATCTTTGTAAGAATTCCCAACTAAAACAAAAGATTCTTCTGGAATTGCACACTTCTCCTTTAGGAGTACACTCAGGATTTTTAAAAACTTACCACAGGGTGAAGAAAGAATTTTTTTGGGATGGCCTTAAATCTGATATTCAAAAGTTTGTGGCGGAATGTTTGGTTTGCCAGCAGAACAAAGTGGAGACAATTAAGACCCCGGGACTTCTACAACCTTTATCCATTCCAAGTCAGCGTTGGGAGGAGATTTCAATGGATTTTATCACAGGTTTACCTAAGTCTGAAGGAAAGAATGTCATCATGGTGGTTGTTGATAGACTTACCAAGTATGCACACTTTTGTGCATTATCTCATCCATTTAAAGCAAGTACAATTGCTACTACATTTGTGGACAGAATTCAAAAGCTACATGGAAGCCCAAGGGTTATTGTGAGCGACAGAGATCCCATTTTTACGGGAAATTTTTGGACAGAGTTATTTTCTTCTTTTGGTACTAAATTAGCTCATAGCTCATCTTATCATCCTCAATCTGATGGTCAAACTGAGATAGTAAATAAATGTTTGGAAGGATATCTTCGTTGTTTTGTATCTGATAAACAAACACAATGGGTCAAGTGGTTACCTCTCGCCGAATGGTGGTATAACACTTCCTTCCATACTGCAGCAAAAATGACCCCATTTATGGCACTTTATGGATATCATCCACCATCGATCACATCATCTTTAAGGGAAAATTCGAAGGTTCAAGCAGTGGAAGATCACATCGAGCATCAGCAAGAAGTTCTCCAACTCTTAAAGGATAACCCGAATTTGGCACAAAATCGAATGAAACAACAGGCAGATCAACATCGCAGCGAGAGAAGTTTTGATGTAGGAGATTGGGTATTTTTACGGCTACAACCATACAAACAAATGTCCCTCAAGCAAGCTAAGAAAGATAATAAATTATCACCAAAGTACTATGGTCCTTACAAGGTGTTGCAAAAGATTGGTACTATGGCATACAAATTGGAGCTTCCTGCTTCTTCACGAGTACATCCAGTTTTCCATGTTTCATGCTTAAAGAAGGTTATAGGAGAAAATATTCCAGTTCAAACAATATTGCCAGAACTTGATGAGGAAGGAAAAATCATATTGGAACCAGAAGCGGTCATGGAAACAAGAACTCGACAACTACGGAATCGATCAATTTCAGAGTATCTCATCAAGTGGAAGAACTTACCCACCGAAGATTCTACATGGGAGGATGAGAATTTTATACAGAAGCACCCAGAGCTACTCAAGCGTTGAGGACAACACTTTTTTGAAGGAGAGGGGCATGTTAAGTCCCTATATTAATAGTGTAGCCCCTTATTATGTTAGTGTAGCCCCTCTTATTGTTATTATTGTACCCCTGTAACCCCCATATTGTTATTATTGTGCCCTTACATTATTATTGTTAGGTCGGCTAGGATTACATTGTGGCCCCACTAGGATTATATTATGGCCCCATGGACTCCTATATATAGAAGAAGGTTTTGTTCATTTGTATCATCCAAGAATTGTTCATTCATGTAATGTATTGGAGGTTGCCCCCTCGAAGTGGCTCATTTCTAAGGCGTGAATATCTCTTTTCTTCTCTCTTTGGAGCTGGTTACACAACATAAGACCTTTGGTATTTAAAATAAAATACCTGAACTATATCTCCCTTTGAAAGTGCTTAACTATACTTGAACCCTTACAACAACATTCAAAACCATTTATTCGAATTCAGCTAAAACCCAAGTCCAACCCTTTGGCAACATAACACCCAACTTACACATAGAGAATTGACTACCCAGTCATAGTATTATAATACTATAACAAATGTTCAGATCCTTTGAATAACTACTCAACCATTGGCTTATGATATTAAACCCCGCTAACTCTAGGAACACACATTTTTATTACATGTTACGTTTCCACAGGCCCCACACATCCACTGTTCAATTAAATAATCATTTTAATAATACAAAACCACTGGGCCATACCTTGAATTAACCTCCGTGCACCTCACTGCGCGATTACCCTCGGATCTATCGTCCTCCAGATCGAACGGTTCTTATCGATATTGCATTTTTTCAAGGGCTGAAGGTTAGCGCTAAAAAAAAATGCGAAATGGGTGGTTTTGTCTTGGCGATGTGGCAGGATTTAATAGGATCACGTTTTTTTGTTGTGAATTCACCCCGGGCCAAAAGTAGTGCGAAATAAGTGGTAAGGGTTCTCAAAACCACCAGCCGGTATTGGAACAGTGTATAACTTAGAACTCCGCCGAACCATCTTTCTCTGTGTTAAGACCACGTTTCGGTCTTTAACTATATCGCTCCACCAACAACAAAGCAATGCATTCAATCTCAACTGAGATTGCTTCGATAGATGGAGGTTCTATCACAATCGATACACTCTTCCTACAAAACTCAACAAATTGACCCTCTTCAAAACAGAACAACACATTCAATTCTTTCATCGAGAGTATGAGTTCAAAGACAAACAGAGAGAAATAAGGGAATTTCACACAGAACTGATCCTTCTTCAAATTATACACAGAGTTCGCAAATCGAAGGAATGAGTCCTTCGAAAATATTGTCAATAGCACACGCAGATGGCAAATAAGTCTAAATTTTATTCAACAGAGAACAATGCTCCTCAATTCAATCTTTCACTGCCAAATCCCCCCTTTACTCTGTATCAGGGGTTACATTTTATAGATCATTACATGACTCTTCGGTTCCTTCACGAGGGTTGTTTTATTCTTAACATAAAATAAAATCCTAATTACATTTTATCAACAGAAACTGAACAAACAGACGCGAATCAACCTATTCAGCTTCCTCACTTATTGGACTAAACCTAACTGCTCTAAGTGCAACAGACAGCTAAGGTATTGAAACCTTGCTGGTACATTTCTTGAACAATTTCAAACTCTTCTAGCCACAACATGTGGACAATTCTCTCACATTGCTGGCTAGTGTCCAATGCCCTTGCATCAAAAACTAGCATGGTAAGTTTGTCTTTTACCATGGTATATCTCTAAGAATAATATATTTCTAAAAGATCAACATAATAGCAATATTTTCAAGAACTTACGTCCTAATCTTGTCTTTTACCATAGTATATATCTAATAACAAATGTGAAGCTTGTCTTTTACCATAGTATAAATCTAAGAACAAATGTGACTATTTTTGTGTATAACAATTCATATGAAATATTTCATTTTCTTTCTAGAAAATGGGTAAAAGATTTCAAAAGCAAACTACTATTCATATGAAATATTTCATTTTCTTTCCAGAAAATGAGTAAAAGATTTCAAAAGAAAACTACTATTTTGAAGAATACTTATCTTTATCCAAGATGTTTAACCCTCCGCGCCCATGTGTTGGTACTATGTAACCCAAGGGATATTTCCATTTTAGAGGGGGAAGCAATGCTCATAGCAGTTCCATTTGCAGGAGCCATTTGCAAGTAAGAACTCGGACATCCTTTTCGTTCCTTTCTCATTTAGGCATTTGGGAATGTATAAATAATAAACAAAACAACCATTCTAGCAATTAGTTCTTCGTTTGGACAAGCTACACTAACAGAGTACCAGGCTCCTTGAATGCATACCAATAAATTTTCTTTCCCATTGCGACTCCCACGGTGGTCGCAACTGTCGAAAACATATCCCATGTAGATCTGGAGCCGCACTATTTCAAGGTGTAACTTAACCTTCCAATGTAATCTCCATGGCAGAACCGGTTTTCCAAATGTTCAGATGTTATTTTCTTTTTAACATTGGCCATCAAGATTAACAACCATTATTTTCCTTTCATATCAAGAATTCGTTATCAAGAAGTTGTTAAAAATTCCAACCGATTCTTGATAAAAATTTAATTAATAATTCTTTATTAATTCCACGTGGTTTTTAGGGATGTTACAAATATCCCCTTTTAAATAGATTATATTCCAAAAGGCTACCATAGATCAATACCATGGGTTTTTTTAGTTTTTTATTATTTTATTTGTATAAGGTTATTTTTATTTTTATTTTATTTTGACTGAGTTCGAATGTTTCCATTATGTTACATTAATCTTTTTTATTTAATTTTATTTATATTTTTTTTGTAATTTGACTTAGTTAAAATGTAAAACAAGCCATTATGTTACAACATCTCTACCATACTAAGTTAGAGAGTGCCTCTTAGTACAATCATCTCTACCATACTAGGGATTTAAGTTCCATGCAATGTTTTAAAATATTCATAATAGTATACACAATTTAATGGTTGAGATTTATCTTGAAAGTAGTTATGTCATTTTTACCCTTTTAATTAAATTGATAATTAAAAAAAAAGTCATATGAACAAGTGTCATGTGAAGTGAGTTATGGTTTTTTGGGTATGTGGTATAGATAATCCATGGTATTGTAACAAAGCCTATTTACAAGTTAAGAATCCCAATGGTAAAATGAGGATAAATCTCATGATTAAGAATCGTGTTCCATGTTTTTTTTTTAAATGTATATATGTTTAACACATGCACACATAGAGAGAGATAGAGGGAGAGATATATATATATATATATATATATATATATATATATATATATATATATATATATATATATATTCCAAAGCATTAGGGCTGGAAAGCCTTGATACAATGATACATAAGGAGGAGGCAACTCGATTGGAAGAGTTCTCATTGCAAAATGTTTGTTACAATATGAAGACTATCTATTCCTATTGCATTGTTTGAGTAGTTTCTTACAAAATATTGAAGAAGTAAGATCTATCTACACTTCATTGCTTATTATAGTTTTACTAGGAAGTATGGTAGTACTTCTTAGCTCTGATGATTGCATTTTCTTGTTGTTACTTATTGATAGAGCACTCTTATTCCTGGTGTTGGTTGTTATAGGCGTTGTTGGACTTTGAATTTTCTGCATTCTTCCTTTCCAGCAGCAAAACACGATACTCCAATGTTCCAATGTGCCCATGGTGTGAATCAATGACCTCCCAGAGAGATGAGATTTCTTTTTCAATGTGTAAACAATGTTGGTTGGTTCGATTGATCTCCTCTTTGATTGAGGTTGCATTGACCTGCAAGTAGTTGATCTTTGTGTTAAAGGATTTAATGCATTCCTCATTCCATTTTTCTTGGATTTCTTTGGCTCGATCCATCTCCGCCTTAAGAGATGTGTTGATTTTTGTAGCATCGAATGTAATCTAGCCTCAAGAATTTGTAGGGAGGCTAGGACACATGCATTCTCCAAGATCCAGAAATCATTTTAGAAAATTCCACTTGCAGACTGTTTAATTAAAATAATTAATTATTTTTAATGGATACCTAAGTCTAAACTTAGGAATATAAAATAATTAAAGGGTATTAATTAAACTGGGTGTGAATCTTCTAGAAAAAGATGGAGATCGAGTTAAGATAATATGAGCCATTGAGTAGGATTTAATCTGGGTCGTTGAATGTTCAACAAGAATATTATAAGAAGATGCTCGATGGGCACTTGGAGAACACATCGAGTGAGAGATCTAGAGATCAAATTCTCAAGAGAGCAGTGCAACAGTTGTCAGAGGAGTGATTGAGTTTATATATTTCAGTGAGGGGCAGGGCTAGTGGCCGGTGGAAGTTTCCTTGATATGGTGAATACAGAGCAGAGAAGGCAGAGTGAGATCTAAAGAGGCAGCGTAGAGCCACACTGAGCAACGCAGAGCCACGCTAAGGCAGTTCAGAGCCTCAAAAGATATCCATAGTTTTGCTGAGGAGCAGTCCAGATCCAGTGCCAAGAGTCAGGGTGTGAGACCGGAGGGTCAGAGAACGGAGCATCCAGCCAGAAGATCGATCGACTAGAGGAGTGACGCATTCCCTACAAATTGTGATGCAGAGGCAGTGCAGTGACTGCGTAGAGGCAACTTGGGGCTAGCCATTCAGAGTTTGTATCAGTGTTGGATCGCCAGTGATAGTGTGAAGTTAATTATCACTTCATTTCTGCCAATTATTTTCTCTGTATCGGATCACCAGTAAGGCATCCAAATATTTGTATTCAGGAACTACCGCGTAATAATACAAACCATTAGATGTTGCATCGGTTTTCCTGCATTGGGTTTTTTCCTGAGATATTTGTCCAAAAATAAGGGTGTCAATTGTGTTCATATTTCTTTCCTACGCTGTATATTTGTTTCCGAAATATTTTGTATTTGTGTAGGTTGCAATGTGATGTATTTAGTGTTTGCTGTAGAAAACTGCAAATAAATTTTAAAGTTAAAATTAACAATTAGGTGAATAATTTCCAATTGTTGCAAAAGGATTCCGTTTTAGGAATTTTCACAAGATGTGCATTGGTTACAGGAGGCTTTGGAATTTTCAACTAGACCCATTGCAGACAAATCACTAGCAACAAGGAGACACATGTCAAGGGGAATTGGGGAGGATAAATAGGAAGGGAGTTGCGCAAGTTCAATGGGAATAGAAAACGAAGAAGGAGATTTATTGAGTTGGAGGTTCTCGTGGTTGCACCATGCGATGTACTAGTGATATTAGGATGTTTGCATAGGGTCCAAGAGGTGGATAGCATGGGGATTTTTTCCAGATTGAATCATCCTTCCTATCTAATAGTATCCAATGAGAGGGGGGGAACTTGACCTGCAAATATCAAAGGGTTATCATTATTTCTGGGAATTTTGGTGCTAAATTTGTCATTTAAACTAGTCTCAGAGGAGGACATGACAGAGGTCTTATAGTTGGTGATGTTGAAAATCATGATTGATGAATATGAATGCTCTTAGAATATAACCTCACCTTGTTATTGTTTGCATACCTTATTTACTTGTTGATTTTTTGTTGCATTGTTTCCCCTTAATATATGATAAAAGGTGGCATTACCCAGGTGTACTAGTTGTTGATGAATCCAGGCTAAAATTTTATTGAGTTCAGCATTTTTGGGATTGATATCTCTGGCTAGTTGTTGAATGAGAAAATTCGAATCTCTTAGGACAATTGGATCTCATATATGGAGCTCTGAGAGGATCGGGACTCTTGGGAAGAGACTCAATGCTTCAGCCTTATTTGATTATTTTTTGAGGCCCCATTCAAAAGAAACATGCTCTTCTCCTTTTGATGCAATGATAATTCTGCCTGCTCCAGCTGTTCCCAGATTGTTTTTTGAAGCACCATCGAATAAGAGGCAGGCTCTCTTCTCATCTATTAACCATTTCCTAAATTCACATTTATTGAGTCTTATTTTCCAATTTTGGAGGAGAGGAGGATTTTTCTAAGGGTTTTGGGCGCTTTGAGGAATTTTGTCCAAAAAAAATTGTTACCATTTTACTTTTATCTCCTACAATGTTTGGAGATCTATTTTATTATTTCCTTTTGATCAAATTGATTCAGTGGCGAGGTCCCAAACTTCAGCCATGATCTTCCTTTTATCTTGTTTTTTTACTCTCAAAGACGCTCTTGTTTCTAGCTAACCAGAGTTGCCAATATGGGAAGGTTGGGAGGTTGAACTAGAAGCGCTTGACCATATTTTTCTTTTTGAGGGTGAGAGGGTGGATTGTGTTCTAGTGAGCCAAAAAAATAGCTAAGATTAGGGTGAAGTTTGGTTGGACTGGAAGGGAATAGATCATAGGTTTCCAACACATTTGGGAAAATGGATAGGAGAGGAACAAATGATGGATTGTCTCTTCAGAATTTGTGCAAAATGGGAACCTTGAGGGGCCAAATATGTTGCACTTATTTATATTTTTTGTAGTCAATATTTTCCCCCTTAAGAGAGTCCAAGTGAAAAGTTTGATTTTGGGAAAACTTTCAGCTTTCCAAACTATCTTCTAGAATGGTCATACGGGTTGTTGACCTTGCTCTTCCTTGAGGGCATTGTAACCACTCTTGACTGTATAATCCTTCCCTATTAGATTCCACTTGAGCTCGTCTTGTTTTGCGATTTGGACAAGGGTTGCGCCTTTGAGATGCTTGACTAAAGCGTTCCATTGTTGAAAGTGTTGAGTTTCCACGAACTTGGGTCTAAGTTAGAGTCTTAAAATGGCTGGCGCTACGAAACCAAGAATCTCAACCATGAACTACTTTGCATAGCAGAAATATAAAGCAATAAATCACACATTCAAAAATATACACAGATTTTAACAAAATTGTATAATAATGTACAATCACCAATCTTCATTAAATAAAACAAAATCTGAATAATACAACAGTCTATGGTATACAAGATACAATGAAAAAATTGATGTCGTATCTCATCCTGTCGGTCCTTCGCTTCCACACTTCTCACTAGTCGCCCCTTGGTCCTTCAAAGGACAACACATCGAGAATCTAGGAGGGTTGTGACCTAACACTGCTGAAAGTCACTTATGTACAATGTACACAAGCTAATCCAATATTCTCTCTAGGTAGGGCTAATCCCGAGCTCCAACTGGTAGGCTCACAATCACCTTTATCCATCAAGGTGATGCTCTTCGGCACCAAAATTCACCCAACCTTCATCTCATCTTCGTCACTTCAAGATAGCTCGTCTTTGTCACTTCAGGATAACTCATCTAGGGCTACTTTGGGTAGCCAACACACTGCACTCCACCAGATCAATGGCACCCAATAATGCACTGTGGAATATTCTCCTAATTTGGGTTTCTTCTTGCTCAAGGCAATCCCAATACATGGCTCCCACAAGTTGTTCCAATTCGGATCCAAATCTAGTCAACTCCTTTGACCCAACACACCTCCAAAACACTGCTCCAAATTTTTTTACACATTGTTGTTCATGACTGTTATGGTTAAGGCACACTACTGCAACCCTAAACTCCTCCAACAATCCACAAACAACCCTATAGAAAACTATGGCCTTGGCTTGGAGAGATACTCCTCCTTCACACTGAGGGTAAGGGCTAAAACCAACCCTTAAAATAGCCCACGCAAGCGTTGTTGTTGTGGTATGTCCAAGGGCCTACCAAACAACATTCATGTTGTAACACACTGCCCTCAAACGCTACCACAGTCCATCTGCAATCCTCCAAACATTTAGTGTTTTACTCCTTAAGGTCTTGGCCTAGAAGCCAGCAACCTCAGCCTCCACTACAACAACTCAAACCCCAAAAATGGTCCTCCTTTCACATTGTTCCTTCCTCCTTATGTTGCAGCTAGGGCATAGAGATAACCCTCCTCCAACGACTGCTCTTTTAGAAATTGTGTTGCACCCATGGATGCAATAATTCCACCCTTCTACCTTTATATATACACATCAAGAGGGCTCAACGAATTTGATGAAGAGTCATGTCTCTTGGAAGAATTCCTCAAGCCTACATGACTTGTCTTTGTCCAAATATTAATGGCAACTTCAAACATTCATATCTCCACTTTTACAACTCACAATTTGACAATTCTCGAAGCATTAGATTCTCATTTCTGCCCTTTATCGTCTCATACCATAACATGTAGAAATGTGCTCCCTGAAATATCCAAAACACATTTTGGTGAAAAACCCCATACTTGGGTTCCAAGCCCACAAGTGACCCTTGTGGTGACTTGCCCTCCAAAACCTGAACCCTAGGGCTTGGAGTACCTCCCAAGATACACAAATCAACAATCCCTCTTAGTGAGGGAGGCAATTACAAGACAAGGAAGTAACTCATCATCATCATCATTGCTTGCAACACTTTCCCAACTCTTGGTGCTCAAAATTGTAGCAATCCATGTTCTATGAACTACGCCTCTCTCGGAAGTGTCACTGTCACTGTTGGAAGCATCCTGTCCTTCTTGTTTTCCTGTATCTCTTTCCAATCTCTCCATGATTCCTTCTTGGTAGATGTGGAAGCACCCTTGCACCCCACTAACCACGCACTCTTCTTAGGTTGCAAAGTATTCCTCTGAACCTGCAAGCTCCTGCTAGAACTCGACTCCCTCTAAGTCTCTGGACCTAGAATTTCTTCTCGGGAAAGTGAACCTTCTTCTCAGGAACTCCTCTGAAGTCTGCACCTGCACCTACACGTGCTCCTGCTTCTTTGGAACCTGCACCTTCTCCACTTGCTTCTTCCCACGATCCATAAGTTTTCTTGTCAACTTGTAGAGACCGTTCTCTCTAATTCCAAGTACAATCCCATCAGAATTAGAGCCTTTGGGCCTAAGCCTTGCCTTCCTATCCTGGAACAAGACCTAAAACCCCTTCCTTTCCATCATCAAGACGAAAATCACGCTATATCTGAGTCCTGGTACAAATGTACATCCTAGACCTGCATCATACATTTTGTCCCCATCGTGAATGGCACAGCACCCGATCCTCGGATCTCCAACTGACTCTTGTTACCCAACACCATGTGCAACTTTGAGTCCCATTCAGCCGAGCAATCATAGAAAAGTCCTCTTCTCCTAATCTCTTGGAGATATCATCTATCTTAGCTAAGGTGGCAACACCGGCAACCTGCTTTCCTTTCTTCTCCTCATCATCTCCCTTCTTCATCATACATCTTAACGAAAAATGACCCATCTTGCGACAATTGAAACACTTGAATTTACTCAAGTCCTTCTTTGGCTTACCCTTCATTCGTGTTGCAAGTGCCACGTCCTCATCTACCTTCCGTTATGGATGAAGATCCTTGTCTCGCAACTCTTCCTGAATGAAGTCGTCCCATAGTCTATTCGAGTCTGGAAATTTCTCCGTGGAAATTATTCCTTTGATGAAGGGCTTCCATTCCTTGGTGAACCATTTCAAGGTAATCCTCACCATATATCCATTTGAAATTTTGACACCGATGGAAAAAAGCTCATCTCTGACCTAAGACAACCTTGTCAGATACAAAGTCACTCCTTCACCCTTTATCATCTTGGTGGACTTCAACTTGTCCTCCAATAACAGTACTCGGTTCTGTTAGAAAATTATATATTATGGAGCAATGCAACACATAAAATATGTGGAAAATACAAGCACACAAAACACATAAAACCAGAGAGACACAGATATACGTGGTTCACCCAGTTTGGGCTACGTCCACCCCGAACAGCCAATCCTTCCTTTCTATTATCCAGCAAAATGAAGAGACAAAACCTACAGCAGATCCACTGTAATATCCTATGTTCTCTCTCACAGTCTCCCTATCTATTTCCCGCTCAGAGAATACACATGTAATACA
>CM076581.1:69459828-69579520 GCA_034641835.2 Pinus albicaulis | reverse complement strand
ATAAAATGAAAAAAGTTGACACTTGTCAAATTCGATTATAACGTGATTTGTATGGCTGTTAATGAAACTCGTGTTACCCACTATTGATATACCTTGTTTCTTTGTGAAAGTCCTCAAATTGATTGCTCAATCTTGATATTCTCCTATGGTAATATAAAATAAAAAGGCACCATAATTCTCTTTGGGGATTTGTAAAAGCGAGCGGTGGTCAATTATGAATAAATTTGATGGTCGATTCCATTGTGATTGTATAAATCACAACTACAACAAGCTCAACTTTCTCTTTCATTAAGAAGGCTTCATATTTAACAAGTGGCATCAACATCTTTTTGGAGGAATCGATAAACCCAAGGGTCACCGGTTAGATTGATATTGGATTTTCTATTCCTACGGGATTGTGTAGATATTGCACGGAAAGGGATGGGCCTCTTTCTAAGAACATCAACCTCACTTATTCTCGTTGCTCATTTTCTGAATTAGGTTAACCTCTAGTTTATGGGATTTGCATTCTTTTGACGGTTGACTTCATATACATGTATTTGTGTGTTCAAATTCATATACATGCATCTGTGTGTATTGAAAGTTAGAAATTGAGCATCAAATTCATTTAGTACATATATAATTTATTTTGGAAATAATATATATTTAACATTAAAGTAAAATGCATAATATGTATATTAATGTATTTTATTTATGCACTACATTTTAGATATTAAAATGATTTTTGTTATTTTTTTGCATTAAAATATTTTTAAATATTTGTTAATATTATTTAATCCTAAATATTAAAAGATTTTATGGATGTGTGAACACTTTTTAGTTGCTCCCTCATCTAAATATTTTCATAGGTAATTGCAATTGAATGTGATAAAATGAAATGACTAGATTGTGAGAAAGGACAGATATTTATAGCTCTAGGAGGAAGCTCCTTCAGAATGGCTTGGGCAAGTAGGGAAAGTATATAATGGCTTGGGGAAGTAGGGAAAGTATTGAATGTTGCAATTATTCCCACCCAAGTCCTTTTCACGTTGTACTCATAATTGATGATGATGTATGGGAAATAGAGAAATAAAGGAAAAGTCGGTCACCCACATCATTTCCACATTGTAATAAGAATTGACGATGTTGTATGGGAATAGAGAAATAAAGGAAAATCCGGTCATGTGGGATGGTAGACGCTAGTCAACATAGTTGGGAGATGAGAGCACACACTCTCTCAAGGGGAGTCATTCAATGATTGATGCATTCAAGCATTATTCGTAGAAAAGGGAAGTAAATGACATAATAATCACATCGTAGTGATGAAAACTATGCATTAAGAGTGTGTGGAAGCATTGTTAGTGCACACTCGCAACTAGTCTGGAAACATTGCAAAAAGTAAAAACAACCACGTTAATAAGGTAGGGTGATTTGTTGATTCCTGCACAAGTGGAGATGTTGGTTACTCTGGAACTTCTCTTGGTTTTCAAAGGTGGAGATCCTTTGGGTGGACTTTGGATTCCCATGAAATTTATTAGGTGGAAGTGTAGTGCACTCTGGATTCGTACCTGATTTCATGTGGAGGCATTATGGGCTTTGGATTCTTATGGTGTAATCGGGTGGAGATTCCAAGCTTCCCAAAGGAATATTGGGATTGTGCGGATGTCTTCCCAAAGGTTTTTGTTTCCATGAGGCTAGGGCGAGCATTTGGGGTTTCAAGTTAAGCATAGCTAAAATCCTATCCTCATGCCCATTAGCTTTCCAGACATCTTCATGCCATTTCTCGGTGAGGACAGTTTCTCTGATATTCTCGAGAACCACTTTCCATATTTCTTCAATTTGTCGATACTCATCTCTGACTGTTCTCCAATTTCTTTCTTTCCAGGCGACCCATATGAGAAATCCCATAAAGAGTCCCCACGCTATGTTAATAACAAGGATTTTATACCCTCCTTTTCTCCAAACTTCAATTGTATGCCTGAGGCTCTTGTTGTCCCTATCTGTTTATTGAAAGAGGGAGGAAAGGTTTTTCCACAAGGTCTCAGCGACAAAGAAGTTATTCAATAGGTGTTCCAATGTTTCTACATTCTTATTACACATAGTATATGTCAGTCGGCCATGCATTCCTTTCTTCTGCAGCTAATCCTAGGTAAGAATCTTTCCATGACTTAGTAGCCACAAAAAGTATTCAATTTTCGGCCATTGTTTTTCCGACCATATTTTTTTTCCAAAGTGGTACAACTACATTATGAATGTTATTTGATTTTATGTAACGGCCTTCTTGTATTGTGAACATGCCTTTCGTGCAGTACCCCCATATGAGTATATCCTCTTGTGTTTCTATTATTAGTTTTATAGATTTAAGTTCTTTCACATAGTTTTCCCATTGACAAGTTTCTGGAGCATTCTTCCACTGGTCTTTATTTTTCCATTGAAGCTATGTCCCTTCATCCAAAAATTGTGCTATTGTCTTAGTATTCGGCCTGTTAGTGAATAGGAAAATCTCCCCTAAATAAATTTCACTAAATATTTTCTCCTATTGTTGTCATGATTCCTCCCAAAACTGGGCAATGTCGCCTCCTCTAATTTCCCAAAAACTGTGTTCTCGGATGAGATATCTATTTAGTGCTATCAAGTTTCAAATAATGGATCCTTTAGGGGTCATTTGAACTTTTAATTTCCTTACAATAGTTAAGGAAATTTCATTCTTTTGTTCTGAGATTATTTTCCACAAATCTCTACCCCATTGTATCCATATTTACCAGAGCTTAGCTCCCATAACTTGATTTAGCAAATATGGATCTCTTAACCCCAAGCCTCCGGTCCTTTTTATTTTCGTAAGCTTATCCCATGAAAGGAGAACCCATTTACAGGCTTGTTGAGATCCTTGCCATAGGATGTTTTTAAACGTCTTAGCCATATCATTACAACAGATTTTAGGCATTTCCAATCCATAGAGTTGATAGATGGGAATGGATTTTAAGACTGTTCTTAACATAAAAACTCGACTCAGAGCATTAAGCACCCAAAATGCCCAATTTTGAAGTCGAGCTTATATGCGATTAATGAGATATTTCCACCCAGAGACCCGAAGAGAATTTAGATTGAGAGGGATTCCTAAATATTTCATAGGGAAGGATCCGATGTTGAATCCCAAGGTAGGCAATAGGAATCTTTGGGAGAGAATATTATTATTAAATATAAACACATTTTATTTGTCATTATTGATAAGAGTTCCAGAGGCTTCCATGAAATCTTTAAGAATGGATAGAATTTCCTTAGATTCTTTTAGAGTGGCTTGACAAAAGAGCATAATGTCATCTACAAACTGTTGGTGCGAAAGTTTTAAACCTGCCCCCCAAAGATTAAGGCCTTTAAGTTGACCTCCCTGGATCGTACTTTTAATATGTCAACCAAGGCCTTCTACTGCAATAATGAAAAGGAAGGGGGAAAGTGGATCCCAGATAGGGCTCCTCTACACGACAACAACAAATGGATAAGGTTGTGGAGGAGTACGGGGACATCTTCACCTCACCCACAGGGGTTCCTCTGCACTGTTAGGTCAAGCACCCGATTGATCTGACTGCAGGTGCGCCGCTACCCAATGGACCGATCTATCAGTGCTCTGTTCTGGAGAATGATGAAATCAAGAGGCAGATTCAAGAGCTGTTGCAGAAAGGTCACATCAGACCAAGTTCATTGCCCTATGACAAAGAAATGTATTCCATTGTGCAAGCCTGTCGACACCTGGTTTCACCTCCATCTCAAGAAAGAACAAAGGGGAGAGAGGTAAAAATCCTTCAAAACCCTCCACCAATACAACCCCCACCAATACTGCCTCGACCCAGTAAAACAACTTTGAAGTTCTGAGCAATCTTGACTCATTGGAGCACCCTATAGTCTCCCAGGCCCCCACTGATCAAGATCCGTCATTATTAAGTCAATATTTGATTACAACCAACACCCCAAGCACAACCTCAGATTCAATCCACGCCCAGGAACCGCAACACAAACTAGAATCCTCTTCCATTCAGATTAATACCAGCCACACCTCACTGAAAACCCCTCAATGCATAGAAATGCAAACAGAGCAGCCATCCTCAACCACTTCAAGCAATCCTCTGGAGGAGATCCTAGGCGATCTAGATCTCCAAAAGGTCAATGAGCAATGGTCCAAATTGGGAGTCAATGCCATTCCCCAAGAACACTTGGAGAAGATATAAATGGCATACCTACAGCTGGAATACATCAACCAGAATGCAACCAAAAGGCAATGGGGAAATAGCAGCCAAACGAGCATTCAAGCCAACCTGGATTTGGATCAATACAAGCCACAAGGACCAAGAAGAAAAAGAGGGTGAAAATCCACAAGACACCAAATACAAGAACCAGGCAGACGCCTAATCAATGAAGGAAAAATTAGGGCCTTGGTCCTATCTGCTCCAAAGGTAGCTCAATGAAAATCACAACCTGGAACATCAGGGGGCTCAACGGCACCACCAAAAGAAGGATCTTGAAAAACCGCTTATTCTCGCTACACCTAGACATCATACTTCTTCAAGAATCCAAATGCTCTCCCAAAGGCACAAAGACACTCAAAAAACTTGTTTCCAACAGTCATCACTGCATAAGCATAGATGCTATCGGGCAAGCAGGAGGGTTACTCACGTTCTGGAACAAGAGCAAATTCTTCTTGCAGAATGCTCTGTCCACCAAGCACTCGTTATCGATCATTTTCAACGTGCCAGACTCAGGGAAATCGATCTACATCACCAACGTGTATGGACCCCAACAAATCTCGGAAAAGCTGAAGATGCTGCTAGACCTGGATGAAGTCAGACAACACCATGCGGCAAACCACTGGATTTTAGGCGGAGACTACAACATGATCACCAATCTAGCAGAAAAAAAGGGAGGCTTACAAAGATTGGATAAGGACTCGGAAGCATTCAACACCTTTATTGTTGAATCCAAACTCATTGACATCCCCACAGTCAATGGTCTGCATACCTGGAATAATAAGCAAGGATGAAACAGGCAGATAGCATCAAGGCTCGATAGGTTCCTCATGTCGGAATCCATTCTGCTGCAAAATATCGACATGGAGGCCAGCATTCTGCCTATCAGAGGATTTGATCACTGGCCAGTGCAGATTCACTTCACCAATTTGGATAAGCCCCACAACAGAAAATTCAGATTTGAAGCCTTCTGGACAGAGCACCCATCATTCACGCAAAACATACAACGCTGGTGGACTCAAGCCACCATAAGAAGCGACAATATCATGTACATATTCCAGCAGAAGCTCAAAGCAATAAAAATCAACCTCAAACGTTGGAACAAAAACACCTTTGGCGACATTTCAAGCCAAAAAAGAAATTGAGGAAAAAATGGCGAACCTCCAGCAATATTTGATCAAAGAAGGGCCCAATGATGAAAGAATAGCTCAAGAATCAAATCTGCAAAGGAAATGGGAAGAACGGTTATAACAAGAAGAGCTGCTGTGGAGGCAAAAGTCGAGGGTGCAATGGTTAAAACAGGGAGAACACAACACTAGTTTCTTCCATAAGTCAACCATCCAGCATAGAGCACATAATCGCATCCTCTCCCTCAAAAAATCTGATGGCGATCAAGTTTATAAAAGGGAGCATATAGGATCTGAACTCAACTCTTTTTTCACTTCTATTCTCAGCGATCCCATTCAAGATAGAACCCAAGCCATCAATGAAATTATCGCTGCCATTCCCAACTTAGTTATAGAGGAGCAAAACTCCCTCCTTCTAAGAGAATTCACTGAGCAGGAGATTGAAGAAACAATCTTCAACATGGCCTCGAACAAGGCTCCCAGACCAGACAGCTTTACAATCGAATTATTTAAAGCTTGCTGGCCCATTATTAAGGCTGACCTTCTCAACCTAGTAAGGAACTTTCACAAAACCAAGAAAGTTTTGCCTGCCATCAATGCCACATTCCTCACCTTAATTCCCAAATCAGACCAGGCTAACTCCCCCGACAAGTTTCGTCCCATAGCCCTTTGTAATGTCCTTTACAAAATCCTTTCCAAACTGATGGCTAGCAGACTTAAATCTGTCCTCCCCTCAATCATTTCTCAGGAACAAACTGGCTACGTTGAAGGTAGGCAGATCACTGACAGCATAATCCTCACTCAAGAAGTGTTGCATTCTCTCAAAACAAAAGGGACTCCAAGTATGCTTATCCAGCTTGACCTTTCAAAGGCCTTTGATAAAATCAGCTGGCACTATATGAGAGCAATCCTCCAGGCTTTTGGATTTAGTCAGCAATGGAAAAATTGGATAATGGAACTGGTCTCAGGTGCTTTCTTTTCAATGCTGCTGAATGGAGGACCCCTTCAACCCTTCATTCCGTCCAGAGGTATAAGGCAAGGAGATCCCCTGTCTCCGTTTCTCTTTGTCATTATGGCAGAAGGGCTAGGAAGATCCTTAGCCAAGGAAAAACAGCAAAATCAACTCAAAGGCATCAAACCGGTACACCAAGGACCCATAGTAATGCATCAGCAATTCGTAGATGATACAATGCTCATGGGCGCCCCCACAGTGCAGGAAGCTCGAACCATCAGCAAAGTGCTAAAGACTTTCTCGGAGGCCTCAGGTATGGAAATCAATCTCAAAAAATCCAAACTATTTTTCTTCAACACATCCATTCCTGTGCAGAGAAATCTCAACAGAATTCTGAATATTCAAAAGAACTCCCTTCCAACCAAATACCTTGGTATACCACTCTCGGAATATGCCTACAAATCGGCCAACTGGGAAGCCCTCCTCAACAAAATGAGAGCCGGGTTAAGCAGCTGGACCCACCGGGCCTTAAACATGGCCAACAGACTGATATTGGTCAAGTCCGTCCTTCAAACCATGCCAGCATATATGTTTTCAGCACTTTCAGTCCCTAAGGCAGTTTATAAATCCATCCGAAGCATCCAACGATCCTTTATCTGGAATGAAGCCTCTAAGGAATCCAAATGGGCCCTCCTCAAGTGGACAGACATCTGCAAACCAAAAATAGAGGGAGGTTTGGGCCTAAGAGACCCCAAGATATTAAGCAAGGCCGTAGTAGCAAAAATCTGGTGGAGATGGGTAGAAAATCCTAACTCCCTCTGGGGCACCTTATGGAAAGCGAAGTATACAAATAAAATCAGGGACAAAGACCTCATCAGGATTATAGGCACCACTCAAGGATCCCCCATCTGGAATAAAGCATGGGAAAATCGACATATTATTCAGCAGCATAGCTTCTGGGAAGTGCACCAAGGCAGCACTACCCTATTCTGGGAAGATGCTTGGCAGCAGCTCCCACCCTTGGCACACCCAGACTGGAACACTCTTAAAAGAGCTATGCAGGAGGAAGGGAAGGTTACGGTAGCATACTACTGGCAACCTGTGAGCGAGGCAACCACATGGAAAAAATGGTTATCCAGAGAACAATGGCATACCCAAGCAGGCCCAATGAATGTAGACCATCTTCTACAAGACTTGGACAAAAGAAGAATCCCAAAGTCTAATAAAGAGGACATCTTGAGATGGGGAAGAAATCCCAAAGGAACATTCAACCTCAAAGAAGCATATCAGATCTTGGCTGCCTCCTCGGATTCGCAACCAGATCACAAATGGCAAGCCCCTTGGAACAGAGGAACATGGCCAAAAATCACACTATTGTCCTGGCTGGTCATGCATAACAAGGCACTTACATGGGACAATTTGCAGAAACGAGGCTTCGTAGGCCCTTCACGATGTATGCTCTGCGAGAATGGTCTAGAAACTCTCAATCACATCCTCAACACCTGTCCCACGGCTTGCTCTCTGTGGGATGACATGGCCCTAGTCTTCAAACAATCCGATAGAGATAGAAACTCCGTCCAACTCTCACTCAGCAAGTGGAGATTTCTGTTTTGAATGTCATTTTTAATATAAAGTGAGTATTTCAACTTGTCTCTTAAACATTAACCATATTTTTTGGTATTGGGTTGTAATTTAAGCATATTATGTCCAAATATCATCAAATGTTTTCATAGTAAATTCATTTTAAGAACATTAAAAGAGATTTAAAACTGATCAAAACATTACATTAAAAATAAAAAATAAAAATAAATCTTAAATCCTAAATTGGTATATATTTATTATTATTATTATATACATATATATATAATTAATTTATTTAAGTTTTAATAATGAATTATTAAAAAAATCTATTATAATCATAATAAATAAAATTATGCCATACTAAATAAAATATGCTTATGAACCAAAAAGTATCATTTGAATGTTATTTTAAGAGATGATTTAGTTAAACCAAAACGTATCAAAGAGATGATACGCTCCCACCCATATTTAAACACATATGTTTTAAACATATAAACAAACCATATAACATGGTTAAAAAAGACAAATGACTATATTAAACTATATGTCATGGTGGGCATGGTTACAATGGTTACGTATCCCCTTAAATGAATTCCAACGTATGTTCCAATCCACCATTATGTGTTGCCAGGACCACGGTGCCGCCAACGGAAATACAGTGGCAGGCTGCCCAATGCGGACCCAGCCCCCCAACGTCCCATTCAAATTCAAACGACGGGTCTTTAAAAATGACGTGGCACGATATTTAAAACGACGAGTTTTTAAAAGTTAAATGGCTCTCGGACGAGAGTTGGAGAAACTCTCGAACGAGAGTTTTTCCAACTCTCATCCGAGAGTTTCTCCAACTCTCGTCCGCAAATTTTTCCCGAGAGTTTTGTGACCACAACTCTCAGACAAGAAAATGCATAACTCTCGTCCGAGAGAATTTTAACTCATGTTAAACCCGACCAAACTCTTGTCCTAAATATTTAAAATCTCTCAGACGAGAATTTTGAAAACTCTCGGCCAAGAAATTTAGTTGACTTTTTTCTCAGCCGAGAAATTAAAAATTTCTCCCGAATTCTAACCATCTGCCAAAAACTGTTTCCCAACTTCGCGATTTGATATATTAATTTTCAAGTATTTTTTTGCAGAAAATTGAACCCATTCAGCACATAAAACAGGACGAGAAGGAAAAAAAAGGGTTGATATCTATGTTTGTGAGTAATTGTTACTTCCTTATAACAACCTAACAAGATTTCATTTTGGTATATTTTAAGTTGTTTTACAACAATCATCATTGAACGTCTTCAAATAGGTGTTAACATACAAAGAACAATCATCATAAGAATTGATTGGCATTGGGTTAAATATGGGTTGTCAGTATATGTTGGTATATCAGGAATTAATTGTGAAATTTGTAGGCATCTATCTTGTTTTACTTAGCTCCATCTATAATTAATAGAGCAAAATTAAATTTTATATTAAATCTATGATTTGTTATGGGGTATAAAACTTGCAGGAAACAAAGTATGGAACTGCGCCAACAAATGAATTGTTCAGAGATGGCATGAAATTTGGTTTTGAAAGAATGTGTATATTTCATAAGTCAATTCTTGATATGGTACATTTCTTTTCAATTTACATTGATGTATATTATTTAATATTGCAATTTTCTCACCAATGTATATACACTCATTACACTTTATTTTTATGTTTGTAGATGGAACTTGAAGAAGAATAAAACAATCAACACAATGAACAAAGCATTCCTCCAAAAAACCCAAGTCATGGAAGTAGCTAGAGCAGTGACAACAGTTCCAGCGAGGAATCATGATCAATATGTTTGGATATCAAAGCAAGGTGTTGTATTTTTTGAAATATTTGTCTGTGAAATCAGACATTTTGTTTAATGTAATAGACATAGTGTCTCAATCGAAAGACAAAGAGATACCAATAACTGTCTCATTTTGTATGACAAAAGGTGTCTTCTATATATATATATATATATATATATATATATATATATATATATATATATATATATATATATATATATATATATATATATATATATATATATACGTTTTAATTTATTCTATTGTGTTCTCCATTGTCGCTGTGAAATGTGACACCACTGATTAAATATATGGATGATCAAATATTATAATAAAGAGATGCGAAATCTGATGATATGATATAACAAATTAATATAAACATCACATTCAAATGCACTAATAAAAAATTAATTGATATGAATATTGTTATAAGATATATGTCGAATTTTAATGAATAATGAATCTAAAAAAATCACAATAATTGCACTGTCAAGGGTCGATTTTTCTAAAAAATAGAAAATGAACACCAGTGTGTGTTAGTTACTACGCACCAGTGCATTTGTATGATATTGCGCACCAAGGTGTTTCTACAACCTATGGGCACCGCACAAATACCAATACCAATTAGAACACTCGATGTGCTTTATCGATGACTACTACTCGGGCAGTCGGATAGGTGTTTCATGCATCGGTATGGTTTGCCTTTAACGCGCCAGTGCGTTTGTATAACTTAACGGCCCGTTGCGTTTTAATGCCTAAACGGCCCAGTGAAATTTTACACCTTAACGGTGTTGGAGCATACACCTTCCATCGGCCAGGTGCGTCTTTGTGGGTGACACGCACCGGGACGTTACTAAATGCTTCGAGGCATCCGAAATTTATTTTCCATCCCGGTGCTTGGTATATTTGCAGTATCGGTGCATAAATGGTAAAATACATTGGTGCGTTCGCACATGATTCGCGCACCGATGAGAAAAACATCCGTAAAAACCTCTGGCCACCTAGTTTTTTTTAGTTGTATTGAAGTTCCGTTAGAAGCTCCGTCAAAACCTCCGTTACCAAAAACAGATGGTGTAGCAAAAAAAAAAATTGAAAATTTTAGTCAATTATATAACACTAAAAACCTCCTTTATAACCTCTACTAGAGGGTCTTTTCCTTTTAGTGTCTGTATTATAAATGAATTCACTCACTCTGTCAAACACTAACATAAAATTTCACTACTTATTTTACCAAGTTACTCATTAAACTCTCTTATTCCAAATAATAATACCATGACATATATTATTCATAAAAATCAATCATACCTTATTCGATGTAATATAATTATCATCTTGTGTGAATACATTCAAGTTGCTTTTCCAGACCTAAAGGGTTCCTTCAACCCAAATTGTGTTCAACTACTTGCGTCAAAATTTTGGTTAGCATGTAACATCCTTATCATTCATACTTGGAATATAAATTACATGACTACCACACCACATACTTTACTCCGATATAGTTAACTTTTAAAACATATCCAATAATTTGCATAACTCTTTAAATTACACGCACATAACTTGATTCATAAGTTATACATGAAAAATGAGAATTATTTATAACCACAAGAGCTTCCAAAATCCCTTTCGTGGTACCCAACTATGTCATATGCAACATCCACTTTATATATATATAATTTTGGAGATAATAACAACCACGATTTACTTCTCTAAACATTACTTAATCTCAATTCCTAACATATTACACTTATATAATCGTACAACCTTGAATTTTCCATTCTCTACATATACATATGAGAGTAAAATACCCTAGTGTTACTTTAAGATAATAAGGTATCAAAATTTAATTTATTTGAGCCTAAGGATTGATACCACTAGCCAATGGGAGGATAACGAGGCACTTTGGGCATGCTTTTGATTACATGAAACACCATTGATATCTTATGACAATAGTTAGTCAACACACACACGCGCGCATAAGGGTTATCTCAGGTGGTTGGGCAGAAGTCTTGAAAAAAAAAATTGTAATGGCTATGTGCCTATGAATATACCAAGTATATTGATGGGTTGGATAGCAACCTCACTCTAGCCCTAAAGTTAAGAGAGAGAATTATTTCTTTCCTCGAAATATGTATGTATCTTTTGAATTAAATTTTTATTTTGAATTCTCATTATGTTTTAGTTCTTGTATTAGATACCTACTAAGATTTCATTGTTGAAGAATTTAAGTAATTTCGGTCTTCATAATTATATTTGAGTTTTACACAACCAACTCAAAAAATAGAAGAAAAGATAGATCAATGACTTAGAAATCAACCTCTTCGAGGGGGCAACCTCATTTACATTACATAAATGAACAATTCTTCGATGATAAAAATAAAAAAACCTACCTTCTATATCTAGGAGTCTAAGGGGTCACAATATAAAAATATGGGGACCACATGGGCACAACAATAACAATAATGGGGCTTCACCTATGGGGCACAATAATAAAAATATGGGGACTACATGGGCACAACAATAACATTAATGGGGCTACACTAATAATAAAAATAAGGGGATACACTAGTATTATAGGGACCTAACAAGCCCCTCTCCTTCAAACATCTGTTTTCCTCAATGCTTTAGTAGTTCAGGATGCTTCTATATAAAATTATCATGCTCACATGTGGAATCTTCAGCGGGTAGGTTCTTCCACTTGATGAGATGCTCTGAAATTGATCAATTTTGTAGCTGTCGAGTTCTTGTTTCCGTGATTGCTTCAGGTTCCAATATGATTTTTCCTTCCTCATTAAAATCTAGAAATATTGTTTGAACTGGGAGTTTGTCACATATATCCTTCTTTAAGCATGAAACATGGAAAACTGGGTACACTCGGGAAGATGCAGGAAGCTCCAATTTGTATTCCATAGTACTAATCTTTTGCAACACCTTGTAAGGACCATATTACTTTGGAAATAATGTATTATCCTTCTTAGCTTACTTGAGGGACATTAGTTTGTATGGTTGTAGTCGTAAAAATACCAAGTCGCCTAAATCAAAACTTTTTTCACTGCGATGTTGATATTCCTGTTGTTTCATTCGATTCTGTGACCAAGTTAGGTTATCCTTTAAGAGTTGGAGAACTTGTTGTTGATGCTCGATGTGATCTTCCACTACTTGAACCTTAGAATTTTCTCTTAAAGATAATTCATTATTTGAAACTCTAGTGAGCAAATTATGAAATTACAACTCGTTGTAAATCTTTAAAACCTTTGTCATGCCATTAGAGCTGATTATATTTCCTGGTTTCCTTGTGATACCCCTTAATTCAACTTCATTTCCTTCCCAAAAAAAATTCATGAAAAGTTCTTGAAAATTAAAAGCTATTGTACCCAAATATTGTAACCATTGAACTCCTAACACAACATCAGCACCACCCATTGGAATGGAAATCATTGGGTTATTCAATACATATTTCCCCGTGGTTATCTTGATATTGTGGCACTTTCCAGAGCAATTTATAGTTCCTCTATTTTCAATCATCACTTGACACTTTGGTGCTGGATATAGGAAGCAATTCAATTCCTTGGCTATCTTATAATGAATAAAATTATGGGTACTACCTCAATCAATCAACACTATTACCTTTTTCTTCTTGATGTGTCATTCTATCTTGAGAGTTTCAGGGGTGGTAATTCTTGCCAATGGATTACAAGATATGGTAAAATTCATTTCTTCTTTCTCTAAGGTCGGTTCCTAGTGTATATCCTCTTATTTTGAAGTTTCTTGTTCATTTTCTTCCTCCTCTTCACAATCTATGTAAACTAATTGTTGAAATTTGGAACAAGAAACAGTGAAATTGGCATCCAGAAACAACATGAAAATACACACACACTAGTGTGGGATCACAGGTCACACATGACTGAGGGATCCTTGCGACACATTTGTGTGCAACCAATTTTTAAATAAATTGGAAAATTAATTGTAATCTTATCTCATAACGACTTGTAATAGTTAACTAGTATGATAGACTTATTTAGCTCAAGAATTTCGAGTTGAAGGTCAAAGGATAGGCATGTAGAGTGATTCTATTATTAACAGGGTCCAGTTGCAGTTGTAGCACTAGTGTGGTGTGAGTGAGATTAGTTAACTCACATTAATTGAGTTAAACTCAGTTTAACTAGTTTTAACTAATTGATGAGCTAGTGGAAGACCAAGTGAATTAAAATAGATTCAATTCACAAGTAGTGATCTACCAAGTAACTGATGATTCACTATTAATAGATGCATGCATGTAAATTCTGATGACAACCCAGTTGAGACAAAGGTTTAAGGCAAGTAACGTATCAGTTCTATTTTTAGAGAACTGCCCTGGTGCAATTATAAAGTCAAAGGAAGGATCCATAGGGATTGCACAATCAAGGAATAATAATTATCCTATTTAATAGGGACTAATTGCCTAGGGATCGTGTGAGCAAGGTTGGGCTAAGGAAGGGCTGATAATTAGCTAAGCGTTGGTTATTTTTTCCTAAGAAGTGCTAGTCAGTTTTAAGCAGGATCAGTTTGAGACGATCGGTAGAGTGCAGGATTCTCTCGATGTGAGAAAGCATTGTATTGTTTCATGATTCTTTGACTGTGCACAATATAATATAGATAGTTTTTTAGTAACTGATTTCCCCAATAACATCTTGTGTTGTGTGATTTATAATTTCCTTTCTCTTACTTTCTTGTGATTGAGCAATCGTGTTTTATATTTTGCAAATATTGTAGAAGGATTTAGTATCTTGCTTTAGTACATTGCATGCTCTGATTGAATCCATTGATATATTTTCTACATGGTATTATAGTTGTGTTAGAGATTTTCTACACTAATTTATTCTCGACACACTTATGACCTTTAGTGTATATGCTATCACAACTATAACAACTCCCTTTTGCTCTTTTTTCCTCCAATTGTTGTGGTGTCAACCTTGTAGGTTGTGGAAGGCTAGGAGCAACAACATTTCCATCTTTATAGTTGTGATTGGTAAACTTCCTTGTTGCCATAATTTGTCTTTCATTTTTTCTTGCAACCCTGAATTCCTTCTCCAATGAATCGGGTTCCCAAAGGAGAACCTCATGTTGGATTTTATCCTTTAAAGTCCCTATGAATTCATCAATTTATGCTTCTCTAGAATATCTACTACCCTGATATTCATTTTTTGGAAGTCCTCAATGTGCTCTCCCATTGAACCCTTTTGTTTGAGATTTATCAATTGGTTAAACAAGGTGTTGCTCTTTGTATCCTCATAATGTGTTATCATTTCCTCCGTAAAAATTGACCAAGTGACAAGTGGTTTACGAGAAAAAAATTATTGATTCCATACAAACTGATTGTGTTCTAAATATAAAGTTGCAATGCATACCTTTGTGTTTTTTGCATATGGAGATCAAAATTTTGCTCTATCTGTAGTATCCATGTTACCGGATCCTTGCCATCAAACTTGCTCATTTTCAACTTTGGAATATGGTGGGTCTTAAATCCAACATTAGAGTAAATGAAATCATGATTAACATTTCTTTTGTTCTCACCATGAGCTTCATATACTACCTTTTCGCCATTAGGAATAATTTCTTGTAGCAACTTTGTCAAACCTTCCATGTCTGCTTTTAGACCATTCTTCGTGTCTTCCATGTTGCCTTTCAGTTTTTCTGTTGAAAATGCAGCAAGATGATGGAGCTTAGTGAAATGAATTCGCCTTCACTAAGTGGGCCCACAGGCAAATTTTGGCGCAAAGTCTATTTTTAGACATATGGAGCATGGTCCAGGGGTTGCAGTATGTTATTATTGGAGTATTGTTCATGTCGGTAAAAATACATGGACCTCTATTTTTAGACATATAGGTCGAAGTCTATTTTTAGACTGCCTATCCTAAAAATAGGGAAGTCAAATATTATTTACCCTTAATAATATTTGGACTCTAAACTTCAGTTTACTCTCTTGGAGCACTTCAGTTCGAGCTACAGAATTGGCTCATGCATCTAACAGAGGAATTACGCTATTCCTAGGGGTTTGGTGAGCTCATGCATGGTTGACTTCAGTTAGGACTTCAGTGGCAGAAGTTTGGTGGAGTTGATGAGACAGTTGGTGGAGTTGTGTTCGGTTTAACTTAGTTGAACTAGTTGAGATTAGTTAAACTAGCTAATCAACTAGTAATGAGTGGAGTGAATTAAATATTATTTAATTCATTAATTATTAACTCATGATTCAACTCAAGAACACTGCCAGTTCACTACGATTGCATAGACCGATTCGATGGAGACAGGTAAAGAAGGAAGTGGTGAAAGGGTAGTATTACTCGGTTAGGCATCAGACATGCATGATTGCACCACCCTTGGAGGCAGTGCCCATGATGGTTGTGTGCGAGCAAGGAGATTCGAGCAACTGGATCTCTCATTAGGTATTATGATTGCACAATAGAAGCCGGGCAATTGATGGATGTGTTTGAACTGTTGTTAGAAGGCAAGCTAGTTTGTGTGTAACTAAATGAGATAGTCTTGCAGTGCTGTGAGAAATTATTGTCTGGGTTGTTTATACCTCATTATAATATTACACTGCCATGCTGGGGTTTTCAATATGGCTTTTTTTTACATACATGTTGTGTTAATGTGTATGATGATTTGATGTGTTATCGCTTGATTTTATTTCCGCATGTTTGATGATCTGAGTGGAAGAGATTATGTGTTGCATATAAATTCGAATTGTATGTGATCAGGATAGTCTCGGTGGATAATTAATCACTATTCAGAAAATTTCTACATGGTATCGGAGCTATTGAAGCAGAGATTGATCATCACAGTGATTACAAACTTATTTCGGTAGACAGAGTCTGCATGCGGGCCAGGTAGCCTCTAGATCCATCCTTTCCTTTGAAAGGTGATATATCCAGTAAATGCCCCTGCAGTCGATCTCTCTGCTATAAATAATTTTTTCTCACAGATCAAGAGCGATTGAGCTTTGAGTTGGAATTCGAATTTTGCAGCAGTTTTTTTTTCTTGGTGCCGGAGTTGAAAATGTCTTTCAACGGTTTGCAACTCGAAAATGCTCTTGAAGGCAGTTCAAATTATGTTGCATGGAAGGACCGCATGGAGGCAGTATTAGAAGATAATGGACTGAAGGAGTTCGTAGATACGGATGTCCAAAAGCCCACTGATTCTGCTGAAGTCGAAGCTTGGCAAAAAAAGATGGCGAAATGTCGAAGGATCCTGTTGGAGGGCGTCAAGGATCATATTGTATCCAGCCTGCATGGAAAGGCTTCTCCATATTTAATATGGAAAGCTTTGACAGATCTATTCCAGAGTAAGAGCGACCAAAGGAAGCTGGCGCTCAAAGATAAGCTCAGAAACATCAAGATGGAGAAAGGCGACAGTATCGCCAAGCTCACCTGCGAAGTTCCTCCAGTAGAGATGAGCTAGGAGGTATGGGGGTGGCCTTGGAAGATGAGGACTGGTTGACCTGGCTCTCCTTGGTCTTCCGAAGGCTTGGCACTCATATCAAGATAGTGTCAATGGTCGGGAGAAGCTGTCAGGATGGGAGCGCCTTTGGGCGGATCTCATGCAGGAGGAGATAAGGAGGACTACTCGAGATGGATCTTCATCAAAGGGAGCTGATGAAGAAAACTGCGCTTTGGTTTCCAAAGCAAAGAAAGGGAAGGGTAATAAAACCTCTCATTCTGGTGCAAAAGGAAAGAAGCAGGATATAGCGAAAGTGAAGTGTTTTCACTGCCATGATCACGGACATTATGCTACCAATTGTCCAAAGAAGAAGAAGAACAAGCAAGCGGGAAGATCTGCAGATGGAGAAGCTTTGGCTTCACAGTTCGAGCTTGAATTTTCACTGATCGCATGCTTGGTTTCAAGTGTGATGGGATCGGTGTGGTTCTTGGACAGCGATGCGTCATTTCATATGACGGGAGATCGGGATTTGTTCTCAGATCTGGAGGACAAAGATTTAGGTGTGCACATCGAGATGGGCGATGATGGTAGATACAGTGCGACTGGTATCGGTACCATATCCTTTCAGAGGGAGTCTGGTAAACCCTTTGTACTAAAGGATGTCATGCATGTACCTGGATTGAAGAAGAACCTGATTTCAGTAGCGATGTTGGAAGATAAGGGGTATGATGTGGTCTTCAGCGAAGGAAAAGCCTTCCTGCGCAGTAAGACTACTGGAGAGACCCGGAAGATAGGGGTTCGAACCAAGAACCTTTATCAGTTGCAGGTAGATGGCTGCGCAGCTGTGGCATGCAAGGCGGGAGAAGTGGTGAGCCGGGATGATGAGGGCGAACTGTGGCACAGGAGATTGGGCCACCTTCACCATGGAGCTTTGAAGATCCTGCAGCAGATTTCTACTGGGCTTCCCAAGGGCACTCTTGCGCAGTCAGATCAGTGCAAGGGGTGTACTTTAGGGAAGTATGTGAAAGCCACCTTTCACGAGAAGGATAGTCGTGCCACGACGATCCTTGAGAGAGTTCACACAGACGTGTGTGGTCCTTTCTCAGTTGCTTCGACAGCAAAGCACAAGTACTACGTGATCTTTTTTGATGATTTCTCTCGAAAGTGCTGGATCTTCTTCATGCAGAAGAAGAGCGATACATTCACGAAGTTCTGTGAGTTTAAAGCACTGGTCGAGAAGGAGTCGGGGAAGAAGGTGATTGCTCTAAGGAGTGATAACAGTGGTGAATTCATCTCGGCTGAATTCAAAGAGTTCTGCAGCGCAGAAGGGATTCGGAGAGAGCTCATCGCACCCCATAACCCACAGCAGAACGGGGTGGCTGAGCGGAAGAACAGAACGATCGTGGGTGCTGCACGGGCGATGTTGCATGATCAGGGCCTACCCCTTCACTTGTGGGCTGAGGCATGCAATACAGCAGTGTATGTGCAGAACCGTTGTCCTCACAAGGTTCTTGGCATGAGTACACCGGAGGAGGCTTATTCTGGTAAGAGACCTGACATTTCTCATTTGCGGATTTTTGGTTCTCCTGTCTACATGCATGTGACGAAGGATGCCAGAAAGAAGCTGGATCCAACCGCTGAGGTTGGAATATTTGTGGGGTACACTGATACACCTCACAACTATCGGGTGTATTTTTCAGACAGTCTTAGACATGATGGCTCCACGCCAAGGTAAGGATATCAGGTGGGAGGAGAAAGCCATACGGTGTTAGCTTAGAGGAGCCACTTGCATGGATGAGGAGGCATTAGTTCTAAGGAGGAGCTGGATGTGGATTAGCCACGAAAGAAGTTAGGGAGGTGGAAGAAACCACCCATGCGCGCCAACCATCGAGAGCGCATGCGCACTACAGAAAGTGGCTTGGAGATTAGCTCGAGATGCGGTGAAAGGTTGCTTGGACCACCAACTGAAGAAATATGAACGAGCGATCCAGGATCGGTACACTGGATACATGGCTCTTATGAGTCAATGTGTCGTGACGGAGCCATCCTCTTTTGAGGAAGCTGTGGAGAAACCGCATGGGTAGATGCCATGATCGAAGAATATGATTCGATCGTCAGAAACAGTGCATGGGAGATTGTCCCAAGACCAGAGGGGAAATCAGTGGTGGGTTCGTGATGGATCTACAAAGTGAAGCAGGCGGCTGACGGGAGTGTGGAGAAGTACAAGGCGAGATTTTTCACCCGTGGCTTCTCACAGATCGAGGGGATCGATTATGAGGAGACTTTTGCACCTGTCGCAAGGTACTCTTCCATACGGACGATCCTTGCTCTCTCAGCGCAGATGGGGTGGCACATCCATCAGATGGATGTGAAGACTGCGTTCCTCAACGGAGTCATTGAGGAGGAGGTGTACATAGAGCAGCCTGAAGGTTTCGAGATCTTCAGCAGTGAGTCACATGTGTGCCGACTCAAGAGAGCACTGTGCGGGCTGAAGCAAGCACCTCGTGCTTGGTACACTCGCATAGACAGCTACTTCACCGGGCTTGGATTCTCCAAGAGTGAGGCGGATCCTAACCTGTACCAGATTGTGGTGGAGGGGAAGCTGTTGATCATCATACTGTATGTAGATGATCTGATTTTGACGGGTGATGAGCGGTTGATACTTTCATGCAAGGAGGATCTTACACGAGAGTTTGAGATGAAGGACTTGGGCATCCTTCATTATTTCCTGGGATTGGAGATTTGGCAGCGCAACGAAGGAATGTTTGTTTCTCAGGGCAAGTATGCTCGGGAGATTCTGGGGAGGTTCAACATGCAAGGCTGCAAGCCTGTTGACACTCCTCTTCCTGGTGGTTGGAGGAAGGAGGATGCTACTTCAGCGGAGGCAGTGGATGCCACTGTTTATCGCCAGTTGGTGGGGTCGCTTATGTATCTGGTCAATACACGACCCGATATATGCTATGCTGTTAACCAGCTTTCGCAAGCTATGGTTAAGCCTACCAAGCTCTTCTGGAAGGCAGGCAAACATGTATTGCGTTATCTTAGAGGCATGGGATATGGGTCTAAGGCTGGGGCAGGGTGAGCAGAAGCTCAGCTTCGCGTCTCGATTGGGCAGGGAGCCTTGATGATCGAGAGCACATCGGAGGGAGTTTGACATTAGGTCAACGGCGATTTCAAATCAAGCACGGTAGATATCTGTGCTTCGATTCGGCGATAAAGTACATGTGTGTTCAACGCATTGCATAAGGAGCTATTTGGATGAGGAAGATCCTCGCAGGTTTGTTCAGGTTGCATTTGGAGCCTACGGTGATCTACTGTGATAACCAGAGCTGCATCAAGCTCTCGGCTAATCCAGTATTTCATGATAGGTCCAAAAATATCGACATCAGGTACCATCATATCAGAGATTGTGTTCAGCGGAGAATCATGATGCTTTCATAAGTTCCCACGGAGGATCAGGATGCCGACATCCTGACGAAGGCGCTCACCAGGAGCAAGTTCGAATTCCACAGAGGCAGGATAGGGGTTGCAGATAATCCATATCTTGCTAAGAGGGAGTGTTGAAAATGCAGCAAGATGATGGAGCTTAGTGAAATGAAGTCGCCTTCACTAAGTGGGCCCGCAGGCAAATTCTGGCGCAAAGTCTATTTTTAGACTATGTCTATTTTTAGACATATGGAGCATGGTCGAGGGGTTGCAGTATGTTATTCTTGGAGTATTGGTCATGTTGGTAAAAATAGATGGACCTCTATTTTTTGACCTATAGGTCGAAGTCTATATTTAGACTGCCTATCCTAAAATAGGGAAGTCAAATATTATTTACCCTTAATAATATTTGGACTATAAACTTCAGTTTACTCTCTTGGAGCACTTCAGTTCGAGCCTTGGAAGTGGCTCATGCATCTGACAGAGGAATTACGCTATTCCTAGGGTTTGGTGAGCTCATGCATGGTTGACTTCAGTTAGGACTTCAGTGGCAGAAGTTTGGTGGAGTTAATGAGACAGCTAGTGGAGTTGTGTTCGGTTTAACTTAGTTGAACTAGTTGAGATTACTTTAACTAGCTAATCAACTAGTAATGAGTGGAGTGAATTAAATATTATTTAATTCATTAATTAGTAACTCATTATTCAACTCAAGAACACATCAGTTCACTACAGTGCATGGACAGTTCAGTGGAGACCAGTGAAAGAGGTAGATGAAAGGGTGGAGTTAGCTATCAGTGGCGACATCAGTTGTGCATGAGATTTGCACCACACTTGGAGGAATTTCCCATGATGATTGTGTTTTCAAGCCAAGGAGATTCGAACCTTGGATCTCTATATAGACAGGTCTGGATTGCGCAATAGAGGCAAGGCAATTGGCGGTGAGTTTTGAACCAGTAACCTGTTCAAAACTGAGCTAGTTTGTGTGTAACTTTATGAGAAAGTACTGAGTACTTGTGAGAAGTATTGTACTGAGTTTGTTACATGATTTCTCCATTATAATATACACAATAGCTGCGGGGTTTTCAGCTATAAGCTTTCCCCATACATACTGTGTTAATGTGTATGATGATTTGATGTGTTATCGCTTGATTTTATTTCCGCATGTTTGATGATCCGAGTGGAAGAGATTATGTGTTGCATATAAATTCGAATTGTATGTGATCAGGATAGTCTCGGTGGATAATTAATCATTATTCAGCAAATTTCTACATGTTATCAGAGCTATTGAAGCAGAGATTGATCATCACAGTGATTACAAACTTATTTCGGTAGACAGAGTCTGCATGCGGGCCAGGCAGCCTCTGGATCCATCCTTTCCTTTGAAAGGTGGTATATCCAGTAAATGCCCCTGCAGTCGATCTTTGTGCTAGAAATCATTTGTTCTCACAGATCAAGAGCGATTGAGCTTTGAGTTGGAATTCGAATTTTGCAGCAGTTTTTTTTTCTTGGTGCCGGAGTTGAAAATGTCTTTCAATGGTTTGCGACTCGAAAATGCTCTTGAAGGCAATTCGAATTATGTTGCATGGAAGGATCGCATGGAGGCAGTATTAGAAGATAATGGACTGAAGGATTTTGTAGATACGGATGTCCAAAAGCCCACTGATCGTGCTGAAGTCGAAGCTTGGCAAAAGAAGATGGCGAAATGTCGAAGGATCCTAGTAAAAGGATCAATATTTCAACACAACGTGGTAAAAATTTTAGCTTATGAAGCCTCGTAGAAAAAAAATTCATGTCGAAAATTCCAAGATGACCTATTTGAATAAGCGAAACCCTAGAATCCCAAGCTCTAATATTGATCAAGGTGGCTTCAGACACCTCAGGATACCAAGTGGATGATGATAATTCAAAATTCATAGTGTTCGGAATTCTCTCGAACTAGGTTCATACTGAAGCACTCCTCACCCTAATTCCAACAGTGCGAACGGATCTCCAATCCGAGCCAGTATGGAGAAGTTAGAGCGAGTCAAAGTTGCGTAGTGGGCCAAGTTTAAGTGCCCACAAACTCACCGTCAACCGGCAGGGAACCCAACTCCCGAAAACGGGCAAAATTTTGGCCTCTTTAATTTTCTCAGTGACCCTTTTTTTCGTTAAAATCAAAAATAACTATTTGGCTTTTTAAAAATGAACAAAAAATAATAATAATAAATAAATAAATAATAAATATAAATAATAAATAAATATAAATAAAATAAAATAAAATAAATTTTATATATATATATATATATATATATATATATATATAACAAAAAAAAATGGAATGGCGGGCCATGACCCCCACCACCCCCGTCGTACCATACCATACAAGATATATATAAAATTAAATAATTTTATGGCTCGGTGGGTCGTGACCCCCATCGAACCCCACGGCGGATCTCACATCATATCCAACGATATATTGATATATGTTACAACTGAAAACGTTAGAAAATCCAAGGAATATATATTCGGTTGGAACACATATATGCCACCGTTATACAAACCATAGCCCGTATTAAAACAACCAACGCTATATTAATATAGCCCTCGAAAACCTAGGCTGGCGGGATTTGAACCCGCGTCGGTCAGAGGGTCAACCCGCCCGATGCGGCGGCCCAACAAAAATCAAAGGTTCAAACAAACCGCGCCCCAAATTTTAAATGTGATGTTTATATATGGTATGAAAAAAAAACCAAAAAAAAAAAACATGCAAGTCTTATTCAACGATATGCGAAGTATGGAGTGGGCAGGGTTTGAACCCGACCCGCCTCCACGTCAACCACCCAACTTAGTTGCTAGGCCAACGGCCACGACTTTGATAGCTCCACCCAAAACATATATAAAACCTCATTCCCACAAATACACCCGGGCATAAGGAGGAGCACGGAGTTCTAGGTAGGATATTATTTTTTATTATAGGTGGAAACCTGAGCCAGTCAGGGAGGTAGTGGAACCATGACAGGAGCCACATTTTCAGAGGGGCCAGAATTGTCCGGTATCCAAATTGGACAAATTTTATATGGATTTTACACCTCTCGTCGATGGGAATATGATGACGAAGTCAATTTTTGCAACAGATGTCTCGATTTTTTGGCCATTTTCCATATTGGAATGACGGTGTCAGATTTCATAGTGTGGACAGTCGATTTCATGCCATTCGATGCCACGACTTTGATGGTGCATTGATATCCATCAACTGAGCAGCTTATTCTTCATCGAGCATCAGAGTTGAGGTATATGAAGTTTTGTTGCCATGTACTTCATTGATTATTGTTGAGAGATGTTTTATGTCGTGTCGATTCCTGCATGATGTATAATGCAGAATCTTTATTTTTATGTCATGTGATTTGTATTCATCATGGATGGTCATTTATGTTTCTGAGATCCCTTTGTTTCCTTGATGGAGGTATACTCTTTGTCACCATGTGTGAGGTTGTCATGCTGATAAGAGGTTTGTTATTAGTCAGAGTTCCTTGTAGCGGAACGTCTCGTGGAGAGGGCACATTTCCTTGTATGACAAGTAAATACCATCCATGTACATCATCACATTTTCCAACACCAAATGAAGCGGCCAACACCATAGAGACACCAAGGCCCGGAGACGTAGTCCACACTGGACGAACTTCGTTATTAAATGTCTTGTGTTTTATTGTGTGATTGTTGACATGTTTTCCTCTTAATTATACATGCATATGTGTCCATTAATGCTTTGATAAAATTCAATTCTAATACATCACAAAAGTAAAAGATCATGGGTAAATCCGGTAGTTGACGAACCCGGATCAGATACCAAATTTTATGCAACCAGCTCACAAAATAGAATAAAAGATAGATCAACGACTTAGAAATAAGCCTCTTCAAGGGGGAAACCTCCTTTAAATTACATAAACGAATAATTATTGGATGATACAAATGATAAAACCTACCTTCTATGTATAGGATTATAAGGGGTCACAATATAACAATATGGGCACCACATGGGCACAACAATAACAATAATGGGGCTACATCTATGGGGAACAATAATACCAATATGGGGACTACATGGGTACAACAATAAAAATAATGAGGCTAAACTAAAAATAACAATAAGGGGTTACACTAGTATTATAGGGACCTAACATTGAGTCATGATGTGATGTATTTGTCAAGAGAAAGAAAAAGGAACTTTATTATAAAATAAATTGACTTATTAAAGCATGGGTTCCATGCTTGGTTTAATGGTTTATACGTCAAAGCCTCCATTGTAGGCTTCTAGAGTTTATGTCAAGTATCCTTGCCTATGTCAGAAAGTAATAGATCCTTCTTGGGCATTGTCAATTAAGAAACAATTTTATTTTGATGTAAATTAGGTCTTCTAGGACTGCTCCGCCAAGTCGGCGTCAAACTGGACAAGTCAGCCTAATTGATGGGTGGAATCTCCTTTATAAAGGCAGCAACTCGACCTCATTTGGAGAACTCACTCATCAAGTTCGATTTGCAATTTCATGGATAAGAAAAAGTGTGAATTTCAAGGTGTTATCACTCTAGTAATTCTTTAGTTGTGAGTTTTTTATTTTTTAGTTAAGAAAACTAGAGGTAACCACAGACCAACTTTTAAACTCTAGGATCTAGCCTTCCTAGCGTTCAAAGAGGGCTCTCTCTAATAAATTTAACTTATGTTTTAATTTATAAAATATTAGGCTAGTTATGAATGTGCAACTGGTTTTGGTTTTGATTGGTTTGGTGGGAAAAATCACTTGAAGAGATGGATAGTGGGAAATTTATTTTTCCTTTGGGCTAAGGAGTCAAAAGTCAAGCAAACAAAGCTGGGATCAAGGTCAAAAAGTCAAATGTTTTCAAGGCAAGATAGATAACCCTTGGAGATCTTGGAAACTTGTTTTGTGAGATGATATGATCGGGATAAAGAGCAATGAAGGGTTCTTTGATCCGGAAAAGAGAAGTAGTAGGCAGAGGTCAAACGAAAGAGGGAGAAATTAAGGGTTCCCTACTCTGGAAATCAGAAGAAAACACAGAAATGAAAAATACTAAAGATAGGGTGCTTTTAACAAATCCTAAAGTAATACTCTTGTTCATTCATTCAGATTTAGAAAAAATAATGGATTGCATGTAACAAAGATAGATAACAATGACAATTAGGAAATACTTCACTCCAAATAGATCATCACGTGAATCCTGAAATATGATGTTAGTTGATCTGATCCAGTTTGCTACTAGAAATTTGAACACAAAAAGCCTTCAAGTCCACAAAAATGACTATAGAAATCTTCAGCAGTTTATTCCACAATAATACTTCTAGAGATGAAGTATTTATACATAATTGTTTACAAAATATCCTAGAATGATTCTAGGAATTATCTAAGTGAAATAAAAATATCTTTACAACAATAATAGAGACATTTGCTCAACAAATCAACAAGCCGACCTATCTATCCCAAAGAAATAGAAACTGATTGAGCATAAGAAGCAGTTGGCTGCCTTGGTGTCTTTCCTGCTAGCTTTAGATATTTCAAGTCTGTTTAGAAATCTGATCTGCTTTAACTAATACTCTTTTACTGATCCTCTTTAACTTCTAATACTCTTTAAACTCTGTAAAATATCTTTATTGCTGTAAAAATCTGTTTGACTGCAATTTCAGCAAACTTTTTTCACTGTTACCTTTCTGCTTTTTTACCTTTTATAGTAAATTTGTTAATGACTCCCAAACTTTATCACTTGGAATTTGTATTTTCTTCATTTTCCTGAAGCTTTCATCTGCTTTTGTGTACCTGGAAAAAATTGGTTTGATGACAAACAAGTGTTTTATTTGATGTTGTAAATAGAATAAGTCCTCAAAACTTCTGAGTAGGAATTTTCCTGTTGGAATGCCTTGTCCACTTCCTAATTTTTCAACTTGTTCCTTAGCATATTCTCTAATCTTTTTGTTGTAATCATCCTGAGGCATTAATTTGTCATTGATGACCAAAATATTAGGCAAACTTCTTTGCCTCAAATTCTCAAATTTGACCATAAACCTGGTTATGGTGGTGTTCATATTCTCACATTTTTCCTCAATTTGCTTCATCAGGTTCTTTTTGGTGATAACTTTCCTTATCTCAAGGATATTTTCAGTTATGTCAATGATTTCAAGTTCTTCTATCTCTTGTTTGTTTTTGTTGTTAAGGAACTTGATTAATTCCACTGCTTGTTCTGGTTTGTTATCTAGTTCCTCCTTAGTCTTCTAAATCTCCTCTAATGTTGCTTTGAGTAAATCTCTCTATTCCAAAATCACTTGAATTAAAGGCCATACATCATTGATGGCTTCTATGATCTTATTCCACAAATGATTTTTCACATAGGAAATATGTTCCTTCAAGGTTAATTCCTTCTGTAATTTCTTCAATTCTTCATTTAGTCTGATGGCATTTTACTCATGTGTTTTTGCATTTATTTGAGCCAACTTGTTTGTATTCTCAAGATTTTCAATTATATTTTTTAACCTATTAATCTCACTTGTCTTAAGAGACATTTCTTCCATAGCTTTCACTAATTTTTTGCCTTCATCTATAGGGTGAACTGTTGTTGTAGATGATTCTATAGTTGATGTTGTGGATGAAGTTACTGGCATTGCAGTATCCAGTGGTTCTTTGGGTGATAAATTTTCAGATAAAGTTGAAGGCACAGTTGTAGTGATTACAGGACAAACTGTAGGAATTTCTGGTAATTTTGGTGTTTCTTTTTCTTGGACAAGTTTGTCCATCTGAATCTCCATTTCTTTGATTTGTGTTGTAAGATGAAATAATAAATTCATCATGTCATCTTTTTCTTTCTATCCTTCTATTATTTCCTTGGTTTGAGGATGTTCACTTGATGGCATTTTAAGTTGTTTCCTCAATGCTGCAATATCTTCATTTTTCTTCTTCACTAATAACTCTACTGCTTTGACATTAGCAGGGTCATATCCCACCTACAAAACTAGTTCTTCCAAGGATTTTATCCTGAAATATTTAGCATACAAGGATGCTTTGCCCAATTTCATTTTGTATTTCATATTGGAAATGGTATTCTAGAGTTTCGGAGCACTCATGGATTTAGTTGTAACAGTAGAGTACATAATTTCTGAAGTCTGTCTATGGAATTCAATCTGATCAAGAGCATGAATTTTTTCTGTTGGGATTTCTATATCAATTTTCTTATAGTCTGCCACTGTCTTTGGAGATTTTACTGTAGGCTGCAACATTGACATGATTAGCTTTTGGTTTGAATAATCAAAGGCAGACAGAAGTCTATTTTGAACACTTGGTGTTTGTTTGATATATTGAGAATAGATATTGTTTTTTATCTCTTCATTCTTTAACTTGATCTGTTTGTACTTTTCTTTGATATCTAGATCTTTCTCCTCAGTTATCTGTGAGGATGAGGCTTACATGCTCTGTTTTCTTTCTATCAACTGTGCATCTTTAGTATCAACTTTTTCTTCATTCTGTTTTTCAGTAACTTGCTCATTGATGATGACAATGGCAACATCTAAGTTGGTATCTGGGAGATCTGTTTCTTCAACATCAATTGTTATCTTCTCTTTGTCCACTGGATTTAACTTAGGCCTTTTGTTGTATATTAACTTGAATTTAGTTTCAATAGTAGTTTCAGCAACATAGGCACCTTCTTCCCTTACTCTCTTAGTGGATTTTTCTGGATGATCTACAGTTTCTAAAGTGTGATTAGTATCACTTTTCTTCACTATATATATTAAAGTATTCTTTGTCCACTCAGTCTGATTTGCATATTTTTCTATCTTTGGTTTTGTCTCATGAATGAAGGGGGTTAACTTACATTTAACCATCATTTTACTTAGGATCCCTTGTGGATCATAATTCCAAGAAAATCTTTCTTTAAATCTGTATCCCAATAGCTACGTAGTTGCTTCTTTCTCTGCATCCCTATGATTGCAAATGAATGGTCCTATTTGATTCTTCAATTTGAAATGAGTTTTCTTCTTTGCTGCCATGAAATTTATAGAATCAGAGTTTAGGATTTTCCTGATATACTCCAAGGCAAAGATCCTCATTGATACATGTTTGGGTAACTTGCAAGGCAACAAATTACATCCAAAGACTCTGATCTCAGTATGTTTTTCATATAAGTACCAATCACTAGTTTTGTTTTGCTCTGACAACTGTAAAATATTCTTCATTTCATCATTTATCCTTGGCTTCTCTATAATTGTTAACATTTTGATCAATGGATGAATGAATGAGTCTGAAAATTCTGCATAAGTGAATTCTGTGGACTCTTTCCTGATCAAAGAGGTCCAGAAAATGACTGAAAGAGGATTTCCCTCTATGCCCAACTTTTGAAGAGTCAATGGAAAATTGTCTTCTTGGAAATATAAGAACATGTGGAAGAGGAAGGATGTGTATCTGAAAAACTCCTTCAATTGGAAAATTGATCAGTTGATCATGAATATTGTCTGCAGTATAACCTGCATAGTCAAAGATTACTAATGGAGGTTGTACTGGGGTAAAAGTGGATAAGAAACCCAATATGGATTCAACTGTGTGTTCATCAGTAAAGTACCCTAGGATGAATGAAAGCATAGAAATTACATGCCTTGAACCTTCTGGGAACTTTGAGGTGGAATATGGAGGGTTAATTTGGGGAATTTATACATGTAAAGGCATAAATGTCTGGAAAATCATGAATCTTTTGGGAAAATCAAGGCCAATATACAGTTTGGTAAGGGCCTCTATGGATAAAGGGATTGCTTGAGGATCATACTGTAATTGTAGCATTTGGTTAATGGATTCAACAGTAATGTTGAGAAGCACTTCTTTGTGGGAATTTACTATGGCTCTTTGTTCAGGCACATAATACTGTTGACATGACCTAATGGCCTCTTGACATGGATGAGTTACTGGGACAACATATTTGGGCAATTGTGATTCCAAAATATGGACTTCTTCTTCATTATCTAAGGTTTTTTCATAACTCTAGTTATGAATTTCTAGCAGATTAAACTCAACAATTGGGTATGTTATCTTGTAGTCAACATCATCTAATGGAATGTGCTCAATGTCTATGACAGGGGGTTGCAAAGGATTTACAATAATAGCAGTCTTAGAAGTCATGGCTGGAGTTTATTTTGGCACTTTGGAACCTTCAGGATTGCTAGAACTCTGTTTCTTAGTCATTCTGGCTACTTCTGCAAGTTTAGATAGTTTGCAGAAGCATTTTTATTTTAAAAGAGGTTTCTTTGGATAAAAATAGGAAAAATATCATATTTTTTTGGGCTTTTCCTTCCAATTTTGGATTCTTAAATAGGATTTATAGGCTTTTACTGGTTTAGACACAAGAAATAAGGGTTTCTTGGGTTTTTTCACTGAGCAATTGGGCTAAAAAATCATTTGAATTCAGGCATAGAGGTTTTTGGATAACTTCAGAGGATTTCTGGCTTAATTTGGAGTTTAAACAGTTTATAAAAACTCACAATTTCCATTTAAAACAATGTGCAGCAAGAAACATGGTTTTTGCAAAAACTTTGACAGGGTTTGGCTTGTTTTTTGGACTTTTTGACAGTTTCTTTTGATAAATTTGAACTTATGAATAAAATTTTCCTTTTAAAGGTCTTTCAAATTGATAACGGGTCTGAATTCCAGAGAAATACCTGTTACACGCAGGTATAAGGTTTCGAGGAGGTTTCCGAGGTTTTTGAAAGGTTTGAACGGCTCCTTTCTGATCTCTGGAGCAATTCAGAGTTTGTCAGCAATCTTCAATGTTAACAGGTTGAAATTTTCAAGCTTTTGGCATAGAAATGGCAGAAAAAAGGCTTGTTTTACAGTCGGGGTGGCTTATACAAGGTTAATGTGCAGAAAGAGATAGGAAATGAATGCATTTCCTATGTTTATTATGCATATTAGGGCTAACAGACGATGGTAATTAATGGCGATCACATCGGGCGGGAAAATAGTTTTCAGGCTCAGAGGGTCAAAACCACAAGCGGTTATCGCGTGTAGTTTGGGTGGTAAGTTGTTTTGGAGTGATCGAACGTGATTCAATGAAAAGGGAGCACGTGGAGGAGAGAGGAAATGGGAATACCACCCATTTTGCATAGAAACAAAATGGTGGTCATCGCGCAAGTTTATTTGCAATATGACATTTCCATCGTTGGATTACGGGGTGAAACTGCGAACGGTCAAGAACTATTATGAAACTTGCATCGAGATTGGGGAGTGGGGTTGGGGTTGATCAATGCAGCGAGGTCGGTTTTAACTTTATAAATAAAATTTAATTAATGTTAAAACTTTGGTTATATGATGGCGGGGAGAATAACGTCGGGGATAATGTTTATAATGTTTTAATTAAAATATTTACCAATGTTTTAACTAATGTACTGGGTGTGGGTTTATTTATATTATATGGTATAATAAACTATTTGTCAATTGTTTAAATACCATAGGGGCGGTAATATTTGTTTTATTGATATGTTAAACCAATGGGATGGGGGCGGGATTATATTTTGCACATGGGATATTATATCATTGGTTTAAAACGTAAAATAAATGGTTTATGCGTTATTTAAAATAAAGGGATTTAATACTATATGGGAATGTGTAACTTAGGGAATTAATATATAGTTAGAAGTTAATCTGAAAATAAAGGTGAAGTGTAGGGGATAATGTATATAATGAATGAAATGCATTTTTAACTCTAAGTAAAGTGAAAAATAAAGCATAGCTTGTCTTTGTTGTAATTTTCCACACTTTAACTTAGGATAAATGCATTTTGAGGGTTTATGAATGATTTTTTAAAGGGAATTGAATTAGTTATTTAGGGTTTGACTTTTACTAAGTAAAAAATGGGTTTTTACTTAGGAAAAAGGGATTATGATCATGTATGAAGGGTAAATGCTGATGAATATGAGTTTTATGTAGGAATTCGATATTTTTAACCAATCAGTCATCAAGCCTTGGGTCTGGTCTCAACAGAAGTCAAAGAAATGCTCTGAGCCTCTTTGACTGATAGTTTAGAATACTGAATAATTGTATGGGAGGGGAAATTAGTGATTTTTTCCCGATGATGCTTTATTACATTCTTGCACAATTGCTTTCTACCTACCCATGCTTAGTTCTAACATTTTTACTTCATTTATGGGTGCATTTATGCTTGCAACCCTAAATCATTTTTCTTTCAAAGCATAAATCTATCTAAGTCTAATCTTATTTCATCCGAGGGCTCAGATTAAACTATTGAGCTCCTCATTTATTCTCTATCTTAATTACTGATTTTTCAAGTTTATATTGTTTTACATATCTTTATTCTCTATCTAAAACATGAAATTCAAAGCATGAAAAGTTAAAATTAAATTGTTTAACTAATCATGGATTATGGCACTTATTGACAATATGCACATAATCATTATTCTTGTAGTAAGATTAAATAGTAGTGGCATTTTGACTTGCTCACTTTCATGTCTTTTTCTCTTTATTTTTTTGGGTTCTATCTTTTTCTAGGTCCTTTGATATTTCTTTTAGGACTTTTACCCTCTTTTCATTTTTTATTATTTTTCATTTTTTCAAAATATGGGAAAACAACTTGCAGAAAGCAAGGTATGTACATATTTACAAGACTATCATAGTCAATTCAAAAATTATGAACCTTATTATTATAGGACCCTAACAGTGACTCCACTTGGGGATGGCATTTCCTGGTGAAACGTCAAGAACTTTAAGACTAGTAGCCTCTGAAATTTGACTGTGATGACCCTGTAAGTGTCTTCTGATATCTGCAATTATTCATACTTATGATATTTACCTCTCAAAGCTTAGCGCCTTCTCTCTAGGATTCAAATTTGTTAGGGAAACATCCAATCCAATCTAAAATATTCAATGTATATGTACAATGATCAAATTAAATGAAACTAACTATTTGTTATCTCAGGGTAGTAGTAGTGCTTCAACATTCTGCCATTTACTGCTCCTTCTGACATCTCTGACCCATCTATTTCTTTTAGAAAGAAAGCATTATTACCTCTGTAACCATAAATGACATAAGTTACTTTCCATAGAAAATCGATTTTCCATGTTTACCTTTGTCTTCCCTTCTTGAATCCCACTTTAACACTTTATCTCCAATGTAGAAATCATCTTCTTTACTCTTTTTATCAAAAAAAATCTTAATTTTATCCTAGATAACTTGAGACTTGATATAAACTTCTTCCCTTGTTTGTTGCAAGTGAATAGTTTGATTGATCCTTCTTTGAATGTCATTTGTTTCAACTTGTAACTCTTGGATAATCTTGATCACTGGTACTCCTAAAGAAGATGGAAAAACAACATCCATTCCATAGACAAGCTGGTAAGGGGAGGTACCAATGGATTTTTTGGTAGTAATTCTATCTGCCCATAAGGCATTGACTAACTTCTTATTCCAAATCTTTTTTATTATCTTCAAGTAACTTTTTGATGATGTTTACAAGGCTCTTATTTGAAGATTCAGCTAAACCATTACCATGAGGGTAATATGCAGTAGAGTGGCCTAGGGTAATATGGTATTTATGGCAAAAGTCGATCATCTTTTTGGATTTGAATGCTGTTGAATTGTCAGTAATTATCTTTTAGGGGCATCCAAATCTTGAAAGAATGTTACTTTCTAAGAAGGAGATAATGACAGTATATGTGGCTTGCCTAGAGGGTATGGCTTCAATCCACTTGGTAAAATAGTCAGTGGCTATCAGAATCCACTTGTGTTGGGTTGATGATGGGGGGTGAATTTCTCCAATGAAGTCAAGACCCCATTTTCGAAATGGCATTTCAGTAGAGATGGGCTTTAAGGGCAGGGGTAACAGCTTTTTCTTACCCTCAAAGATTTGGCACTTGTGACAGGATGTCACATATCTTTTTACATCTGCAAACAAAGTAGGTCAGTAAAAACCAACTCTCAGTATCTTATCTATAGTAGTCTTCCAGTAAACATGTCCTCCACAATCACTTGCATGAAATTCTTCTAGTATTTTGTCAACTTCTTCTTTTACTAAACAATTTAATAAAATCCCACTATGATCTTTCCAAAAAATTACATTGTCTAAAATACAAAATCTTACTGCCTTAAGCTTTATAAATCTAGCTTTAGTTCTTGACAATCCAAGAGGAGCTTGTAAGTTTAGTAATACAAATATAATATATGCATACCATGGTGATTCTAAAAAGGCTGCACTGATCTCTGGAGTCATCATCTCTTCATAATCATCTACTTGGGCAATAAAATTTATGTCAAGGGCATTACAATTTGATTCAGCCATGAGTCTGGCTAAACCTTGACCTTTTATCAATTTAGTGGGTTTTATCTCTATGTCATATTCTAAGATAGTGGCAATCCACTTACCTCTTCTTCCATCAGGACCATCCTGAGTAAGAATGTCTTTAACTACAGCATTTGGGACATAGGTAATGATGTGAGAATAGAGAGTGTAAACTCTGAAGTCTTTAATGGCATTTACCAAAGCTAAGGCTTGTTTCTCCATGATATTATACTTCAAAGATGCATCTCTAAGTGTTCTGCTAAAGAAAGCTATGGGTTGTTCATAATGCTGGTCATTTTTCTGCAGTAAAACTGCAGCGATGGTGTGTTCTGAAGCAAATGAGAAAATGATGAAATATTTTTTGAAATCAGGACTTATAAGGACTGGAGTTTTGGTTAAGGCATGTTTGATCGATTAAAATGACTTCTTGGCCTCAACAATCCATTTAAGAACTGAATCTTTTTTTAGCATGTTGTTTAATTCTCTAATTATCTCGGCTAAGTTGGATATAAATCTTGTTAAAAAGTTAATCTTACCTAGAAAGGCTTGTAACTCTTTTATGTTTCTTGGTGGATTGATGTTAAGAATTTCTGCTATCCTAACAGGATCTATTATGATTCCTTATTTTGATATTATGTGTCCTAGTAACTTGCCTTCTTCTAATCCAAATAAGGTTTTCTTAGGATTTAATGAGATGCCAAACTTCCTGCATTTTATAAAAACTTGTCTGAGATGATTCAAGTGTTCATAATCAGTTTTAGAAAATACAGTTATGTCATCTAAGTAAATTACTAAGAATTCACGAATTTCTTTTGCAAAAGCTATATCCATAGCTCTTTGAAAAGTTTCCCCTGCATTCATTAAACCAAAAGGCATCTTTACATACATAAAAGTGCCCCAAGGAGTAGTAAAAGTTATTTTGGGTTGATCCTCTAGTTGGACTAATATCTGGTTGTATCTTGAAAAACCATCTAACAGTGAAATCCTAGAAGAACCAACTACCCTTTGTAAGATGTGATCCATTTTTGCTAAAGGGTAATTATCTTTTAAGGATACTTTGTTTAGATTCCTAAAGTCAACACATAATCTAATCTCTCATGTTTCCTTTATTGTTGGAACTAGGTTAGAAACCCAATCAAAATACCTTATTGGTGCAATGATCTGTGCATCATAAATTATTTTCACTTCCTTTTCTATCAAAGGCATCAACACAGGGTTGATCCTTCTTAACTTTTGTTTGAAGGGCTTTTTATCTTCTTTTACAGGGATTTGGTGTTGAATTATGCTGGTGTCATAGGATTTAAGGTCCTCATAACTCCAAGCAAAAACATCTTGGAATTCCTTAAAAAGAGAAATATATTTTTCCTTTTCCTGTTGAGGTAAACCTTTTGAAAGTTTAATCATTTTTTGCTTTAACTCTGTACCAATATTGCATTCTTCAATATCAGATCTAACTGGCTCGATTTTGGGTTTTCTAACAACATCATTTGAGTCAAATAAATCTTCTAAAGGATTTAAACCTTTGGGTAATAAATTGTCTTTGAGGTTTAATATTTCATATTCTTCATCAATAATCTCATCAATTTCTACTATTTCTAGTTTATCTATATCTGATTGACTAAATCTAGTAGGTTTGGAAAACTTTACTTTATTTACATCTACATTATTTACATCAATCTCACTATCCAAATCTTGATATATGGTACAATCAGTATCTATTTTACAGTTCTGAAACTCTCCTTCATTATTCAAAAAATGGTAAATTTGTTGGTCCTGTGAGAAAATCTGCCAATATTTAGGGTTCTCTGAAATTATTGTTCTATGTTTTACTTCTGTAGTATACATATGATTAGGCTGAAAAGGTAAATTACAAGTACTAGCAAAAGTTGCCAAAGAATGTGCTTGTAAATTTTTCCTTCTTGTTGTTGCAGAAAAATTACATTCCAATAAATCATTAATCAAATCTAGTACAGTCTCTCTATATCGGCCTCGTCTAGGATTGTAAAATGAATATTCACCTTTAATTTGTTTAACAATCAACTCAGAATCTCTCATTATTGCTATTCTTTTACCTCCTAAGTTTATGATTATTTGGAGTCCTAATATGAGAGCTTCATACTCAACCATATTGTTGGTACATTTGAAATTCAGTCTGAAAACATGGCCTTCTGCATGATTTTTCTCTATATTAGTTATCCATACTCCTGCTCATGCTCCTAACTTATTGACTGAACCATCAAATTCTAAATGCCATAAAGGTTCATAAGAGATATCATCATTGTCTTGTGTTTTCTTGTCTTCTCTAAGTTCAGTCTTGATTTCATTATCAGTTTCAACATTACATAGGATGAAAGAATCTAGGTCAGTAGGTGTGGTATAAATTGGATAATTTATTGACCTTTCAGCACTACTTACCATATATTTCATTAAGGTTTCTCTATATAACTTCTTTGGTTGACCAAAAACTGATATAGTAGCATAAGACATGTCCAATTATAGAGATCCCTGTAACTTTGCTCCTCATGAGCGAGATAATAACATTCCATATTTAGGTGGGATATCAGCTACTACAATGTCCATTAATATGCTCTTACCAGGATATTGAACTAAAGTTACACACAAATATTTGATTAAACCTAGGCATTTTACCTTGCTTGAATCAAATGAAAATAAATCTTTGTAGGGCCTTGTAACATCTAAATTCAGGGTTTCTATTATATCTTTGGGCATTAGATTATGTGAAGCTCCTGAATCTAGCATTTCATTGTGTAGGATTTGATCATGAATAGCTAAACTAATATAAAATAGAGGAACTGCTCCATCTAAATGCTTTCCATTCACATCTGGACCAAAAATCAACTCTGGCTGACCATCATTCATATTTATGGAATCTTCTCCATCATTTATGTTTAATGTTTCAGTTATGGTTGATTTATACAAGTCATGTTTTACCAATTCTTTCAGTGGAATTGGTATTTTTAGCTTTGCAATTTCAGATTGTATGTTGAATGAAGGTTGTGATTTACTTATTTGAATCAATTCTTCTGTGGTAATTGTAATTTGGGTTGGTTTATCTTGTTTTTCTACAGCTATGTTTTCACTTTGAGTTTGATTTTCTTGTGTCTTACTGCTTTTTGCTTTCTTTTCAGGAATGGTTTGTGAAGCAATAGATGTTTTTTCAGACTTAGAGCTGTCAAAAGCTATTTTTGCAGTGGCGGCTTTTGGATCTGCTGATTTAGGATCAGCATTGAGCATTTCAGGGTCTAAGATTACTGTTTTATCATAATTAGATGTTTTAGGAATAGAAGATTTTTGTGAATCTTTTGCAACTTTAGCAACCTCATCAGTTATGTCCACAATCTTAGGGCTTCATGAAATCTTAGGGCTTGGTGAATTCTTAGGGCTGGAAACTTTTTGGGAAGAGTTTAAGTTTTGCTTATTTTCCCTAGGGAGAATTTGCAGAACTTTTGTTTTGGGAGCTTCTACTGTTTTCTTATTTGGTGTTTGAGATGTTTTCTTAGTAGAAGACTCATTTATTTTCTTACTTCTTAGGTTATACTGACTGTGTACTTAATTAATGGCAAAGTCATAACCTTGTTTGTAATCGAAGGATTCCCCTTAATCTAATTGGAGCTGTTGAAGTTCAAATAAATCCTGATCTTCCTGTGTGAGAAAGATAGTATTATTATCATCTATTCCCATTAAATTTATGGTGTCCCCTTCATCATCATTGTTTTGAGAACTCTTAGCATAGTTCTCCTGAAAGGGAGGTCTTATTGTTTGGTCTGGGGCTGAGTCTTTTATTTTTCCTGAATTTGTATTTTTTCTAAAATTGAGATTTCTGATTTGTTGTTGATTATCCCAGTTTGGTCTTCTTTCTATGTTATCTAACCTATCCATCATCATCTCTAAAGTTTTAGCTAACATATCTTTTTTTGTATCTGAACTAGAGGCTTATTCTTTCATGGTAACTCTCCTCTCATTTCTTAATCTTGCCTTTTTACCTAGAATGTTTACTTCTACACCTACTACATCTATTTTCATGCTTTCCAATGTTTCTGCATTTCTTTCTCTTAATTGATATTCCATGTCAATGTCAATTCCATTTGGTAATTTGAGCAAGACAGAGTCAGGAGTGGGTTTTAGATTTGCAGGAATTGAATTGTAAACACTATTACATCTAGTGCAGTAGTCTTGTACAGATTCATTTGGAGCTCTTTTCATTGCATCAAATTCAGAAAATATTTGTAGGGGGTTTTTCTTCTTTTCCCATTTATTTAAAAATAATGTATGAAAAACAGCTAAATCATCTACACTACCAACTGCAAGACTTTTAAACCATTTCTTGACTTCTCCTATTAAGTTTTGGGCAGATAATCTCATTTGTACATTTGATACATCTATCTCATGGAGTTCAAAGTAATCTGTCATTTTGTTTATGTGTTGATGTGCAGTGTAATGAGTAGTAGCATCAAACGGTGGTATCTTACTTTGGTAATCTTGGGGTATGTCATGAAGTTGTGCTAGAAGGACAAGGGGAGCATACCTAGCAGGCGTAGCTTGAATTCTAGCTTGGCTAGGAGGTAAAGTAGAAGTGCTAGGTGTTAAACTGGAAGTAGTGGCTGTTGAAACTAGGATATAAGGTCTTGAACTAGAAACAAAAATAGATGAACTAAAAACTAAAGTTGAGGTACTGGAAAGTGGAACTGAAATATATATGGAACTAGTAGGAAATGAAAATGATGTATTTAACAAAGTAGAAGGTGAAATAGTGGATGAAATGGATGTAGGGGATGAAGGAAATAATATTCTAGGTTGTAATGGTAATCTAGGACTAAATGGATCTATGGATTGAATGGTAGTAGAAATTATAGATGATGTAGTGGTATCTAAATGAGGAATAGAAGGTTTAGATGTATAAGCTAACAACTGAGCTAATTCAATTGCCTCATCAATTTCCTTAATAATAGTAGTATTAATTTCTTCAAGTTTGCTTTGATTTATAACTTTCTTTGATTCAAAATCTGCTTTAATAATTTTTTGTTTTGTTTCCAAAAATGAAATACAAACAGGGTCTAAAACAGCAGTACTTAAATTACTTTCAGATTTGGTCCTTAATAAAGAATGTTCAAATTCTAAATCAAACTCTATATCCTGCAATCTTACTAATTCTTGGGGTAATGAATTGACTCTTATTAATGAAACTTTAGCATCTAAATCTCCTATTTGTTTTTTATTTTTCCCAATTTGGTCTGGGTTGTCTATTATAACAACAGGTTTAGGATCTGAATTAGACCTGGTATGGTAAACTTTCCTAGAAGCCAGAATTACATTTTTTTATACTCACAACTAGTTAAACAATCTTTAAGGAAAAAGGATGATAAAAATGATTTCCTTTAAGATTTATTTAACAACTAAGGATTGGTTAATTCCCCAGTATGGTCGTCAATATGTTATCACTCTAGTAATTCTTTAGTTGTGAGTTTTTTATTTTTTAGTTAAGAAAACTAGAGGTAACCACAGACCAACTTTTAAACTCTAGGATCCAGCCTTCCTAATGTTCAGAGAGGGCTCTCTCTATAAAAATTAACTTTGTTTTAATTTATAAAATATTAGGCTAGTTATGAATGTGAAATTGTTTTTTGTTTTGATTGATTTGGTGGGAAAAATCACTTGAAGAGATGGATAGTGGGAAATCTATTTTTCCATTGGGCTAAGGAGTCAAAAGTCAAGAAAACAGAGCTGGGATCAAGGTCAAAAATTCAAATGTTTTCAAGGCAAGATAGATAACCCTTGGAGACCTTGGAAAGTTTTTTTGTGAGATTATATGATCGAGATAAAGAGCAATGAAGGGTTCTTTGATCCGGAAAAGGGAAGTAGTAAGCAGAGGTCAAACGAAAGAGGGAGAAATTAAGGGTTTCCTACTCTGGAAATCAGAAGAAAACATAGAAATGACTAACAGTAAAGACAGGGTGCTTTTAAAAAATCCTGAAGTAATACTCCTGTTCATTCATTCAAATTTTGAAAACATAATGGATTGCATGTAAAAAATATAGATAACAATGACAATTAGGAAATACTTCACTTCAAATAGATCATCACATGAATCCTGAAATATGATGCTAGTTGATCTAATCCAATATGCTACTCGAATTTTGAACACAAAAAGCCTTCAAGTCCACAAAAATGACTATAGAAATCTTCAGCAATTTATTCCACAATAATACTTCTAAAGATGAAGTATTTATACATAATTTTTTACAAAATATCCTAGAATGCTTGTAGGAATTATCTAAGGGAAATAAAAATATCTTTACAACAATAATAGAGACAGTTGCTCAACAAATCAGCAAGCTATCATATCTATCCAAAAGAAATAGAAATTGATTGAGAATAAGAAGCAGATGGCTGCCTTGGTGTCTTTCTTACTAGCTTTAGATATTTCAAGTCTGTTTAGAAATCTGATCTGCTTTAACTAATACTCTTTTACTGATTCTCTTTAACTTCTGATACTATTTAAACTCTGTAAAATATCTTTACTGCTATAAAAATCTATTTGACTGCAATTTCAGCAAACTGTTTTCACTGTTACCTTTCTGCTTTTTTACCTTTTACAGTAAATATGTTAATGACTCCCAAACTTCATCACTTGGAATTTGTATTTTCTTCATTTTCCTGAAGTTTTCATTTGCTTCTGTGTACCTAGAAAAATTTGGTTTAATGACAAACAAGTGTTTTATTTCATTCTGTAAATAGAATAAGTCCTCAAAACTTCTGAGTAGGACTTTTCCTGTTGGAATGCCTTATCCACTTCTTGATTTTTCAACTTGTTCCTTGGCATATTCTTTGATCTTTTTGTTGTAATAATCCTAAGGCATTAATTTGTCATTGATGACCAAAATATTAGGCAAACTTCTTTGCCTCAAATTCTCAAATTTGACCATAAACCCGGTTATGGTGGTGTTCATATTTTCACATTTTTCCTCAAGTTGCTTCATCGGGTTCTTTTTGGTGATAACTTTCCTTATCTCAAGGATAGTTTCAGTTTTGTCAGTGATTTCAAGTTCTTCTAGCTCTTGTCTGTTTTTGTTGTTAAGGAACTTGATTAATTCTACTGCTTGTTCTAGTTTGTTATCCAGCTCCTCCTTAATCTTCTAAATCTCCTCTAATGTTGCTTTGATTAAATCTCTCTTTTAAAAAATCACTTGGACTGAAGGCCATACATCATTGATGGCTTCTATGATCTTATTCCATAAATGATTTTTCACATACGAAATTTATTCCTTCAAGGTTAATTCCTTTTGTAATTTCTTCAATTCTTCATTTAGTCTGATGGCCTTTTGCTCATGTGTTTTTGCATTTATTTGAGCCAACTTGTTTGTATTCTCAAGATTTTCAATTATTTTTTTTAACCTGTTAATCTCACTTGTCTTAGAGACATTTCTTCCATAGCTTTCACTAATTTGTTGGCTTCATCTGTAGGGTGAACTGTTGTTGTAGATGATTTTGTAGCTAATGTTGTGGATGAAGTTACTGGCACTGCAGTAGCCAGTGGTTCTTTGGGTGCTAAATTTTCAGCTAAAGTTGAAGGCACAGTTGTAGTGATTATAGGAATAACTGTAGGAATTTTTGGTACTTTTGGTGTTTCTTTTTCTTGGACAAGTTTGTCCATCTGAATCTCCATTTCTTTGATTTGTGTTGTAAGCTGAAATATTAAATTCATCATGTCATATTTTTCTTTCTATCCTTCTATTATTTCCTTGGTTTTAGGATGTTCACTTGATGGAATTTTAAGTTGTTTCCTTAATGCTGCAATATCTTCATTTTTCTTCTTCAATAATAACTCTATTGCTTTGACATTAGCAGGGTCATATCCCACCTACAAAACTAGTTCTTCCAAGGATTTTATCCTGATATATTTAGCATACAAGGATGCTTTGTCCAATTTCATTTGGTGATGCAGGGGCGTTAGACACTGGCCAGCAATGTTGGAAGTTTTGTCCACATGTTGTGGCTAGGAGGGTTTGGAAACCTTCGAATTATTACAGCTAGGTGTAAATACCTTAGCTGATTGTAATTATTTAGATTAATTAGAGAGAGGAATTCGAATAGCTCAGTTTGTCTAGCTGTCAGTTCAGTTATTGAATAAATTGTACTTAGGCGTTTGATTCTCCTAAACGGTCCCCACAGAGGAAACGAAAGGACATATGTTGATATTTATATATGTAATCCCTCGGATATGGGGGAGGAGATTGCAGTAGTAGATTCTGTGTATTGATAATTTGCTTCCAGTTGAATAGACTCCGGTTCTCGTTGATTTCCAAATTTGTCTGAGTTAGAAATTGTGAAGGATTTTGTTTGACTGCGAAGTGATTTAACTCTGTATATGAAATTGTTGGATATCCCTGTAAATCCACCCACATGCAAGCGAGGTCTGTGTTGAGATTTCTAGTTCATGTTAACAAATTCCCGTGTAACGAGACTATGTTGGTTTATCATTAATCGGAGATTATAACCGAGATTAGGCTTGAGGTGGTAACCTGCTTATTAAGCGATAAACCCACCTATAGTGTAATTACAATGAATTCTGTTGAGTAACCGTGTCGGAACCCAGGGTTAACGAATGAAAAGGAGGACGCACCCATACTAACTTTGGTTAACCACTGTGGAAACCCGCGGTGGTTTTGAAGAGTGGAATTCCCCAATTCCGCACCGCCTTCCAACCATAAGTGGTATTCGTAGAGCGAGCAGCGAATCCATAGACCGTCGGACACGTGGTGGAATGGACCATCCAAAAACCCACCTTTTTCGTATCGATTTCACGCGTTAACGTCAGTACGTGGACGCCGAGCGAAATCTCTCTGAGCCGTCGATCTGGCGCTGGCGCATCGGATGGTGGGCGTTGGACATAGATGCACGCACGATAAAAAGGGGTACGGTACACGCATTTCATTGGTTATTGACACATATATATATATACAGGTGGCCCGACGCAAAAGTTTCGTTATAAAGGTTGTCCAAAGCATAGTGTATATTTATAAAGTCCGAAGGTTTAAATTATTAACTATGAAGTGTCGGGGTATATATACATGAAGGCGCGGAGTTAAGTTGATAAAGTATATATATATATAAGTCGGGGATTGGCTATAACATTCCAAAGTTGTAAGATATATATTTATTTATCAATTTTTCTAAAATTGATAAATAATATTCCCGAGATAAAAAGGGGACCTGTTGACAAAGCCACGTCATCGTTGACCGGTTATATTTGATGGACTTTCAGTTGTTGATGTGCCATTTGTGCTATCAAAGCGGGTTGTGGAGCTGTTTTGCTGACATGGCAGTCCGAGTTGGTAGAGGTGCTGGCAGAAGGAGACCTGTAGCCAACGCAGAGGTGTTGGGAATGTTGCAGAGGGTCGAGGCCAGAATAGATGCCATGGACAGAAGACAGCCCAAAGATCCTGAAGACATCAGCGAACCTGAAGCAGAGGAAGCTGAAGAAAATGTTGAGATTCCTCCTGACCTGAGGCTCCTGAGAACTGTTCTGGGGTCTGCAGTTAAGCCCAGAATCGAAGTATCAAGTTATACAGGGGGACTGAATCTAGAAGAGCTGGTGGACTGGATAAATGAGCTGAACAAATGCTTCGATTATGAAGAAATAAGTGAAGGTAAAAAGGTCAAGTTTGCAGTAACAAAGCTGAAAGGACATGCTGCACTTTGGTGGGATGGAGTGCAGGAAGAGAGGAGAAGAGTTGGCAAGCAACCTATCAAGAGTTGGACCAGAATGATGGCCAAGTTGAAAGGTAAATTCCTGCCTAGTGATTACCAGCTGACATTGTATAGACAAATGCAGAACCTGAGACAGAGGTTGCTGACAGTAAAAGAATACACAGAGGAGTTATACAGAGTGAGCATAAGGGTTGGGAAATTCCAAGACACACCAGAGAAGACTGCCAGATATGTGAATGGTCTCAAGCTGGAGATCCAAGATGAGATTGGTCTTCTGTCTCCAAAGACAGTGGAAGAGGCCTACCAGATGGCCTTGAAAGCAGAGGAAAAACTCCTGAGGAAACAGTCTGCCAAGAAGAAAGGTACTTTCCATGGGAAGGGAAGTCAGGGTGGTAGAGGGAAGCCTACACCCAAGGATGGAGCTAACAGTAGCTCACCTCAAAATGCATCTACAGAGGATGATGCAAGGGGCAGAAGGGGTTCTTACAGAGGAAGAGGAAGAGGAGGCAGAGACAGAGGCAGAGGTAGAGAATTGAGGTGTTATAGATGCCAGGAAGTGGGACATAAGCACTATGAGTGTCCAGAGAATGTGGGTTCTGGTCCAAGAAATGTTGTTGTTGCCCCGGTTGAAGAAGAAGCATAAATTGAAGAAAAAGTTCTTCCAGATAGGGGAAAGTCCTTGGTGGTTAATAAGGTCCTGTTGAAACAAACCAAAGAAGTCACTAAACCTGCACAAAGGAAGACTTTGTTTAGGAGCATATGCAAAGTCCAAGGGAAATGCTGCCAGCTAATCATTGATAGTGGCAGCACAGACAATTTGGTTTCCACTGAGGTGATAGAGAAACTGAAGCTGAAGACTAGGGAGCACCCCACTCCCTACAGGGTGTCCTGGCTACATAAAGGGCACCAGCTGGTTGTGAAAGAACAGTGTGAAATAGAGCTGCAAATGGGCAAATACAAGGACAAGGTTTTGTGTGATGTAATGCCCATGGATGTGTGTCATATACTGTTGGGTAGACCTTGGCAGTTTGACAAAGCAGCAGTGCATGATGGCAAGAAGAACACTCACAAGTTCTTCAAAGATGGGGTACATCATATATTGATTCCCATGGAAGAAGGAGAGCCATCCAGCAGAGTGATTGATCCAAAGACCTTGTTGCTGAGCGGGAAGGAATATCTGCAGCAGATAGAAGAAGGAGAGGTAAGCTTTGCTTTAGTTTGCAAACCAAAAGTAGTTCTTACTTCTACAAAGATTTCTGATTTACCAGTAGAGGTACAAGAGATGTTAGACAATTACTGTGACATTGTTGTGGATGATTTACCTGATGTGTTGCCACCAGTGAGAAAGATCAGCCATCAGATAGATTTTATCCCTGGTTCAAATCTGCCAAATAAGGCAGCCTATAGAATGACTCCCAAGGAAAATGATGAAATCAGGAAACAAGTACAGGAACTGGTGGACAAAGGACTGATCAGAGAAATTCTGAGTCCTTGTGCAGTACCAGCAGTTTTGAGCCCAAAGAAAGATGGAGGCTGGAGGATGTGTATTGATTCCAGAGCAATCAATAAGATCACAATCAGGTACAGGTTCCCTTTACCCAGAATTGAGGATTTGATGGACTGTTTGAGTGGTGCTAAATATTTCTCAAAGATAGATTTGAAGAGTGGATACCATTAGATTAGAATAAGAGAGGGTGATGAGTGGAAAACTGACTTTAAAACAAATGAAGGACTGTATGAATGGATGGTAATGCCTTTTGGGTTGTCAAATGCACCAAGCACTTTTATGAGACTTATGAATGAGGTATTGAAAGAATTCATTGGTAAATTTGTGATAGTATATTTAGATGATATATTAGTTTTCAGCAGAACTAAAGAAGAACATTTAAGGCATCTTAATCATGTGTTGAAGAATCTGCACCAAGAGAAACCGCTGATAAATTTGAAGAAATGCTCATTCATGAAAGAAGAGTTGGTGTATTTGGGTTTTGTTGTTTCTGCAGAAGGATTGAAAATGGACCCAGAAAAGGTTAAGGCAATAGTGGAGTGGCCTTCACCCAGGAATGTTTTTGAGTTAAGAAGTTTCCATGGGCTTGCTAGTTTTTACAGAAATTTTATAAGAAACTTCAGTAAGATTAATGCACCCATAATTGAGACAATAAGGAAGAGAAAACAGCCATTTAAGTGGACTGCTGAAGCAGAGAGAAATTTTAAAGTTTTGAAGCAAAAGATAACAGAGAAACTTGTTTTAATTCTACCTGATTTCACCAAACCATTTCAAGTAAAATGTGATGCCAGTGGGGAGGCCATTGGAGCTGTTTTGAGTCAGGATGATAGGCCTGTAGCCTATTTCAGTGAGAAGTTAAATGACACCAGGAGAAAGTATTCCTCTTATGAGAAGGAATTCTATGCAATTGTTCAAGCACTGAAGAAGTGGAGACATTATTTGATGTCCAGGGAATTTGTATTATATTCTGACAATCATGCTTTGCAGTATATTGTACAGCAGCCCAAGTTGAAACATAAGCATGCTAAATGGGTTGAGTATCTCCAAAGTTTTAATTTTGTGTTGAAACATATAAGTGGCCAAGCCAATAAAGTAGTTGATGCTTTGAGTAGGAGACATTTTCTTGTTCAAGAGACTAATTTTGAGGTTGCAGGATTCGATTTTCACAAAGAATTGTATAAAACAGATCCTGATTTTAAAGAGGCATTTGAAGCATGTAGTAACCCTGTTCTAACAGATAGAAGTCAGTGGCTGGATTTTTTTTTGCAGGAAGACTTTTTATTCAGAAAGAACCAACTGTGTATACCAAAATGTTCCATGAGAGAAAATTTGATCAAAGAAAAGCATAGTGGTGGACTTGCTGGACACTTTGGTACTGATAAGACTTATGAGCAGCTGAGTCACTTTTATTTCTGGCCCAAGATGAGAACAGAAGTGAGCAAGTTTGTGAAAAATTGCAAGATTTGTCAATATGCCAAAGGAAGAAGCCAGAATGCAGGATTGTACACTCCCTTACCTATTCCAGACAGGCCTTGGGACATGGTGAGTATGGATTTTGTTCTAGGATTGCCCAAGACTCAGAGATGGAATGATGCAGTCTTTGTTGTGGTGGATAGATTCTCCAAAATGGCACATTTTATTCCATGTTATAAAACTAGTGATGCCACCCATGTTGCTAACTTGTTTTTCAAAGAAGTTGTTAGATTGCATGGGTTACCCAGAAGTATTGTTACAGACAGAGACACCAGGTTTGTGGGTCACTTTTGGAGGAAAGTGTGGAAGAAACTTGGTACCAAACTAAGTTTCAGCTCAGCTTATCATCCTCAGACTGATGGAAAAACTGAGGTAGTGAATAGGAGTTTGGGAAATTTGTTGAGAAGTCTTGCAGGAGAGCATCCCAAACAGTGGGATCATATTCTGCCCCAGGCAGAATATGCATATAATGACTCACCAAAAAGAAGCATAGGGCAGAGTCCATTTCATATTGTTTATGGAATGCATCCCAGAGGAATATCATAATTAAGAAATCTGGGAAGACCAGAGTTAAGGAGTGCAGATGGTGAAGAATTTGCTTCAGAGATCCAGGCCATACATGAACAAGTGAAGCAGCAACTACAAGGCAGCAGCATCAAATACAAAACCAGAGCGGACTTGAGCAGAAGAGAAGTTCATTTTGAAGTAGGAGATCAGTTTTTGGCACACTTGAGGAAGGAGAGATTCCCAAAGAATCAGTACAACAAGTTGAAGTTCAAAAATATTGGGCCACGCAAGATACTTAGGAAGTTTTCTACAAATGCTTATGAGATTGAATTGCCACCTGATGTTGGAATATCTCCCATTTTTAATGTTGCAGATTTATACAAGTATGAAGATGATGGTGCAGAGGACAGACCAGCAGGCAAGGAACAGATTGAGTGGAAGGAGCAGCTACCTCCAGCACAGCCTTTGCAACCAGAAAAGATATTGGACAAGAGAGTGTTCAGAAGGACCAGAGGACAAGAGTACTTCCAGTACTTGACAAAATGGAAGGACAAACCAGAGGAAGATGCCACTTGGATGACTGAAGGAATGTTGTAGAAGATAGGCAGATCAGTGAAAGAGCTCATGGATAGGAGCCCATGAAGAAGATTGCCCTCAGGAGTCTGATGCAGGGGCGTTAGACACTGGCCAGCAATGTTGGAAGTTTTGTCCACATGTTGTGGCTAGGAGGGTTTGGAAACCTTCGAATTATTACAGCTAGGTGTAAATACCTTAGCTGATTGTAATTATTTAGATTAATTAGAGAGAGGAAGTCGAATAGCTCAGTTTGTCTAGCTGTCAGTTCAGTTATTGAATAAATTGTACTTAGGCGTTTGATTCTCCTAAACGGTCCCCACAGAGGAAACAAAAGGACATATGTTGATATTTATATATGTAATCCCTCGGATATGGGGGAGGAGATTGCAGTAGTAGATTCTGTGTATTGATAATTTGCTTCCAGTTGAATAGACTCCAGTTCTCGTTGATTTCCAAATTTTTCTGAGTTAGAAATTGTGAAGGATTTTGTTTGACTGCGAAGTGATTTAACTATGTATATGAAATTGTTGGATATCCCTGTAAATCCACCCACATGCAAGCGAGGTCTGTGTTGAGATTTCTGGTTCATGTTAACAAATTCCCGTGTAACGAGACTATGTTGGTTTATCATTAATCGGAGATTATAACTGAGATTAGGCTTGAGGTGGTAACCCACTTATTAAGCGATAAACCCACCTATAGTGTAATTACAATTAATTCTGTTGAGTAACCGTGTCGAAACCCAGGGTTAACGAATGCAAAGGAGGACGCACCCGTACTAACTTTGGTTAACCACTATGGAAACCCGCGGTGGTTTTGAAGAGTGGAATTCCCCAATTCCGCACCGCCTTCCAACCGTAAGTGGTATCCGTAGAGCGGGCAGCGAATCCATAGACCGTCGGACACATGGCGGAATGGACCATCCAAAAACCCACCTTTTCCGTATCGATTTCGTGCGTTAACGTCAGTACGTGGACGCCGAGCGAAATCTCTCTGAGCCGTCGATTTGGCGCTGGCGCATCGGACGGTGGGCGTTGGACATAGATGCACGCACGATAAAAAGGGGTACGGTACACGCATTTCATTGGTTATTGACACATATATATACAGGTGGCCTGACACAAAAGTTTCGTTATAAAGGTTGTCCAAAGCATAGTGTATATTTATAAAGTCCGAAGGTTTAAATTATTAACTATGAAGTGTCGGGGTATATATACATGAAGGCGCGGAGTTAAGTTGATAAAGTATATATATATAAGTCGGGGATTGGCTATAACATTCCAAAGTTGTAAGATATATATTTATTTATCAATTTTTCTAAAATTGATAAATAATATTCCCGAGATAAAAAGGGGACCTGTTGACAAAGCCACGTCATTGTTGACCGGTTATATTTGACGAACTTTCAGTTGTTGCTGCGCCATTTGGTCTTTCATATTGGAAATGGTATTTTGGAGTTTCGGAGCACTCATGGCTTTATTTGTAACATTAGAGTACAACATTTCTGAATTATGTCTATGGAATTCAATCTGATCAAGAGGATGATTTTTTTCTGTTGGGATTTCTGTATCAATTTTCTTATAATCTGCCACTGCCTTTGGAGATTTTACTGTAGGCTGCAACATTGACATGATTATATTTTGGTTTGAATAATCAAAGGCAGACAGAAGTCTATTTTGAACACTTGGTGTTTGTTTGAGATATTGAGAATAGATATTGTTTTTTATCTCTTCATTCTTTAACTTGATCTGTTTGTACTTTTCTTTGATATCTAGATCTTTCTCCTCAGTTGTTTGTGAGGATGAGGCTTCCATGCTCTGTTGTCTTTCTATCAACTATGCATCTTCAGTATCAACTTGTTCTTCATTCTGTTTTTAGTAACTTGCTCATTGATGATGACAGTGGCAACATCTGTGTTGGTATCTGGGAGATATGTTTCTTCAACATCAATTGTTATCTTCTCTTTTCCCACTGGATTTAACTTGGGCCTTTTGTTGTATATTAACTTGAATTTAGTTTCAATAGTAGTGTTAGAGTCGGTCCTTACAGCCCTCCCTCAGAGATCATTTCGCTTTTTGCATATCATTTTTAGGTGTCTCGCTTGTTCCACTTCATTGCATTTCGCTAGGAGCATGCCATGTACTGACGAGGGGGTCTGCTTGTCCTGTGTTTCCTCATGCTTGTACCTGCAGGGCTATTTAGAATTCCTCAAAAATCACTGAAGTTCATAGTCATTTCATTCATGGTCATTAATGATTAGTTTCGTTAAAAAGAGTCTTTAGTCCTAGAGTCTAGGGTTTTCAAGTCCTTTGCATACATGTCATAAAGCCCGCAGGCCATGAGGTTGGTTCCAAAAAGTTCTCGTTTCATATTTTTATTATCAAAAGCATTTGAAGACATTTCTAGTCCAAAACTCTGTTTTGGAACTAGAAATTGTCTAATTTCATTTTTGTAATAATTGTATTTATTTCACCATAAGAAATTCCAGAGCAAGCCTCTGATCTTTTCCAAAGCCAAGTGCCGCATCCCTGCAAAAGACAACAAAGTATTATCAGTCCAAGACTCAGAAAAAGCAAGAGAAAGTCAAAGAATAGCATTGTATTAAATGACCAAATGACAAAGTGCTGAAACATTATAAAAGTGGGTTAGCAAACAAATTTAAATTCAAATCTGATTTTATGGGATATTTTTCTTCATATTTAAGCCATGGAAAATCATTCATTTCCACCAATTCTCAAGGCAGTAGTCGAATTTGTGAAGTGGAGGGCCGAAGACGTGTTTTGCAGAGCCGTGGACTGGATTGAAGGTGCGCGCTACCCATACAGGAGGCGCGCTACCCATATAAGGGGCGCTGCGCATATAGCATCCCCAACCCTTGCAACAGAACACGGGCGCTACGCGTTGGGCAGGGGCGCTACCCATATAGTGACAGAGCCAACAAATTTTGTCTTTGCGTCCGATTTCGAGCTCAAACGCCTCCATCAATTTGCAAGTAGGTTTTTAAACATTGTTCAGTGATTTTTGAAAAGGGTTTTGGTATTTTTAAAGTGGGAAATTAGTGAGTTTGATGTCGAAAGAGGAGAAATCTATAAACCCTATGTTCATAGCAAATTCAATTCTCAGGGTTTTAAAAGATATATGACAGTCTTGTGAAGGGTTTGTAAACTTTTGTGATTGGTATATATGCTGATCCCTGTATTTCTTGTGGCGCCCTGGCACATTATGTACATCATCCTCACGCCTTTTCTTTGCCATTCTACCACTACTGCCATGTCCTTTCATGTTTTCACATAGTCTCATGTTGACTTATCCATATCCTCCATCGCCATAATATTACCACTGTTGTCATTGCTATTGTTTCATTGCCACTGTCTCCTATTGACAAGCACGGTCCTTTGACAAATCCTTGGCCAGTATTGCAAAGGTTGTACCATACATTACACTGTCTACTCATTTGTCAAATTTTCTTGTGATCAAAACAGAGACTGTTTTTATGCCACTAAAACAGAGCTATTACCACTATCACTTGTTTTCTTATGATGTTTTGGGACATATGCAACATATTTGGGTTTTGAGCATACATTGAAACTTTGACTTCACTACACCTATATCAACATTCATATTGCAGACATCTTGTTTTCAAAGCCATGTCAGAGACAGATTCAGTTTATGAGCAGGAGTCTGACAGTGATTCCACAGCAGAGGGTAATGTGCCACGGAGGCCTCACAAAGGTGGCAAAGGTGGTAAGCATCTCAGGGAGGAGCCTACTTCTTTGGCTCAATTGCAGGCTTGCCCGCTTGCAATGGATTGTTTTCAGCGTCAGTCATGTTTCCAATACTGTGATATGATTTCACAAACCCAGCATCATCGTGAACTAGCTCGTCTATTTGTTCTACATTTACATGATGGTCGTGTAAACCTCGCCGGAGTAGATTTCATTCTGTCACCAGAGACTATTGCTCAGGCCACCGGGATACCAAATATAGGAGAGGAATGGAACAAACGTCAGCAGTTAGAGAAATTCCACTATGAGCCATACATCAAACCTGGGTATATGAGGCACTTGAGCAGGGTTTTTCCTTTCAGATTCCTGAAAGATGAGTTTGCACCACTGATGAAACTCATCATTCGGTATTTCAGTTGCGAGGGCAGATTCTCACGTCTCTATGCGTTCCATGTTCGTTTGTTGATGCATTTTATGAGGGTACGTATGATGAACATTCCGTACTTCATGTATCGCAACATAGAGAGGATGGTGATTTTGTACAGAAGAATACCCCAGCACAGTAGCATAGAAGTATATATCATTACGCTCTGATCAATATCGTAGTGGTACATCAGTTGACACAGCAGGGCATCACTTGGGAGGATTTCATCTCCCGTGACTTCTTCACAGCGCCACAGTCGCCTCTCGAGATAGTTCATGATGAGGGAGAGCCTTCACACCAGCCTAACATCCCTGAGATTGAGCATATCAGTGCTCCATTGTATGTGACATACCAGCGAGGCCACAGGGCCTTATTTGCAGCTACACGGCGACTATTATCTCCGCCCGGGGTGGAAGGGGTCTCGCCGACTCCATTAGCAGAGCGAGTATTATCTCCACATGATGTGGAAGGGGTCTCGCCTTCTTCTTCAGCACAGGTACAGATCAAGGACAGGGGCAAGAGGCCCATGCATGATGAGGGCCCTTCAGGAGGCCGAGACACTGATTTCACGATTATTGATGTTAATGCGAGCTCTCCTAGCTCGAGACTGAAAGAGATCATTCAGGAGTAAAGGGACAAGAATGACACACTGAAAGAGAAATTGCAGAGGGCTCAGTGGGTGATAAACTACTTGGAGCAGCGCAACAAACAGCTAGAGGATGAGCACACACTTTATGAGCTGTGGCGAATCCGTGAGGATCGACAATTGGCCCGGAAGAGACCTGGTGATATGACACCAGCTGATCAAGATTCTTGCCTCACGCATGTTAACATCCATCTGGAGAAGTTGTTGGAAAAGGCCAATAGAGACAAATACATGCTTCGCCACATGAAAGGTCATTATTGGGCCCGCATGCATGTCTGCAAAGAAAAAATGAAGATTCTGAAGAGGAGGTTGAGCAGAGCACTAAAACGGCGGAAAAGGCCTGATCCACTCCGTATTTTGGCCGAGGCTTCGTTGGCTTGACATGATACATGATGGAGGGTCTTCGCTCCGAATTTGAGCAAATTCGGAGAAATGTTTGTCATTTTGAAATATTTTGGTCCAAAAACAGATTTTTCAGCTATACGAGTAGCGCGTCGACGTGCTCACTTTTGTTTGGGACACTTGCTGAAGGAAATATTTGTATTTTTGGGTTTTTCATGGTAATTTATGCATGCTCAGGTATTTCCGAAGCATTTCATCAGGTTCTGGATGGTCAAAAGCCCCAAAAACACCATGAAAACCACCTTGCTGCCACCTTTTGCACCAGCAGGAAGTACTTCTGGGAGAATGAAGTTTTGGAGGGGAAAATGAGCTCCAAATTGGGAAATTCCACTTGGGTTGGATATCCAACATCCATGGCTTTCCAAAAAGCTATCATGAGCTCAATTTGGATGCCGGGAAGTGCCTCAAAATCAGGCTGAAAGGCGCGCTACTCATATAGATTTTTGGCTGATTTTTCATTTTCCAGCTCAAGATTTCGGCCAGTTGGACCAGTCTTGCTTGTGAATGTAATTTTTGAGTTTTCATGATGTAAATTGAGGGTTGGCATGTAACTTTGGCTCATTTTTACCTATTCTAGAAGATTCACTCTCAAAAAGGTGAAAATCAAGTAAATGAATCAGTTTCCACTCTTTTAGAGGCAAGTTGTTAGCTACCTAGATTTTAGCTCCTTGATTAGAATTTGGTTGAAACTGATCCCTGAAGAAGGAATTCGACCCCTATAGGCATGGGAAGGGGTTAGAGTGATCTATATATTGTAATTTCTGAGACACTTTCATGGTTGGACTCTTGGGAGAACTTTGGCACACTATTGTACATATTTTTCATATTTTGGCTAAGGAAAGATCAGAGGTTTTGCAGCACCTGTTGGGATTCTTGTGGCTTTCAGTTCTTGATGGTGTTTTCTCTCAGTTTATTGTAATTTCTTTCATGTTTGATGTATGCCGTTATCTTCTTATGCTTCTGAAACTAAATGAATGAGTAAATGAGGTTGAATCCATTGTTTACAGTGCTCTGCCTTTAAATTTGTTTAGTTTTACATGTTTTCGCCTGTTTGGAGAGGATCCATGTTCTTCTTTTCCCTCTTCAGCTGCTTTTCGTTCTGATCTATCCATATATCCAATTAAAAGCATCAAGAATACTGCCTACCTCGCCCCAACTCGAATTCTACAAAGATCTGGCCTTATCCCCGGACCCAAAAATTGGTTTTCCCATTTCTCCAACAAAAACCCAAAAAATCAAAATCAAACTTTCCTATCTCTTTACTAGCCTAAAATCAGTATTCCTTGTTCATTATAAGTCATCTCAGCACCTCTGAAAACCTTTTTCCGAGATAGACCCGGAGAGAGCCCTCTCCTGTCCTCGTAGGGCTAGCTACGAGGCTGAGCGTGGTTTGATGTAGCCTTGAGTTTTACCTTATTTCAGCCTAAGGTAGATTTGAGCGCTAACAAGTAGTTTCAGCAACATAGGCACCTTCTTCCCTTACTCTCTTAGTGGATTTTTCTGGCTAATCTACAGTTTCTAAAGTGTGACTAGTATCACTTTTCTTCACTGCATCTATTAAAGTATTCTCTGTCCACTCAGTCTGATTTGCATATTTTTCTATCTCTGGTTTTGTCTCATGAATGAAGGGGGTTAACTTACATTTAACCCTCTTTTTACTTAGGATCCCTTGTGGATCATAATTCCAAGAAAAGCTTTCTTCAAATATGTATCCCAATAGCTGCTTAGCTGCTTCTTTCTCTACATCCCTATGATTGCAAATGAATGGTCCTATTTGATTCTTCAATTTGAACTGAATTTTCTTCTTTGCTGCCATGAAATTTATAGAATCAGATTTTAGGATTTGTCTGATATACTCCAAGGAAAAGATCCTCATTGATACATGTTTGGGTAACTTATAAGGCAACAAAGATCCAAAGATTTTGATCTCAGTATGTTTTTCATATAAGTACCAATCACCAGTTTTGTTTTGCTCTGACAACTGTAAAATATTCTTCATTTCATCATTTATCCTTGGTTGCTCTGTAATTGTTATCATTTTGATCAATGGATGAATGAATGAGTCTGAAAATTCTGCATATGTGAATTTTGTGGACTCTTTCCTGATCAAAGAGGTCCATAAAATGACTAAAAGAGGATTGCCCTCTATGTCCAACTTTTGAAGAGTCAATGGAAAATTATCTGCTTGGAAATATAAGAACACGTGGAAGAGGAAGGATGTGTATCTGAACACTCCTTCAATTGGAAAATTGATCAGTTGATCATGAATATTGTCTGCAATATAACCTGCATAGTCAAAGATTACTGATGGAGGTTGTCCTGGGGTAAAAGTGGATAAGAAACCCAAGATGGATTCATTTGTGTGTTCATCAGTAAAGTACCCTAGGTTGAATGAAAGCATAGAAATTACATGCCTTGAACCTTCTGGGAACTTTGAGGTGTAATATGGAGGGTTAATTTGGGGAATTGCTACATGTAAAGGCATAAATGTCTGGAAAATCATGAATCTTTTGGGAAAATCAAGGCCAATATACAGTTTGGTAAGGGCCTCTATGGATAAAGGGACTGCTTGAGGATCAGGCTGTAAATGTAGCATTTGGTTAATGGATTCAGCAGTAATGGTGAGAAGCACTTCTTTGTTGGCATTTACTATGGCTCTCTGTTCAGGCACATAATATTGTTGACATAACCTAATGACCTCTTGACATGGATGAGTTACTAGGAAAACATATTTGGGCAAGTGTGATTCCCAAATATGGACTTCTTCTTCATTGTCTAAGGATTTTTCATAACTCCAGTTATGAATGTCTAGCAGATTAAACTCAACAATTGGGTCTGTTATCTTGTAGTCAACATCAACTAATGGAATGTGCTCAATTTTTATGACAGGGGGTTGCAAAGGATTTACAATAATAGCAGTTTTATAAGTCATGGCTGGAGTTGATTTTGGCACTTTGGAACCTTCAGGATTGCTAGAACTCTGCTTTTTCGTCATTCTGGCTACTTCTGCAAGTTTAGACAGTTTGCAGAAGTATTTTAATTTTAGCAAAAGTTTCTTTGGATAAAAATAGGCAAAGTATGGTATTTCGTTGGGCTTTTCCTTCCAAATTTGGATTCTTAAATAGGATTTATAGGATTTTACTGGTTTAGACACAAGAAACAGGGGTTTCTTGGGTTTTTTCACTGAGAAATTGGGCTAAAAAATCATTTGAACTCAGGCGTAGAGGTTTTTGTTGGGTGTGGGGCCTGATTATCTTGTTTACTTTGTATCACAGCATTGGACCCCTGTACCTTAAAAGGGGCGGCAACGCCGCTCGTAATTAATCGCTGTCGTGGGGGGTCGTGGGGGGGTGGCAGCGCTTTTCGTAGCCCCCCCCTGGTGAGGGGTTTCAGGGGCAGCGCCCCCGAAGCTAAAAACAGATGTAAAATTGCCTTGTAAAAGTATAGTAATTTCTAGTCAATCTAGGTCGTTCATAGGCGAATGATCTGACGGTAGAAGTTATATTTAGATTAGGATTTTTTTCCCTAGAAGGAAACCCCTCGCTTTTATGAGGGTATTGTATTGCGGTTGTGTATTATGTGTGTATTCTCGGAGCTAGAAACAGAGAGGGAGACTGTGAGAGAGAACAGAGGATATTATAGCCGATCTGCTGTAGGTTTTGTCTCTTCATTTTGCTGGATAATAGAAAGGAAGGACTGGCTACTCGGGGTGGATGTAACCCAAACTGGGTGAACCACGTATATCTGTGTCTCTCTGGTTTTATGTGTTTTGTGTGTTTGTATTTTCCGCATATTTTATGTGTTGCATTGCTCCATAATATATAATTTTCTAACAACTGGTATCAGAGCCGAAGGTATATTTGGCTAATAAACTCGCAAGAAAGAAGGGTTTCCTGGTTCAAGTGGGAGCAATGGCGGAAGATAGTAAGTTTAGGGTCGACAAATTTAACGGCCAAAACTTCCCGCTGTGGAAGATGCAGATGGAAGATTCTCTGTATCAGAAATATCTGTACCTACCATTAAGCGGAAAAACAAAGAAGCCGGTCGCCATGACAGACGCAGAATGGAACATTCTCGATAGAAAGGCACTCGGAACAGTACGGTTGTGCCTTGCGGCGTCAGTCGCCTTCAATATTTCGAAGGAAACAACAATAGAGGATTTGATGCAGACGTTGGCGAAACTGTATGAAAAACCCTCGGCCTCAAACAAGGTATTTCTTATGAAACGACTATTTAATATGATGATGTCGGAAGGTGGATCTGTTGTAGACCATTTAAATGATTTTAATACAGTTACCAGTCAGTTAAGTTCTGTAGGGGTAAACTTTGATGATGAAGTTAGAGCTCTGTTATTCTTGTGCTCATTTCCAGAGAGTTGGAATGGTTTAGTAATGGCCATTAGTAACTCTGTCTTTGGATATAGTACTTTAAAGTTTGATGATGTTGTCGGTGCTATCCTTAGCAAGGAAATGCGACGGAAAAGCTCCGGTGAGACATCGGGTAATGCTTTGAGTGCAGAGTCTAGGGGAAGGAGAATGGAAAGAGGAAAGAGCTCAGGATATCGCAGTAAATCAAGAAAAGGCAGATCCAAGTCCAGATTGGGGATAGTGTGCTGGAAATGCGGAAAGAAAGGACACCTAAAGAAAGACTATAGATCTCGGAAGGGAAAAGAAGGAGACACACAACAAGAAAACAATCATGAAGCAAATGTGACAGGTGATGTGTTACAAGATGCTTTGATTCTTTCTTTCGAAAATGTTACTGATTCTTGGGTTGTAGATTCAGGGGCTTCATTCCATGCCACACTCGATAAGAAATATTTTCATGACTATGTTCAAGGAGATTTTGGACAAGTTCGTTTGGGTGATGATAAACCCTGTAAAATTGTTGGAATGGGTAAAGTTCTTGTAAAACAACAGAATGGAAACCAATGGCTACTAAAGGAGGTAAGGCATGTTCCAGATCTGAAGAAAAATCTGATTTCAACAAGGCAGTTAGGCGGTGAAGGTTGTGTGACAACTTTCACAGATAAAACTTGGAAGGTCACCAAAGGAGCCCTGGTAATAGCAAAAGGCGAAAAAGTTGGTACATTGTATTTATGCAATGGTATTTCTAACTCTGTTAATGCTTTAACTTCCAAAGGAGTAGATGCAGAATTATGGCATCATAGGCTCGGACACATGAGTGAGAAGGGGATGAATATTCTTCACTCAAGAAATTTGTTGCCAGGTTTGAAGAATGTTGATTTGGATTTTTGTGAAAATTGAATTTATGGAAAACAAAAGAGAGTCAGATTTCTCAGAGTTGGGAAAGAAAAGAAGAGCGAAAAATTGGAGCTTGTGCATAAAGATGTATGGGGACCTTCTCAAGTATCATCTCTCGGTGGCTCTCGCTATTATGTTACGTTTATTGATGATGCAACTAGAAAAACTTGGATTTATTGTATTCAAAATAAATCTGATGTATTTGGTACTTTCAAGAAATGGAAAGCTTTGGTTATGATTGAGACAGGAAAGAAGTTGAAGTGTCTCAGATCAGACAATGGAGATGAATATTGCAGCAAAGAGTTTGATAGGTATTGTTCAGAGCATGGAATTCGTAGAGAGAAGACAGTTCCAAGAACACCACAAGAAAATGATGTGTCAGAAAGGATGAACAAAACAATCATGGAGCGTGCAAGGTGCATGAGATTGCATGCAGGATTGCCTTTACAATTTTGGGCAGATGTTATAGATACTGTTGTTTATCTAATAAACAGAGGGCCTTCAAGTTTTTTGGATGGTGGTACTCCAGAGGAAGCATGGACAAGTAAAAAGGTAAACTACTATTTTTTAAATATTTTTGGTTGTGAGGCCTTTGTCCATATTAATAAAGAAAATAGAACAAAGCTTGAGGCAAAATCAAAGAAACGTACCTTTATTGGATATGGTGTTAATGATTTTGGTTATCGCTTATATGATTATGAAAATCACAAAATCATTAGGAGCATAGATGTAATATTCAATGAAAAGGTCTTGTATAAGAATCACTTGCAAGAAAATAAATAGGAAAAAGAAAGAAAGGAATACACAGTTTTTGATGAGATAACTAAAAAAGTAAAGGTGCCTGAAAATAATAATAATCAACAACCACAGCAGCAGCAACCACCACAACAGCAACAGGCACCTCAAACACCTGAAAGTGGTGTTAGAAGATCTACCAGGATAAGTAGACCCCCTGAACGATACTCTCTTTCATTATATTATTTATTATTGTGAACCCGAATGTTATGAAGAAGCAATGCAGGTTGAAAGCAGGAAGAAGTGGGAGATAGCCATGGATGAAGAGATGGACTCCTTAATGCATAACCAGACTTGGGACTTAGTCAAGTTGCCTGCAAGTAAAACTACATTGCAGAATAAATGGGTTTACAGGCTGAAGGAAGAAGATGGAGGAAAACAGAGGTACAAAGCTAGACTTGTGGTGAAGGGGTTTGCACAGAAGAAAGGTATTGATTTTGATGAAATATTTTCCCCTGTTGTTAAAATGACTTCAATTAGAACTATTTTAAGTCTTGTTGCAGCGGAAGATTTACATCTTGAACAGTTAGATGTAAAGACAGCATTTCTCCATGGAGATTTGGAGGAAGAGATATACATGCAGCAACCAGAAGGATATGAGGTAAAAGGGAAAGAAAAATTGGTGTGCAGGTTAAAGAAGAGCTCGTATGGCTTAAAACAGGCTCCAAGGCAGTGGTATCTAAAATTTGACAAGTTTATGTCTGAACAAGGTTATACTAGATGTCACTCTGATCATTGTGTTTATCTAAAAAGGCAAAATGATGGCAGCTATATTATATTGTTATTGTATGTAGATGGCATGCTTGTTGCAGGATCTAACATGCAGGAAATAAATGTGCTCAAAAGAAAATTGGCAAATTCATTTGCAATGAAGGATTTGGGAGCTGCAAAACAAATCCTTAGTATGAGGATAACTAGAGACAGGAAAAATCGCAAATTAACACTGTCTCAGAATGAGTACATAGAAAAGGTGTTGAAAAGATTTAATATGCAGAATGCAAAACCAGTTAGTACACCTTTTTCTAGCCATTTCAAACTTAGTAAGGAGATGTGCCCCAAGACCTAAGAAGAAATGGACTATATGTCTAAAGTTCCATATGCATCAGCAGTTGGAAGCTTAATGTATGCAATGGTCTGCACAAGGCCTGATATTGCACATGCAATGGGAGTTGTAAGCAGGTACATGAATAATCCAGGAAAAGAACATTGGATGGCAGTAAAATGGATTCTCAGATATTTGAGAGGTACCACAAATCAAGCATTATGCTTTGGTGGTTCAAACATTGCTCTACAGGGATATGTTGATGCAGATATGGCAGGTGACAGAGATAACAGGAGGAGCACTACAGGATATGTATTTACCGTAGGTGGAACAACTGTCAGTTGGGTTTCAAAAATCCAAAGTGTTGTTGCACTTTCAACAACAGAAGCAGAGTATGTTGCTGCTACAGAGGCTAGTAAAGAAATGATTTGGTTACAAAGGTTTATGGATGAATTGGGTAAGAAGCATGATATGGGCACGTTATATAGTGATAGCCAAAGTGCCATTCATCTTGCAAAGAACTCAGCATTTCATTCCAGGACTAAACACATACATCTCAAGTACCATTTCATACGGTCAGTATTACAAGATGGAGAGTTGAAGCTAGAAAAGATACACACTATCCAGAATCCTGCAGATATGCTAACAAAAGTTGTAACCATGGAGAAACTAGGAATGTGCTCAGTTTCAATTGGTCTTCAAGGATGACGATGAAGATGAGGAACAGCCAGGTCCAAAGAGGAGTCATTTTCTAGCAAATGAAGCAGCGGTGGAGTTGCTACAATCAGTCTCCAAGTGGGAGATTGTTGGGTGTGGAGCCTGATTATCTTGTTTACTTTATATCACAGCATTGGACCCTTGTACCTTAAAAGGGCCAGCAATGCCGCTCGTAATTAATCGCTGCCGTGGGGGGTCTAGTGGGGGGCGGCAGCGCTTTTCGGAGCCCCCCCCCCCCCCCCGGGGCGGGGGGTTTCGAGGGCAGCGCCCCTGAAGCTAAAAACAGATGTAAAATTGCCTTGTAAAAGTATAGTAATTTTTAGTCAATCTGGGTCGTTCATAGGCAGATGATCTGATTGTAGAAGTTATGTTTAGATTAGGGTTTTTTGCCCTAGAAGGCAACCCCTCGCTTTTATGAGAGTATTGTATTGCGGCTGTGTATTATGTGTGTATTCTCGGAGCGAGAAACAGAGAGGGAGACTGTGAGAGAGAACAGAGGATATTACAGCAGATCTACTGTAGGTTTTGTCTCTTCATTTTGCTGAATAATATAAAGGAAGGACTGGCTGTTCGGGGTGGACGTAGCCCAAATTGGGTGAACCACGTATATCTGTGTCTCTTTGGTTTTATGTGTTTTGTGTGTTTGTATTTTCTGCATATTTTATGTGTTGCATTGCTCCATAATATATAATTTTCTAACAGTTTTTGGATACCTTCATAGGATTTCTGGCTTAATTTGGAGTTTAAACAGCTTATAAAAACTCACAATTTCTCTTTAAAACAACGTGCAACAAGAAACGGGGTTTTTGCAGAAAATTTGACACGATTTGGCCTGTTTTTTGGACTTTTTGACAGGTTTCTTTTGATAAATTTGAACTTATGAATATAATTTTCCTTTTAAACATCTTTCAAATTGATAACGGGTCTGAATTCCAGAGAAATACCTGTTATATGCGAGTATAAGGTTTCGAGGAGGTTTCGGAGGTTTTTAAAAGGTTTGAACAGCTCCTTTCTTATCTCTAGAGCAATTTAGAGTTCGCCAGCAATCTTCAATGGTAACAGGTTGAAATTTGCAAGCTTTTGGCATAGAAATGGCGGAAAAAAGGCTTGTTTTATAGTCGGGGTGGCTTATACAGGGTTAACATGAAAAAAGAAATAGGAAATGAATGCATTTCCTATGTTTATTATGCATATTAGGGCTAACAAACGATCGTAATTAATGGTGGTCACATCAAGCAGGAAAATGGTTTTCGAGCTCAGAGGGTCAAAACCACAAGCGGTTATCGCGTGCATTTTGGGTGGTAAGTTGTTTTGGAGTGATCGAACGTGATCCAATGAAAAGGGAGCACGTGGAGGAGAGAGGAAATGGGAATACCACCCATTTCGCATAGAAATGAAATGGTGGTGATCGTGCAAGTTTATTTGCGATATGACATTTCCACCGTTGGATTGCGGGGTGAGACTGCGAATGGTCAAGATCTGTTATGAAAGTTGCGTCGGGATTGGGGAGTGGGGCCGGGGTTGATCAATGTGGCAGGGTCAGTTTTAACTTTATAAATAAATTTTAATTAAATTTAAAACTTTGGTTATATGATAGCAGGGAGAATAACGCCGGGGATAATGTTTATATATGTTTTATTTAAAACATTTACCAATGTTTTAACTAATGTACTGGGCGCGGGTTTATTCATATTATATGGTATAATAAACTATTTGACAATTGTTTAAATACCATAGGGGGCGGTAATATTTGTTTTATTGATATGTTAAACCAATGGGATGTGGGTGGGATTATATTTTGCACATGGGATATTATATCATTGGTTTAAAACGAAAAATATAGGGTTTGTGGGTTATTTAAAATAAAGGGATTTAATACTATATGGGAATGTGTAACTTAGGGAATTAATATATAGTTAGAAGTTAATATGAAAATAAAGATGAAGTGTTGGGGATAATGTATATAATGAATGAAATGCATTTTTAACTCTAAGTAAAGTGCAAAATAAAGCATAGCTTGTTTTTGTTGTAATTTTCCACACTTTAACTTAGGATAAATGCATTTTGAGGGTTTATGAATATTTTTTAAAGGGAATTGAATTAGTTATTTAGGGTTTGACTTTAGTTATTTAGTCTTGTACATATTTACAAGACTATCACAGTCAATTCAAAAATTATGAACCCTATTATTATAGGACCCTCACACAAGGGACAAAGAGGAAATGGCTAGTGAAGGAGAAGGAGGTGTTCATCAAGCACAAGAAGTTTAAATTATCTCTCCCACACACGTGTGAAGTTGTTACGCTACTGGAAAGGTTGAAACTGCAGTCCTGAATTTGGGCTGAAATTCTGAATTTGGGGGTCAAAATTTTGGACTGAAGCTAGATTTGAGAAGCTGACACTTGGTGAATTTGGGAAAGATCATCTATTGGAAGGAAGGGATAACTTGATGTAGGAGGAAGGTATTTTGGTCTAGGGTCTTGGTCTATCTCAACTTGAATTTTCTAGTTGAAGAGTTTAACTAAGTTTTACCATATAGAGGAGTTTTAGCCTTGGTTGAGTGCCTACATTTGGTGTCATTGATCTTCATGTTTTGTTTTTGATGATTGCTTGATGAAACAAAGATAAAAGAAGAACATAACAAATTTAATAAGGAACATAAATATATCACAAGTAATTATCAACATAAGAAAATATTTCTACCTTTCTGATTTTCTAACATGGTATTAGAGCTAAGGTAAAGAAAGAAGAAAAAGGCAGACTAAAGATCTATTGAAAAGAGGGATATAAGAAAAAGTGTTTGAGGGAAAGTCACAAGTAGTAGAATATAGCAATATGACAAACTCAATGAATGGAAGAAACAAACTACAAAGAACCTCCAACTACAAGGCATGGAAAAATAGGATAGATCTTATCCTCACTAAGCACAAAGTTTTGTACCTTGCTCAAGGAAAAGTTAAGAAGCTAACAGATGAAGCAAAGAAAGAGAAGTTCATAGAAACTGAAATCTTGGCCATGAATCTAATAGTATATGGAGTAAAGGAAAACCTAATTCCATACATATCCAACATAGACTCTGCTCATGAAATGTATGAGGCTCTCTCAAAATTATTCACCATTAAGAACATTGGTCAAATAGCAAGCCTCGAGAATTAACTAAGGACAATAAGGATGACAAGAGACGATATTATACCATCATACTTTGTAAACATATCTAGAATAATATATTAACTCCAAGAAATAGATGAAGTTGTACCAGAAAAGGAGCTCGTAATTGCTGCGCTTCTAAGACTACCAAAACCTTGGAGTGCTTTTGCATCAATAATTAGCAGTTGGAAGGATACTTCAACATTCGAACAAATGCGGAATGCATGTAGTCAAGAAGAAACTTGAATATCATTAGTAAAAAAAATAAGGAAGACGAAGAAGATAAGACATATAATGTTTATTATGTTCATCATAAGAAGAAGTGAGCATTCAAGAAGTTCAAAGGACCAAAGAAGAAAGTTGACCTATCCAAGATCGAATGCTACAATTGTCATAATATGGGTCACTAACAAAATTAATGTCTTGGAAATCTAAGGAATAAGAAGAGAGATATAGAACAAGAAAATATTACCGATGAAGCTCCACCTAAGAAGAACAAAACTGAAGAATCGAAAGTCAAAGACTTATACTACTAAGTCATTTCTTACATATACTTCTTAGTCTTCTATACTAGTTTTTGTATTGTTTTCCTTTATGTTTTGATTTCTAGAGTTTGAACGTCTAACACGCTGTGTTAGAACATTTTTTAATTATTTTGATAAGTTGTAGGTATCCCTCAGAAAGATTGGATTAAGAGGAATCCTTCACCATTTTACCAAAAGATAAGTATCTTGTTCCTTGTTTCCTCTTTTCATGTTTGGTTTCCTCCTCACATCAAGATTTGTTTGTATTATATGCTAATAACCTTTTATATTTTCCTTGGTTAAGAAAGCTTGAAAAATATGCAAAGGTTATAAAAGAAACTTCAAAGAAAGACTTGAATCAAGAAGGAAGTTTTGTTGCAAAGGAAACCCATCAAGAACAGGGTTTGTTAAAGAACAACTCAAGGTATGTCTTAAACTACAATTTTTGTTACAAGGTTCTCTTCATAGAAAAGGTTTGTTCATTCTCTTCTGGAATTTTCTTTACATTATTGACATTGTTATGTCTAGGATTTTGAATCTTAAAGATTTTTGTTAGGGTGATTAATCATTAGATTGAATCTACCCTCGTTATACTATCATTTTGATCATTCTTGTGAAACCCTAACCGTTAGGGTTCACTGTAAAACCATAGCCTCTTATTGCTAAGGGTATGTCAATGTTGATTAATGAAACTCTAATCTACTTAGGGATTGCTGATAAAGTTTATAAATCCTATTCTTTTGAAGTTTAGGGTTTTGAAAAAATGTTATGATAAAAAACCCTAGATTTTATAGGGTTTGGTAATTTAGAGTTTGTGAACAAAATCTTTATAGTAAGATCCTAGGAATGAAACCCTAGGTGTATATATATTTGTATGATTGAAACCCTAGTCTGAATAAAAATAGTTGTATATCTAACTTTGATGTATTAATGTTTGTGTCTTGGGTTTACCTAATAGATATTGATATGAAAATCATTATAGAATCTTTGTATATGCAAGTATGCTAACTTAATTATTAATGCTCATAGTTTGTAAAATCTAGGGTTTGTAAAAAAAACCCTAGTATAGATTGATATTCTAGGATATGATGATATTGTCTTCAATATGACTTAGCTTTGATGATAAAATATAGGGTTTGCAACAAACCCTAGTAGAAGTCTGACATGTAAAAGCATATTGTTGAAACCTTATATGTATAGTAGGATTGTTATTTGATTGAATTGTTGATATCTAAGGCTTTGTGTCTCGAAGATGGTGTCTAGGGTTTATTACAAAACCCTAGCAATAATTTAAAGTCTAGAAAAGATATGACCCTTGTTGATTATGAACCTCACTAGGTTTAGTTATTTGATGACTAAAACATGAATGACCTCATGTTTCCATTGTAATGACATAGTTAACTTAAATTTTATGTATATTTGTTTTAGTTAACTTCGTGTTTATGTATATTTGTTTTTTGTTGCACTTGCTATTAAATTTTTGTAGGTACATGATCTTCAATTAAAGATGATTATAATGAAGGAATCTATGAGAATGATGATGATCAAGATTACCTTGATGCCATAAATGAAGCCTTGAAAGGATGAAGTTTCTCTGATTGAAGTTGCTTATCTCCCCAAGCTGAGAGGGAGCTTGGATAAAAGAAAGGGTATATCTCCTCGGTTAAGAGGGAGAGCATGTTATGACAGTTATAGTAAACACCTTGAAGAATGAATGAATGAAAGTACTACAAATAGATGTTCATGATTTATGACGTTACAAACAAAGACTTGAGAAATATTGAAACTGTATTTGGTGCTACTGAAGAAATGAAAGAAGAAAAGCTTCTGAAAAGTTGTATTTGGATGACTAGATGATATATAAGTAGCATCAGAATGATTAAGGAATCTAAAGGTTTGTGTTTACTTGTATTTGAAGGCTTATTACTAATTGGGGTTGTGTGTGTATAGGAAAATGTCTCCATAAGAAGGTTGAATGTTTGAAGCATGCTTGTATTGGTGGATATATCTAATTTAGTTGATTAGGAGAGATGAAGATCTTATGGAAAGTTGTTTGGGAGGACATTTGGTCAGCCTATGTGTTGATGTCTAAATCCTGAAGTAGGGAGGGTGGTGTTGGTCATGAAGCTCCAACCTTTGATATGCACCTAGATCTCTAGGTTGGTGATAGAGCTTAAAATTTTGATGGTATCTAGAGTGGCTAAAGCTTGATTTCACCCTAGTCCCACCCGATTAGAGTACCTTGGTTAGGTTTTTTATATGTAGCACTGTGTGTGTTGTGACTCTTCATAGAGTGTATGATTTTTAGATATTCCATGCACCTTTATATATATGTAATTATGAAGACGTCCCTAGTTAAGAGGGAGTATTGAAGACTGCAACTAGTGTCGGTCTTCATAATTATATTTCAGTCAAGATGTAATATATTTTTCAAGAGCAAGAAAAAAGAAATTTTATTATAAAAGAAATTGACTTATTAAAGCATGGGTTTCATGCTTGGGTCAATGGTTTATAGGTCAAAGCCTCCATTGTAGGCTTCTAGGGTTTATGTCAAGTATCCTTGTCTATGTCATAATGTAATAGACCCTTCTTGGGCATTGTCAATCAAGAAACAAATTTATTTTGATGTAAATTAAGACTTCTAGGCCTTCTCCACCAAGTTGGCCTCAAACTAGACAAGTCGACCTAATTGAGGGGCAGAATCTCTTATATAAAGGCAGCAACTTGACCTCATTTGGAGCACTCACTCATCAAGTTTTATCTGCAATTTCTGGGAGAAGAAAAAGTGTGAAATTCAAGGTACAAAGAGGAAAAAGTTATTGAAGGAGGTTTTCATCAAGCACAAGAAGTCGAAATTCTCTCTTTCACACACATGTGAAGTTGTTGAGTTGTTGGAAGGGTCGAAACTGCAGTCCTGAAGCTAGGCCGAAATTCTGAAGTTGGGGATCAAAATTCTGGGTCGAAGCTACATTTGAGAAGCTGACACTTGGTGACTTTGGGAGAGATCATATTTTGAAGGGAAGGGCTGACTTGGTGGGGGGAGGTGGTCTTTTGGTCTAGGGTCTTGGTCTATCTCAATTTGAATTTGCTTGTGGAAGAGTTTGACTGGGTTTTCCCTTATAGAAGGGTATTAGCCCTGGCTAAATGCCTACATATAGTGCCATTGATCTTATTATTTTGTTTTGATGATTTCTTAATGAAAAAAAAAACATAAAGATATCACAAATAATTATCAACATAAAAAAATAAAAAATAAGAATAAATAAATAAATAAAATTGTCTTTTCGATTTTCTAACGGTCATATCATACAAGTATGTTATGTAAGTTCTCCACTTGGGGTCGATGGTAACACTTTTTCAAATTTCAATCTAGTCACTATTATGATCAAGAATGTATTACAAAAGCCAACCCATATGCTGAGTCAATCTTGGTACATATAAATTTTATGGTAACCATCTTGGTGGCTAACCTAAAAAAAAATAAGAAGTGTTGAACATCATTAAATGCTGTGAGTATTCTTCCCATATTCTCGCATTGATATGTAATAGTAATTAGAAAAGGGTGGATTGGTGCATTCGTTCTTTACTCTCATGTATTCGAGTCACTCAATACAAACATCCTTTGATTGATTTCTAGAAAATAAACTTACGTATTGAAATTTAATAGTTTAGAACTCAAAGATTTTGATGCAAAACTATAATTCTATCAACCTATCAATCATAACCAATATATTCAAAGAGAAACCGAAGCTATGTAATAGATTCTAGGTGTTTAGGAAATATGGCCAAAATGTATTCATATGACCAATACCATTTTAATTATGAACTATGAAACAATGATTAACACTCAATATGAACACTCACAAAGGTTTCAAAGAAACAAAGTCAATATAAACACTCACAGGTTTCAGAGAAAGTATACTAAATTTGGTGGGACAAAGACCGAGCCTACCTCCCCATCTTGGTCTCAAGTTTTATTGAACATGGTGTAGAGAGTCCATAAGTAAAAGGATGTGTTACACAAAGGTGTTTTTTAATGAGAATTATTTTATATAGATTGAAGAAGTGGATAGGACCTCTCATATTATGAGAGATAAGTCATGTAGCATGGTTACATTAATAATGATGAGAGTTTACATACAAATAGTCATATAATTATAAAGAATTACATATCATTATTATATTAAAATTTAACGAATTTCAATTTTTTACTTTAAATTATGGATATAATTAAGTGGCATGCCGAGTGTGAACTACTCTTTGATAACAAGTGTAAGACTCAAGTGGCTATATATATATATATATATATATATATATATATATATATATATATATATATATATATATATATATAGCTTGATATACACAAATCTATAAAATCTAATCACAACAATTCTATGGCTTCAATAATCAATGTACATTATCTCTTAAAATTTCTACAACAATTTATAATATTCTTATACATGTAATGCAATATAAATTGATTTGATATATTAAAATCTAAATTTATGGTATTGTCTACCATAAGAGAATCTTTCCAAGGAAATTTATAAATATTATATGGATACAAGTAAAAATTGTTACAACATTAGTAGCACCAATATTCAAGTTATCCATTTTACCAAATAGACCATATAGAAATTTAAAAAGAAGGTATCGTTCACTAAAGTAAATGTAGAATCCTAAATTCAAGTTGTCACGATCCTCATTCACTACATTCAAGTTGTAACGATCCTCATTCACTACCAAGGGAAAAAAACTTGCATGCCCTTCAAGAACCTCATCTTCCACGACTACCATAAGTTTCTCTTCAAACACCTATGATTTAAGCAAGAGAGAAAGAAATACTTTCGAATATGAAAGTTATTTATAAAAATGTCTCTTTTAACTGCATGTGCAACCCACAAAGTTTTAGAGTTGTCATCTTGTAAGGTGTCTGGAATTTTGGCTCCATGCCATGTTTTAATTCGATTGTGAAATCAATCTAAGGAGGTAACCTATGCAAGTTAAAAAGTCTTGGAGCTATCATCCCATATGGTGTCGTCTTGGATATCGGCTCTACACCGTGTTTTAATTCGATTATGAAATCAATATCTCTCAAGAGGTAACCTTGGTTATTCTTGTTGTTAACAATTTCAAATCCAATCAAATCCTTTGGGGTTGTGATGATTGCCAATAACAACCTCGCTCCATCTAAATAATCCAAAGAAAAAAGGGATCCCCATAAGGTTTTATTTGGGAAATATTATTTCTATCCAAATAGTCCGAAGGAAAAGGGAAGCCCTGCAAGGTTTTCTTTGGAAATCATATATACTAAAATGACTCCAACCATGGGCATGTTACTTTCTATCTTCAAAATTTCCTTCTATGGTTTCTTCATATTTCCTTTCATGATTTCTTTCATAAAAATAAGATAAGCACCACCTCAACTTACTAAGCCTAATAGAAGCAAAAAGAAAACACTAGACATGCATTTGTTATTTCCTTTGTGAAAGTTATCCAATGCCAGGATATTTGTTTCAAGTGATTGGAAGTTTCATTGAGAGGAAGATGTATTGTGGATAATAATGTTTATATTCAAAGATTTTCTCTGCAATGCTATTTTTAATTTAAATTTCTTCTTTCAGTGAGATTGAAAGGCTCACTAAAAGTAGGTGTAATGCAAAGACAAATGAAAATCATTATTACCTATGTTTCATGATCATCGGTGATAAAATCAATTGATGTGGCGATGGTTATTCCTCAAGAATAAATGGTTATTATAAATACAAATGTTGGCTCAAATTGGCATAAAAGATGTTCAACTTGAAATAAAAGATATAGGCTACATTTTTAGAAAATATAAAAGTCTAGTTAGAAAGTGAGGCTTTCCTAATTAATAAAATTTGGAAACAAAGTGTTGGCTCTAAAAGATTAGGCAATAATTTTTTAAATAATAGAATTTAGAGAAAAAGTGAGGTTTTTTGGAAATAAAATGATTAACATATTAATAGAGTTAGTAAGCCTTCACAACATAAAATGTATATGAAGTACCAAACATGTATTATCATTTATTAAATATAAATAAATTTCTCATGAAAAAAATAAATAAATATTAAAAAAATGCAAAAACATGATAAAATATAAGCCAAATTTTCAAATCCAAATAAAGTAATGCACTTGGCAATAATTTTTTAAATAATAAAATTTAGAGAAAAAAATGAATGTTTCCAAATAAACCAGGGAAATAAAATGATTAACATATTAATAGAGTCAAACCCTCACAACATAAAATATATATGAAACACAACATAAAATGTATATGGAGTACCAAACATGTATTATCATTTATTAAATATATATAAATTTAATATATATATATATATATATATATAAAATACAAAAACATGATCAAATATAAGCCAAATTTTCAAATCCAAAAAAGGTAATGGCCTTGGTAATAATTTTTTAAATAATAAAATTTATCGAAAAAGGTGAAGTTTTCCAAAATAAAAAAGGGAAATAAAATGATTAACATATTAATAGAGACTGGAATATGTATTATCATTTATTAAATATAAATCAATCTCATGAAAAAAATTATTAGAAAAAAATACAAAAACATCATAAAATATAAGCCAAATTTTCAAATCCAAATAAGGTAATGGTCTTAGCAATCATTTTTGAAATAATAAAATTTAGATAAAAGTGAAGTTTACCAAATAAATAAGAAAAACAAAATGATTAACATTTTAATAGTCTGTAGATAACATAACTTTTTCATTGATATTTCGCTCTGCTCAGGCCTGCTGCAACAGCGCTAATGCATACCCCGGGAGACAGCGCGCGCACCTGGAGCTAGGGCTCCTCCTTGCGGCCATGGAGGATCTAGGCTCACCCCAAGCTCCTCCTCCCCCCCCTCCTCCGACCGCCGATGAAGCCTTCAGATCACTGCTGGCTTCACTTCCGAAAAAGAAGAAAATTGATGCTGCCAAGTTCGTGAAGAAGCTGGATGACATTCCAGAAATCTCCCTCCCTCCTAAGGGACCGATCCAGGTGGCCTTGTCTTTCGCAGATCGTGCCCTTGTGGGTCAGTTTATTGGCCTTTGGCCCTCTCCAAAAACAACGGAGACCTGGGTCGTCAAAAACTGGGTTCCTTTGATCAAGAACTGTGTAACCTCGTATTTCTTAGGGAGGGGCTATTTCCTGTTCGAATTCATAACCAAAGAGGATAAAGATCTGATCTTTAGGAATGGCCCCTACTTCATGGGCCCTCAAGGCATGTATCTCAACAAGTGGACGTCGGACTTCGATCCAGTAGTGGATGTCCCGACGGTTGTTCCTCTTTGGGTAAGGCTACCGAATCTCCCACTGCATTGTTGGAACTGGGATTCTCTGAAACACAAAGGTAACGCTCTGGGCAAATTTATTGACCGAGAAAATAACAAGGATCAATATGATTGTGCCCAAATCTGTGTCAAGGTCAACTTAGAAATGGGTCTACCGGAGGCAATAAAAATCAATGTCGGGAATTGGTCTCATGTGCAAAAGCTAAACTATGAGCATCTCCCTTTGAAGTGTCGAAAATATCACGAATACGGACACTTCGCTAGGGGTTGCCTGAGCAATGGAGAGGCGGAGAAAGGAAAAGAAAAGGGTTGGAATCAGGTTAAGCAGTCAAAGACTTCTCACAAAATCCCAAAAGCTATTGGGGCTCCAAAAGGCAAAGGTCCTCAGCCGGCCTCTGATCAGCGAAACCCTACCCCTAAAGGTTAGGAAAATAAGTTTGGGCCTCTAAGCTCAGCGTCAATAGAGGTCCAGGAGGTCGAGATGCAAGAAAGTGGTCCTGGACAAAGGGACATCCTCAAGTTCCGAGGCAAGCTGAAAGCGCCTCATAATACCTAAGGAATTGCAGAGGAATGGGCAACAGAGTAAAAGAAGAAGCCATGAGAAGTTTGCTTCAGATAGAAACTCAAGATATTCTTCTAATCCAGGGGACAAAGATGGAGGACAAAGATTTCCTCCATACAAGTAAGAAATTTTGGAATAAAGGTGGAGGACAGGTTGTCTCTGCTCGAGGAGCTTCGGGCGGACTGGGCACTCTATGGAATATAAACAAGTACTCGAGGGTCACTGAGATCCTAAATACTCACTAGCTTTTTCTGAAACTTCAGCATCTGGAAACAAAGGAGGTCTTTAGCCTCTTCAATGTGTACGTCCCAGTAAACGCAGGGGAGAAGAAGGCCTGTTGGGACTCTATCATAAATCTGACAAAAATAGAGAATCTGGAAAACATCATCATTGCTGGCGATCTCAATCTCACCTTGCTTATGGCTGAGAAGCGAGGAGGTAGCATCGTTAGAGACCCGACAAGGGAATGGGTGGAGGATCTCATGCAAGATTGGGACTTGCTTGACATCAAACCCTCCAACGGTAAGTTCACTTGGTAAAACAAAAGAGTCAGTCCTGGTCATATTGCTGCAAGATGAGATAGATTTCTCGTTCAAGGTTCTTTTCTCCTTTTAGGTCTAGAGGCTAGAATGCAAGTTCTTCCTTGCAGTGTATCAGATCATAAGCCAATCATGCTTGAGTTGTTGGCCCAAAAGGATCTTGGCCCTATTCCATTTAGAATTAGCCCTTTATGGATTAAAACCTGGACTTCATGGATAAGGTCAAGGAAAGTTGGAAAAATCCTGTCAAGGGCTCGCCCTTCTTTGTTTGGGAGGAAAAGCTCAAAAGAGTAAAAGCAACTTTAAAAAGTTGGGCCAAAACCCTCCCAAATCCAGCGGCAGAAAGAAACCATGCTCAAGTCAGTGTTGAGACCCATCACTTACAAATGGAAGATGCAAAAATTACTAAAGAAGTACTACACAGGGAAGCAGATTTACAACATAAGTTCCATAAAGCTTGTCTGTCGGAGGAGTAGTTTTGGAGACAAAAGTCTCGTAGCCTTTGGCTTAAAGTGGGAGACAGAAATACTTCCTTTTTTCACAAATAAGCTCAAGCGAGAAGAAGCGTCAACTCCATTTCAAAAATCAAGGAGTCGTCCATAATCCACAACAATTTCATGAGCATTAAAAGGGCAGCTTCCTCTCATTTTAAAAATCTTTACAGTGAAGAAGGCGTAAGGAATCAGAATTCTAAATTTTTGGATGTTGTCCCCACAAAGATCACCTCCAAGATGAATCGGTCCCTGGAGGCAACGGTCACTAGAGAGGAAATAAAGGTTGCTCTCTTTGCTACGAACCCTGACAAAACCCCAGGACCAGATGGCTTCACAGCAAGATTTCTCCAATCCTGTTGGCATATAATGGAAAAGGACTTGCACAAAATGGTCTTGAAATCTCAAGCCTGTCAGAAAATTGGGGGCAGCACAAATTTAGCGTTTCTAGCCCTCATACCGAAGGAAAAAGGAGCCAGTGCTTTCAACAGATTTCGTCCTATTTCGCTATGCAACATTGGCTACAAATTAATAACCAAGGTGATAGCCACCAGACTGAAAGGTATCCTTCAGAATATTATTCCGGAGAACCAAGGTGGTTTTGTTCATGGGAGGCAGATTATTGATAATTTTATCCTAGTGCAAGAGGCGATTCACTCAACCCTGCAACGAAAAGAAAAGGAAATGGTTGTCAAACTAGATCTAGCTAATGCATTTGATCGAGTTAGGCATAGCATCCTCCTTGATGTTATGCACAAGTTTGGGTTTGGGCCTGAGTTTATCAACTGGATCTGTGCTTGTATCTCCAAGCCTTGAATCGCCCCATTGGTGAATGGGCAAGCTGTGGACTTCTTCAAAGCTACAAGAGGGCTTCGACAAGGGTGTCCTCTTTCTCCCCTCCTTTTTGTTCTCCAAGCCTCTGTTCTAAGCTTCTATTTGAACAAGAAGCAACTCAAACAAGAAATTATGGGCCTTAACATAGCAGAGGAGTTAAAAATATTAATCATGCATTATTTGCGAACGACTCTATGTCGCTGGGCTCAGCGTCTCCGCTTTCTGCTACAAAGTTCAAGGAAGTGTTGGATGATTACTGTGATGCCACGCGCAGCAAATTAAATAATGGGAAGTGTTATATTTATTGCTGGAACATTTCAATCAAGGCTCTCAGTGCTATTTCCAGGTGTCTGGGTTTTGCTGGCTCTTCCAATTGGACTTCGTTCAAGTATCTGGGCCTCCCAATCTTCCAAAAATCTGCCTCTGATTGATAAGTTCAAACTTAGGATCCAAGCATGGGGTTTCTCTTGGCTAAACCTTGTTGGTAAGTAGGTGTTGATTAAGGTTGTCCTTAGCAATCTTCCTATCTTTCAATTCTCAATTATGTTGGCTCCAATCTGCATCCTCAAGAAGATGGAGGAGCACATTCGCAAATTTTTCTGGAAAGGTGGCAAACAAAATGAAAATAGAATCCCTCTTCTCAACTAGGATAAAGTCACTAAGCCCCATATGGAAGGTGGCCTGAACTCAAAGATCTTCACTCTCCAAACAATGCTGTGGGAGCTAAAAAAAATTGGAGACTCTTGGCTTCCAAGCCAGGGTGGGCGCAGAAAGCACTATGGAGGAAATATCTCAGAGGACAAAGGAAACGTTGCCTTGACAACCCTCTTCCAAAATCCGTATTGCAATTACTCAAGTTTTGTTCGCTGGCATTCCCTCTAATCCAATCTCATGCTCACTGGATCCCAGGAAATGGCAAACACATTAAAATCTGGGAGGACAGCATCATGAACAATCCTCCTCTAGTCGATATCCAATCTCTGCATTCATTGCGTGCTTGGATGGCAACGCTGGTCTTAACACTCTGTGGGATATTTCTTGTTGGGACGACAATTGCTGGTCAAGATGGAAGAGACCGCAAGTTCCTTTGGAATTAATGACAGCGTGCGATGCCTTGGTCGCTCTTCTTCATGGCCAGGCCCCGATCCACGCGAAGAGATTAAATAAACGTCGCTGGGGTCAATCTGGCTCTTATTCAGCGGCTTTGGGTTATGCAAAACAGTGGGAGCTGCCTCACGTTCCTCCAAACCCAACGACCTAGAAGGGGCTATGGAGCCACAAAACCATTCCAAAAATTGACTTTTTTTTGTGGCTCATGTGCCATAATAGAATATTGACTAAGGACAGATTGAAAAAAAAAAAGAGGCTTCCACGGACCGTCAAGATGCCGGATGTGCTGCGAAAACGAAGAGAATGTCTGTCACCCTATGCTAGAATGTAAATTCGCCGCAGAGGTTTGGCATGAGGTTCTAGCTCCTTGGGGGAACAATTTCTCTCTCCCTTCTTCCATCCCTGTCTTGTTTGCTAGTTGGCCTTACAGCTACCTAGGTGTGCTCCCAAAGAATGATAGCATTAAAGCCTTCTGGCTCTCCCTGCCAAAAATAATTAGTTGGCAAATTTGGCTTGAAAGGAATAAGAGAATTTTTAGAGACAGAGCATAATGCAAAAATTATCATAGCCAAGATCAAAAGTCAGTTGAAAGAAAGCCTAGGCGATCACCTTGAAGCAACAAACTAAGCCTTCTGGCTCTCCTTGCCAAAAATAATTAGGTGGCAGATTTGGCTTGAAAGGAACAAGAGAATTTTTAGGGACAAAGAGCAGATTGCAAAAATTATCATAACCAAGATCAAAAGTCAGTTGAAAGAAAGCTTAGGCCATCACCTTGAAGCAACAAACTTAAGCCAGCGAGATTTGGATTGGAGTGACATGATGGGCCTTCAATTCTCCGTGGCAATAAAGCAAAATAAGATAAGTAAAGAATGGCAAATCCGACTCAATGAGAAAGACTTTTCAGAATGGATTATTAAGCAGGCCAATCATACTTTATTCTTTGACGGGGTTGCCAAAGGCAATCCCAGGAAAGCAGGGGCAGGATGTGTCATTAAGAATCTTGAGGGTAGAATTGAGCACAGTTATGCATGGGGCTTGAGGCATAACACTAGCATCCAAGCAAACGCGCTGGATCTTCTCCAAGAACTCAAGCAAGTCAAAAAAATTCAGCATCAAAGAGATAAATGTTATAGTCGACTCTTAGTGCATTATAAAAACTATAGTGAATAAAGTTGTCCCTATAGAAGACCTCAAATTTGCAAGAATGGTGACGACAATCAAAACATTGACAAAAACTGTTCAGGGTGTGAATTTCTTCCATGTATTGCGAGAGAACAATAAGGATGCAGATTTGGAAGCCAACAAAGTGGTACTTCTTTCCGCCAGCACTCTTTCAAGAGACAAGGAAGAAGCTCGGGATCCAATCCCTTAAATTCCATTTTTTATGCTTTATTGCATATTACTGCATCAATTCATTTGTATCCACAAGCTAGGGAAAATTTCAGAGATTGAATCGATAGCTAGTTGTAAGAATCACCAGCGCATAAATATCCAAGTTATAGATCTCATTATAGGTGAGGAAAATTATGAACAACCTCCAAATTTTGTAATCTGTTATGTGGCATCCATGCCAAAGCTTTAATACTATACCATAACCGTTCTTGTGATTAAATTAAAAAAATTAAATTAAATAAAATTTTATTTGAAAGAAATAAAAACAAAAGAATTAAAAAAAAAATATCGATAGAGAAATAAATTTAGATAATAAAAAGAGACAACCAAAAAAAAAAAACACATCGTATTAATAGTCTATAAAGCCCTCACAACATAAAATATATATTTAATACAAATTCACAATAATTAATCAGAAAATGTATTATCATTTATTAAATATAAATAAATTTCTCATAGAAATAAATAAATAAATAATTTTTTAAAAAAATACAAAAACATAATAAAATAACCCAAATTTTCGAAAAAAAAAACTTGGAACTTGCATATTGACCCATCTTGCTTAGTTCATATCCATCTTGCTTAAATTCATATAGCCAAGAAGCATCCATATGGGTGTAAATCTGAAGTGCAAGTATGATTTTTGCAACAAAATTGGGTGTAGATCTTAACTTGCTTAAATTCATATAGCCGAGAAGCATTCATATGAGTGTAAATCTTAACTGGAAGTATGATTTTTGCAACAAAATTGGGTGTAAATCTTAACTGAAAATATGATTATTGCAACAAAATAGTGAACAGTTGTGGGAGAATGAATAATTTGATAATTGTCAAACAAAATGGTGAATTGTTGTGGGGAATGAAAATTTTGATAACTCTCAACATCGAAAAGAATTCATATAGCTTAGAAGCATTCATATGGGTGTAAATCTTATATGTAAGTACAAAATTGCGTGTTAATAAATTTGATTGGGTGTAAATCTTAACTGAAAGTATGATTATTGCAACAAAATAGTGAACAGTTGTGGGAGAATGAATAATTTGATAATTGTCAAACAAAATGGTGAATTGTTGTGGGGAATGAAAAATTTGATAACTCTCAACGTCGAAAAGAATTCATATAGCTTAAAAGCATTCATATGGGTGTAAATCTTATATGTAAGTATGATTTCATATGGGTGTAAATCTTATATGTAAGTACGATTATTGCAACAAAATTGGGTGTTAATAAATTTGATAACTCTAGACACCAAAAAGAATTCATATTGCTGAGAAGCATTCATATGGATGTAAATCTTAACTGTAAGCATGATTATTGCAACAAAATTGGATGTAAATCTCAACAATAAGTATGATTATTGCAACAGAATAGTGAACGGTTGTGGGAGAATGAATAATTTAATAACTCTCAAATAAAATGGTGAATAGTTGTGGGAGAATGAAAAACTTGATAACTATGAACGGTTGTGGTAGAATGAATAATTTGGTAACCCTCAAACAAAATGGTGAAAGGTTGTAGGAGAATGAAAAACTTGATGACTCTGCTGAACGGTTGTGGGAGAATGAAAAACGAGAATGAATAATTTAATAACTCAAACAAAATGGGGAACAGTTGTGCGATAATGAAAAACTTGATAACTCTGAACTGTTGTGGTAGAAAGAATAATTTGATAACTCTCAAACAAAATGGTGAACGGTTGTAGGAGAATGAAAAACTTGATTATTCAGGTGAACACAGTTGTGGGAGAATGAAAAACTTGAATGGTTGTAGGAGAATGAAAAACTTGATAACTCTGGTGAACAGTTGTGGGAGAATGAAAACCTTGATAACCCTCAACACCAAGAAGAGATTTGATAAATAGAGACTTAAAATGAACAAAGAATTGGTAACATTCCAAAATAAAATGAACAAAGGATTTGGTAATATTCCAAAAAACTGCAAGAAAAAGATTAGTAATATTCCAAAATAAAATGAACAGAGGATGGTAATATTCCAAAAAATTGCATTGAGTTTAGTGTTTTTATATTTTAAGACAATCTGAAAAATTCCTATAGCCAACATTTTTCAATCATAGCTACATTAATTCTTTTATTGGCTTTTACAATTTTTTTTTTTAAGATAAAAGATAATAGATAAAAGTTTAGTATTTTTATATTTTAAGACAATCTGAAAATTTCCTATAGCCAACCTTACCTTTTTTTTATCATAGCTACATCAATTCTTTTATTGGCTTTTAGATTTATTTTTTTTATCATAGCTACATTAATTCTTTTATTGGTTTTTAGATCTGTTTGTAATCATAGCTACATTATTTTTTTTATTGGTTTTGGCTTTGTTTCTGACCTATGACTATCGTGTGCGAAAAACAGTTACATCTCAAAAACAAATAAGATGGACAAGTTTCATCTCAAAAGAATAAGGTTGGACAAGACAAGTTTCATCTCAAAAGAATAAGGTTGGACAAGTACAGTGGAAAGCGCAATTTCCATTAAACGAAAAAAACATGAGATAAATAAGAATTCTCCCATATTATTCTTTTGTGCAAAAGCTACGTAATCTTTAATGAAACCAAAACTCCAATTCGTGGTAGTTGATGTATAAAACTTCCCCTTAAGAGAGGCTAATGTAAAGGCATTACAAGGGCATCATGAAGGCAACTTAAAAGACCTAGATCTTTCCAAAACACAGCAGTAAGAAACTGAACATATAACCTGTCCCTTGAAGAGACCTTCCAAAAATAAAGTCCTCACTTATGTGTTGAGAGAACTTTTAAACGCCAAATGCAAGTCATCTCGGTTAAGACTTCCTGACTTATGTGTTGAGAGAACTTTTAAACGCCATATGCAAGTCATCTCGGTTAAGACTTCTTGACTTATGTGTTGAGAGAACTTTTAAACGCCATATGCAAGTCATCTCGGTTAAGACTTCGATTAAGTAAAATCTGTGGAAATATTCGACCTCATTAGTTGACTTAATAAACTCTCTAATTAAATGTCTTCACAAAGTGGATATTACAATTATAAATAGCATCCAATTGTGGTCGGACGAAAATTTTACTCCAGTATGTTCTCCAACTCCCTACTAGCTTTCTGCCGAGGGTTGTTTTTTTTCAAATCAACAGATCTGCTAGACAAGTTGTAAGCCAAGGAAGTTCAGGTTCAAAGTGGTCACAATTCAATCGCATTGCACTTACCTTGACCCAGTGCTGGATCAAAAAAAGATATCTAACATTACAAACTAAGGTCTGTGATTACATTTTTGGTTTATAATTCCCAACAAACACATTGCATCCATCCCAACAAATTCAATATATATATATATATATATATATATACCAAAAACAAAAACAAAAACAAACATTCAAAATATATATATTTACCAACCAAAAAAAACTTCAACTTGCATATTGACCGATCTTGCTTATTAAATCATATAGCTGAGAAGCATTCATATGGGTGTAAATCTTAACTGGAGAAGTATGATTATTGCAACAAAATAGTTGTAGCTAGCTAGGGAACGGTTGTGGGAGAATGAAAAAGGGCAGGCACTTCATCGATTCAATTATCTTATTGAAACATGCCTATTTCTATTGATTTTAAATCAGACCTAGAGCAAGAATCCGTCTATTCTTATAGTTGCAGAAAGACTGCATCTAATATGTATAGCCATAAATTCACATAGATGGCCAACCCTAACGCTTGTGTTACCTGCATATGAACTCAAACTCGTAATATATAAGATCCAGTCCTGTATATCCCAAGTGGGATGTCACTATTATTCCAACAAAATAGTTGTAGCTAGAGAAAGAATGAAAACGCACTGTATCCAGTGATATATCTAACTGTTATGCTAGCAAAAACATGTATATCGTAGACTTGAACGTGAATATTTCTACCACTATTTTTTATCGAAGCTTCCCGCATTTTGAAGGCTATTAGTTTGTATACAAGTGTTGTAGAAGTACAGCGTACTCCGGCGAAAGGAAAATTAAAATTTTCCAAAAATTCCACAAAAGCACTAAAACCAACCCCCTCGAAAAATGAACGATTTATCTATCAACTTAAAAAGATTATTTAACATAATTTACACACAATTATGTTCAACAAGAAACATCATAAACATTAAATCTGCCTCTTTTTTTAAGAGGCCGCTTGTAAAATATCCTGGATGAGCGGTCCAATTACCCAAAGTCGTACACCCGAAAAGGATAGCCGATACCCGAAAAGGATAGACACTCATGTAACGTGAACCCATAAATAGTAACATTAAAATTATCAATCGATATCTTCCTTGGTTTAAGGATTAAATAAAATTATTTCCTACATACATCCAAAAGTGCTAAATCTAATGAAATCCATCAAATAAAGCAAACACTGCAGATTTCCTATACATGAGAGAAACACAGCAACCCATTAAATCAAAAAATAGCTATCATTATATAGTCTCGAAAAATCTTTTATATATGACTCAAAGACTGTAAAACTGTTGACCCCCTTTCACATAAAGTTAAGGCAGCGTCCAAGGTCAAAAAACTCAGTACTCATTTCATAGTAAGAGAAAAGTAGTAGAACTGACAGTCCTCCCTTTTATAGGAAAGAGAAGCTCTGATAGCAAACCAACAGACATCTCATCCCAACGGTTTGCCATATAATCTGAGAATCTTTTAAACAATAAACATCTAGATTCTAGAGTTGCCGCTTACAATTGCGGCAACAGAATAGTAGAACTAAAGAAAAGCGCAAAAGCTCACTGAAAAGACTAAACGTCACCATAAATCCCTGCAATGCGAAATAGGAACCATACGTAAGATTATTTCAGCATAAGAAGTGAAAGCAGTATTTATTGCAACGATAAAAACAAATAGAATTACCTTTGATTCTCTAGACCTTGAAGCCACGACTATTTCTCCTACCACGAGCCATCTCAAATTTCCTACCCTTAGATCGAACATATGGTTTAGTGTGGCTGTGTGGAACACCTGGTGCCCTTCCAAAATGCTTGACAGCCTCACGATGGCTCTTGGGGCCACGCAACAAGACCTGTCATGAACTTGATGCATAAATAGACCAAATTCACGAAAAATAATAGACCAAGAATGAAGTCTATGGTCTGTTGAAGACAACTCTCGAATTAGTGCAAAACTCATACATACTCACAAACGGTCTCAAGTAAGAACTTGATACAGGAACTCGGTGAAGCACCAAATGCTAATATCTACGAAAGAATGGTAATGCTTTGATACATTGGACAAGGGAATGAGTATATTACTGTGTTCTGTCCAAGTGGTGACCGAAGTGCAAGCTGATCAAAGGTTAAGCACTCGCCTCCTGCCTTCAAAATTCGAGCTCTCGCTGTCTCTGTGAATCTAAGAGCAGTTACCTTCACAGGAGGCAGTTCATAAGTCCTATTATCATCTGTGATGGTTCCCACAACCACTGCAATCTTGTCATCCTGAACACACAAAGTACACAAATTATTAATTTAACAAGTAGTACCTAGCATAGTTTTCTATTTGTTCTAGTCTTTTGAAGGCAAAAAAATAGCACACTTCACACGGTGTGATAATTTACATTTTCCAATAATGCCATGCTAACATAGGGTTCGCTCACATCATATTACCATATATATAAAGATGGCATTTTGTCTTGTATGCCTTAAACAGGAGGATATACAGAACATGATTTCAGTTACAATCTTACACTCAATATTCACGTCAACAAGCACTATAGGCACCCAATCATATAGTTGACAAATTATATAAATAACTAAGAGTAGGCTTCACGTGTAAACCAATGTGAAACTAGCATGCAAAGAAACAAAGTTGTGTGTGTAAAACAGCTTACAGGAGCCTCAAAATATGATGTCACGAAAACAACGTTTCAGTTACAACCTCCTGCTTACACTTGAAACTCTCACGTAAAAAAACATTACAGGCACCAAATTACAGTTTATAAATTATATAAATAACTTGGGCATATTCTTCTCTATAACTCAAAATAAAACCATTGTGCAATGAAACAAAATTCTATGTAAGCTATAAAAGCCCCAAAATAAATGTAGAGATGTCACATAATACATTCCAAGAAGAAAAATCTTTTGCCATTCTACTAACCCTACTCATCCAAAAGAAACACGAGACCAAGTGATGGAATATCTTGTTAGAGACATTAAGAGAAAAAAAAATATTGGCAAATCCAAGAATAACTCGGCATTCTTCTGAAGATTTAAGTTTATTAGTTATTTTACATTCCAACGAATCACCATAATTCAAGGCAACAGACAACTAGGTTATTCACTACGTCCAAAAATCGAAGGTTTACTTCATCTCAGAACAAAAAGTTCTTCTAGTAAGTAAGACACTGGCAGCTACAGATAAATACTATTAAAGGCACAAATAGCCTATAGAAGATATTTAAAAGAGGATTAGTTAGTTGATGTGCGATTGTGGACCATAGCAATAGCAATAGGTTTCGCATATGCACATACTAAGTATGTATTAACAAAAATAACAAGTGCATACAACATTACAATGGAAAAACAACAACAAAAACTGACAAGAGAGAACCAAAACATTCCTACTCTTTAATATCAGAAGAAATGTATAGGTAGTTATGCAAAATTAAAAATAAATACTCCAGTGGTATTGCCAGTTGAACTCCAAAATGAAACAAACTATATTACTGTTGATAATTGACCAACAAGAAGTCAAATTAACTGTTAAATTGCATCAGGTTTAACAATAGGATTAATTAGCATAATGGGCAATTGTGGAGCATAACAATAAGTTTCTCATATGCATATACTTTATTATTATTATTATCCAATTTTAAGGTCACGGCCAAGCAAGACACCAAATTGGTGTATGAGACCCCCTTGTTTGTGGGACAAGGGACCCACCTCTGCGCAGCAATTTGCCTGCTAAGTCTACAAAGGCATACATACTCTACCCCCTCTCATTTTGAACCTATAACCTCTTAGGAGGAAAGACATGCTCTTAACCATTAGGCCCACTAAGTATGGATTAACAAAAATAACAAAGGCATACAACAGTACAATGGAAAAACAATACAAACAACAAAAAACCCACTACATAGTACAGAGAGAATCAAAATATAACTACTCTTATGCCCATGGGGTGTAGAGCAGTTGGTGACAGTATTTTGTTAAGGCACTCCATGGTGTTAAGATCATCAGTTCGAAATTCTGTGGGCAAAATATTATGACAGCTTATAGATGCCTGTGGGTGACAGATACTCAAGCAACAGACTAGGCGTGCCAGTCATCTCAAGACTCGCATTACCTAGCAATCAAAAAAAAATACAACTAATCTTAATATCAAAAGAATCGCAATGGTAGTTATGTAAAATTAAAAAGAAATACTCCAGTGGTATTGCCAGTTAAACTCCAAAATGAGGCAAACTATACTGCTATTGATAAATGACCAACGACAAGTCAAATTAACTGCTAAACTCTATAGGGTATAGTAACCCAAAACAGTTGATAACAGGCTTTACTAAAATGCAAACCAAGATAAAATTCTACATTTACAAGTTCACACAATAACTAGCAGAAATGGTTAACACTCGTTGCTACAATAATATATTGAAAAGTATTAAATGCTTAAAAATAATCTCTTCATATGTCAAATTGAACAGCTCACTCAGGAAAAGTAAATGCCAAAGTATAAAACCATCAATATCTGATTTCACTCAACTGCATACTCTTGCTCAGCAACATCTCAGCAAACAAAACATGGAGTCAACTTAGCAACAAGCTAATACTCAACAACTCAACTTATATTAAAATCAGGGAACATGAACTCAAAAATCAGAGATCAGAGAACATGAATTATGCATACCCTGCATACTGCACAGTAACATGGAAAGTTCTGACAAAAATTTCACTTTGCCTTGCCAAAAGGCCTCAACAAGTATGTACCATAATCGGTGGGTCAAGTTATAGAAGGTATTCCAATGGAAATATCTTTAACAATTTTCTGAAGATGTTGAAACTAAAATTTCCATGGCAGTAACTTCTATTAGGCAGATCATGCATTCAAATAAATATCAAAATTTAAAATACTTGTAAACAGTTTTTTAAAAGTTTCAAAGCTCAACATACAATATTTCAGCCGTGACAGAGATTACACAACATCTGAGTCACCATGTTCGTGTTCATGTTCGAGTTCGACCACCTTAAAATTTGAATAAGTTCGGCCCCTAAAATTTTCCCAATAAAGTTCGGCATAAAATTCGACATATAGAAATTTGAAAGAAATATGTATATATATAAAAATCAATTTTAAGCAGTCTAAAAAATAAATGTGACAATCATCTTTATATATTCTATTGTATGTACTTTGGGCATATCTCAAAATATCTAAAAATTTATGATGGCTAGAAAAATTTTAATAAACCTAATCAAACTTTTACAGAATTTAAAAAAAAAAAAATCATCTAAGTTTGGCATTAAGTTCGGTTTCAAATTCGACATCAAGTACAGGTTCGAGTTCGGCATCAAGTACGGGTTCGAGTTCGACATCGAGTACGGGTTCGAGTTCGGCATCGAGTACGGGTTCGAGTTCGGCATCGAGTACGGGTTCGAGTTCGGCATCGAGTACGGGTTCGAGTTCGGCATCGAGTACGAGTACGAGTTCGAGTTCGAGTTCGAGTTCGGCATCAAGTTCGAGTTCGAGTTCGAGTTCGGCATCAAGTTCGAGTTCGAGTTCGAGTTTGACATAAAGTTCAAGTTAGAGTTCGGCATCAAGTTCGAGTTCGAGTTCGAGTTCGGCATCAAGTTCGAGTTCGAGTTCGGCATCAAGTTCGTCAAACAAAATTGATTTTGTTCGAAATTGTTTGAGTTTCAGCAAATTTTGAATCCCATGGATAAAATTCGCCGAACCCAGTGAGACTTAGCACAACATTTAACACTCAAGCAGACTCCAGTGGGAACCTAGAATTGATTCAGAAGACAATAATTTTGACAACAATATATTTTTCATTAATCAAAAATATCACAACGTCCCACCAAAAAGAATATTCAAAACTAGTTGCCACCAATATTGCTGAGCAAGTTCACAAAGTCCAGCCTAAAGGTTAACCATTTGCTGCCAATGTTTTTGAGAATTTGGCTAATTCCATGACAGATGATGGTCAGTTCGAATACCCTCAGTTGGACACACTGGTCTAAATCCTACCCAACAGGTTCACATCCATCCAACTCAAATTTTCATCAATAACTCATTTAAAAATACACAGTTGACATTACAAAACACCTGAAACTCTAGACAGTTAACAGATCTTATGGTTGTCTGCTGTGTAATTGGATCAGCAGATCAAGCCAGACCAATGCATTTTTGTTTATTGATTGTGAATGACTTGCAAATCACACATGCTGAGGCATTTTGACTTGTGTTTGTGACTTGCAACACTGAATTACGCTTATGAGCACAATCCTAGAATGTGGGCCTAAATTTAAGCATAAATGGAAGTGCCACTTCTTGCTATAAGAATGAGTGGGAAGAGTTTCCAGTGTGGTAGGAAACAACAATTTTTCACTGATGGATATGTTCACAACTGCCAACACTCTTTCTGAGCATTTGGCTAATTCCATGACAGCAGATGCCCACTTTGAACCCTCTTGGGAATCTACACACATGACTAACTCAAGTACACAATATCCATATCATTCAAATTTCCAATAATAACTCGTTTCCAAGTGCATAAATGATACGACATTTAACAAAATACCTTCGAGTGTGTACAATTAACAGGTCTTCCAGTAGTCTCTCGTACAATTGGATAAGACGATCGAGATTCGAGACAGAGGAATGCATTTTTTCTTTATTGATATAAAATGACTTACAAGTCAGGCTCGCTTGAGACAATCTGACTTGTATCTGTGTCTTGCGAGATGGTACAGAATTTGCGAAAAATTCATTCAGTGGGGAGCCGACTTGAATCGGTTCCTTCAAATTGGTGTAAAACTAGGGAATCAAACTCGGAAGAAACCCAGCAAACAGTCACTTTTAATAACCTTCAACTATTTCCCATCCTCCATATGTAGTGTGCACGGCTCACACTACATACCGCTAAACACCTTGGCTTCAGGCATTTTATAGGTCTTCTGGTCGTCTATAATGTGTAATGATAACAAATGATCAAGCCAAAGATATTGCTTCTTTGCTTTTTAGGAGAGACCGACTTGCAAGTCAGACTGTCATATTTGCGAGTAGACTCCTAAAGCATAGAGCCGACTCAAATCAGTTTGTTCTAAGAGATTTCGCTTGGGTCTTAAAAGAGTATGCTGAACAATGCTTTCTAATAAATTCCAAATACAACTCATTCTATTTTATTCTGATCCAATACACGTGGAAATAATGTTCTAGCAATAGTGGGAAATCTAACTATACACATTATTTATCATATATTGGGCCGCCACATGTATTCCAACACTTTACATACTATAACAGAAAACGCAGTCCAATACATGTAGTTTCCTTCACTAAAGTTGAAAAAAAAAAAAATTTGATACTCATCCTGACCTGATCTGATTAAAGGTATGCTCAAAAACTATTGAAAAGAAAGCCCATTAAAATTGAAAACAGATCACTAACCTTCTCCTGCATGTAACGAACAAGGCGAGAAAGAGATAGCGGTGGCTTGTTGGTTTTGCTCATGAACAGCCTCTTTAAAATCACTGCATTGAAGCGGCTATTGGTTCTCCTCACCAAAAAACGGTATAGCTACACAATATCACAAAAACCCGAAATCAATGCATAATGAAAACAAACCAACGATTTGAAGTGAACTCTAAAATGCCATGAACCCTAACAAAACCAACTAGGGATTTTAAGTATACCCTAAAATGCCATGAAACCTTAACAAAACCGACTCTCCTCAGCAAAAGCGGCATAAGCACACAGTATTACACAAACCCCAAAAAAGCCCCAAAGGGAGATTTACAAGCGCTAAAATGCTATGAACCAGGAAAAATGGGGATTTCGAACTGGATTAAAGACAAATACCTTGACAAGGAGCTTGAGGTAAATATCCTGGCTCTTGGGAGCTGTACGCTTAGTCTTCTTGCTCTTCCCACCGGCAATTAAATCGATACCCTATGATCCACAAATTTAACGATTTTCAGAAGAGAAAATGTCAACACAGATAGATCTTACAGGCATTTTTCAAATAACCTGAACTCACCATCGTTGCCGCTGCTGAAATCGAACCCTCGGCCCTTCTGTTCCTCCTAAGGCCTCGCGAACAATAAAAGTAACAGCGATAGCATGAAGGAAAATAAATAGGCAGAGGGGTTTATTCCAACTTAGGTTTAGGGTTTTGACAAAACGATTTTTGGATTTAGTCTAAATAGTAACTTATAATTCGATTGATTATTTAAAGTGGACCGAGGAAAAGTTCAAGCTTTCAAAGTTTTATCTTGGCTGCACCAGCAAAGATAGATCAAAAACAATATAAACATGTGTAATTATCATGGTTAGTGTTTAATTAGTTTAAACTTATTTTAAATTTGGATCTATCAAGTGTTAAGAGGCATTAATTTCTTAAGATGGAAATCTAGATTTATCAAGTGTGGTCTCCATATTTATCAAGTGTGATGAGGGATTAAATCTTTTAGGATACAAATTTAATTTAGAGTAAAAAGATATTTGATATGTATCAAATTTTTCTATGAAAATCACATTCGGGAATGATGTTTGATCTTTCTAGACTCTTGGTCATATTTCCAAAATTAAAATAGATCTAAGCTTATTTAGTTAATTATAATTATGATTATTAATTTTATGTTTTTTATTTTTACTTTTTATTTTATTTTAACTCAGTCAAAATGTTAAATAGGGAATTATGAACTCCTCTTTGTGCAACAAAGTGCAACAATATCATAAGATTTGTTTTAGGTATTGATTGTCATGTTAGTGTTTTTTAATTAAATATTTGTCTTTCAAATAGATTTTTAATAGTTTTTGCTCGTCTTTTTGGAATATAACTTTTTAGTTCTTGATATGACTTTTGAACCCTTATATGATGCCAACAACATAATGCAATGAAGAATAGGTGTTATTGTGTTTCAACTTCATTATTCCCACATATCTTGCATAACTTCTCCTCTCATAGTTTCTTCGATTATCTATCGTCATCTTCTTGTATCACATTGTACCTTGTGGGCATTGATTCGAAGTCGATTCATCACACATTTTTCACACATGATTGTGTTTACTTTAAAATAATCTTGAGTTTTGATTTCCCTTTGCTCATTGAAGATTTTCTATGTAATAATGGTGTTTTATATTCATGTGTTTCTTCCATTTCCCCATGGTATGGCATGCGCGAATATGGATTTTTAGTGTTTTTTTATCTATTTCAAATTGTTCTCTTCTAGTCTATATTGTAGGTCCCATGATTTCTTCCATCCTCTCAACTCCCTTTGCTAATTTTGGCCATAAACCTCTCATGGTTCGTTGTTGTCATTTTCTACCTATATTAGTGTTATAGTAGCCTCTATGTCTATTGAGTACAAAACTCAATTATGCAAGGAATGCCTCATATACGAGGTTGTTTTTCACCTTTAGGTTTATGGTTATTAGGTGCTTTTATACCCATCCCAGCTACTCCCATGTACTTTTGTGTGCACTTGGGCCCAAACATCGCAACCATATAAGTGCATTGGTGTAATGAGGGTTTGGAAGAGGGAATGCCATATCTTTGTTGGCCTGCAAATATTTTGGAGTAGAAGATAGCTTTCCAACACCCTATAGTCCAACTTAATTTTTCATTGAAATACAACCCAAATAATTGTGGTCTTGGGTTAGTTTGAATAGTTCTTCAAAGTTAACTCGGGGATGTGATTTTATTTTTCACTTGAGCTACAACCATACTAACTTGGTTTTCCATGCGTTCACACACATCGTAGCGTTTATGCAAAAGGTCTATGAAGCTCTAAAATATAACTACCAAGTGTGTATTGCTCTAACCTTGTTTGTCACATAATCTTTGTAAAGAAATATCCTAATTATAATCTCTATTATATTCACACACACACACACACACCTATTGTAATACCCTAGCTTTGATCCCTAACATAGTAATGCATATGTATACATAATGAATGGTTGAATGTTAAACGATGTAAAATATAAAGTGGTGCATTAAATGATATAAAACTGTCATAGGCTACAAAAGGAGAAGACAAAAGAATGGAAAGTTATGGCTCCGCGAGAGGTAAAAGAAAGGTGCTTAAAGGGCTTGAGGGGGCTAAAGGAATATAGTATTATTAATAAGCGTAAGTCCTTAAGATTTCTTGATCATCATTCCTTGATCTCTTTGCTAGTGTCAGTCTAGTCATACTGCCATCAGTGATCAAAATTGCTCTTTTGCATTTGCATATTAGGAGTCCCATACTAATAAATTTCACCATTCCGCTAGGTCATGGATCCATTGATGGTAGTGATTTTTCATTAGTTTTCCCTGATGTGAAACTTGCTGATTTTCCCCTCTATGGTCTTTAGTCATGAGTTACTTTCACTTTGTGAGTCATGTCAATAGGTCATAGGATGGGTTACATTAGGTTCTAGGATCTCCCCATGATCAAATTAATGAGTCGAGTGTAGAAATTAGCTGAATAAATCACTTATTCACTGAAGATTAACCTGGTCATATATCAATTTCGAATTGCATACATAACACATAACCTTCTTCTACGATTAATTGTCACATGCGGAAATAACAGAAGCAATCTCACATCAAATCAATCACACATTAACTCAGTATGTATGGGGAAAGCCTATAGCTGAAAACCCCGCAGCTATTGTGTATATTATAATGGAGAAATCAAGTAACCAAACAAGTACAATACTCCTCACAAGTACTCAGTACTCTCTCATGAAGTTACTCACACTCTGACTCAGTTTTGAACAAGTCTGAGGTTCAAAACTCCCCGCCAATTGCCTTGCCTCTATTGCGCAATCATGGCCTGTATATGAAGAGGTTCAAGGTTCAAATCCCCTTCCCTTGATTGCGTAATTGTCATGGACAATTCCTCCAAGTGTAATGCAAATCTCATGCAAAACAAATCTACCAACTGATAGCTTTACTCACCCTTTCATCTACCTCTTCCACTGGTCTCCACTGAACTGATCATGCACTGTAGTGAACTCAAGTGTTCTTGAGTTGACTAATGAGTTAATATTTAGTAAATTAAATATTATTTAATTTACTCCACTCATATCTAGTTGATTAGTTAGTTAACTAATCCCAACTAGTTCAACTAAAACAAACAGAACACAACTCCACTACTTGTTCCGTTAACTCCTCCAAAACTCCTGCCACTGAAGTCTAACTGAAGCCAACCATGCAAGATGCCATCAAACCCTAGGAACCACGTGATTCCTTGTGTCAGTTGCATGAGCCACCTCCATGACTCAAACTGAAGTGCGCCAAGAGAGTAAATTGCTGTTTATAGTCAAAATATTATTAAGGGTAAATAATATTTGACTTCCATATTTTTAGGAGATCAGTCTAAAAATAGCCTGGGTCCTAAAAATTAGGGTCTCATCTATTTTTACCGACATGTCGCATACTCCAAGAATCTCCAAGTAGAATTCCCAAATTATGCTCCGTATGTCTAAAAATAGACATAGTCTAAAATAGACTTTGCGCCAGAATTTGCCTGCGGGCCCACTTAGTGAAGGCGACTTCATTTCACTAAGCTCCATCATCTTGCTGCATTCTCAACATCGAGTGTCAATAAATATCAGCAAGGTCGTGAAGAAGTCAATAAACTCAAAGTCATGGCACCTGCGAAGATCAAAGAAATGTTTTATTCAGTTCGATGTAATTTTCGCCTCAAAACCATGTTTTGAGGTGAAAACATGATACTTTGCCTTTATTATCATTTTTTATGTAATTTTATGTCAGCATGTGTAATAAGTCACATTTCAGAAGCTGTTATCTCTACAAAGTCATCAGCCTGCCTTTTAGAGAAGTTTTCCACAACATTTTCAGTGTCAAATCATGTTCCAAGTATGTTCAGCAGAAAGAGCCCAGAAAGAGCTTTCCAATGGTATACTACACTCTCAAAACTGACTTCTGGATTGAAATTTATGCCTAAGTGAACAAAAGCCCCCTATATCCTAACCCTTCCCCTTTTTCCCTCCTTTCCCTTAAACTTTATTTTATTAAAGTTTAATGTTTCTTTTATAGAACCCCTTTTTTCCCCATCCGATCACATAATCGCATTACAAAAGTCTTATATAAAATCCGATGCGATTAAACTAACCACTTCCCCTCCATACCTGTTAGACTTAATAATAAAGTTCAAAGATTATTATAATCCCTGCCGTTACAAACCACTTCCCCCTCATGACCCCCTTTAAACTTTATAACAAAGTTTAAGGTTTTATATTGTAAAAATCCCTCACCGATCCTTTCACTTCCCCGATTGCATCGCAACATTTAACAGGTGCGCCCCGATTGGCCCTTTGCAAAACCTTCGATGCAATTGCTTTGAGTGTTCCCGATTGTATATTTCCAAAGGCAAACCCCCGATTGACCCCGCCCGATGTTATCCTGGCCGTCGATCTGACGACCCATACTTCATCGGCGTTTTCGATTGACTCCTCCCGATTGTGAACTCCCGATTACTCCTCCGCCGTCGATTTTCCCATTCGATCAGACGGCCCACAGTCAATCACGCCATCACAATTGGTGAAATCCCTTTGCGCCATATATTTCGTCTTTGCTCTCTCCCGATGCCGATTGACCTTCGGGCCCACCACATAAACCTTTTCCCTTTCATAATTAAAGGGGCCTTTTTCTTTGTAAAACTTAAATTTTATTTCAAATCCTTTTACAAAGGACTCTCCCCCCCCCCCCCAATCGCATCGGAAATTTCTTTACCTTGTTCCAAATATATGCACTCCTATCCCCAAGCCCGATTTCGATTGCGACTCCCATGGGGCCCACTTTAAAAATCCCTCTGCTCTTTTAAATTGCTTTTTCCCTTATAACGCGAAAGGTTTGTTTTAAACCTATTTAAAGGGATTTCTCTGTCCTTCTGTTGTATTACCCCATCGGACCTGTGCCAATCGCATCAGAGATTTTGCCTCATCCCGATACATTTACTCCCTTTCCCACTCCGACCCCGATTGCGATTATATCATTGCATCGATATTTTTAAAAATCACAGTTTTCCACTGTATGTCCCACCTCCACGATCTTTCGATTGCGATTATATTATGGACCCCACCCCCTTTCCCTTCGCTCCCTCTATTCGAAAAATCGGTTTTCCCTTCACTCAAGGCATAATTTCATTTCATTGTATTTCAAAAAACATTTGATTAAAAGTCAGTTTTTCTTCAAAGTAATAATGGAAAGAAACAGTCAAAGGGTCGAGAGCTACAATGAGACCGAGATTTCTACAACAGCAGGAAAATAGGATCTGCTCTTCAAATTGCCTATTTTTTATTCAACAGCGTAACAATGAAATTTGCCAAAATGGTCAAATGTAATGTTGTTCCTTCTTTTAGGCAGATTGTTGGTTGTTTTTTCTATCTTCGGATTTCAGTTCTTGAGCTGTTAAAACAGCTCCCTTTTTCTCTGGATCTATGTTCCCACATTTCAGCCTATTTAATGTAATTGTAAATCATTTGTAAAGTAGTCTGTAAATCAGTAAGTAGGGGAATAGTGTGGAAATCAAGGAGAACGCTCTGCCCTCCATTGTAACAGTTTTGGACAGGGAATTAATAAAGAGATGCAACTCTGATTTGTGGGATCCATGTGGTATGAAATTTGGCATTTGTTCTCTCTTTTGTGTTCATCTGTAAATCGTTATGTGTATCATCCATCCATAAACTTTTCCATTTGAATGCTTTCAAGATAGAAAGGTAGAATCCATTTTTATGCTCTGCCTTGGGAAATCATTCATACTCTGTGTTTTTCTTATGTTTGAAAAGGATCCATCTTCTATGCCCTTTTCAGCTCCTCACCAGTCTTTCCATTCCATCCTTATTTAAACTTAATTGCTAAAATTTCCTGCCTACCTTGCCCCATGAAATACCCTGTGTCCTGATTTAATTCCCCAGTTTCAAACTGTCCCATTTGTCCCGCACATCTCTGAAAAAATTCATTCATTTCATTAAAACATTTTTCCCATTCTTATACCTAGCCTAAAATCAGTTTATAATTGTACTTTATTGAATATCCTTTCACGGAGAGAGCCCTCTCCTGACCTTGTAGGGCTAGCTACAAGGCTGAGCGTGGTTTAGATGTTACCCTGATTTCCCTTTTTCAGCCTGAGGTCCAGATCAGGTGATAACATTTCTAGCGACTCCACTGGGGAACGCAATCTGACTGTCCTCGAGCTTATGTTCTCGGCACTCAAATTGAATGTGTATTCTGTTTTAAATCAGGCCCTGTGTGAATAAAGAGTATTGAAAACCTCTGTTTAAGGTTAAGGAACCCTGGTTATATTGAACGCGACGATTCCTTACAAATATTTGTTATCAACGTAAAAAGGATTTGTTCTTGCCGATGGAGTAATGTTAAGTGGGACCCAGCTAGTGAGGTAACGCGAGGAGTTAAAGTACCAAACCACAGTTAAAGCGTGGTTCATTTACCCCCAGCAGATTTCGAAAACCAAAACCGCCTTTGTCGCACCGCTTTTGGCCCGAAGCAAACCCACGCCCAAAAAACGCGATCCAGTAATATAAGGGCACGTCATCACCCAAATACCACCCATATCACGCAACTTTCATGTGTTAAACCTCGGCCTTTGAAAAAATGCGAAATTGACGAGGATCGTCCGATCTGGAGAGCCTTAGATTTGACGGCAATCGCACAGTGAAGTGCACAAGCAATAATCGAGGTATGATCCGGCGGTTTTATGTTATTTAATGTTTATTTAATTCATAAACAGCCGAATAATGGATGCGTGGGGCCCCCGCTGAATGAAATCTATGTCGCGTTGGTAGAATAAAAGGGTTTCGTGATATAAGTTCGAAGATTGATGGTTTTTAAAGGAATAGGGCCATTGTTATAATATTTTGATATTATGACCAGAGTGATAAAGATTTTTAAATGTGTTCCCCTATGTCACATTAAATTGTAACGATTTGTTCGAGAAGTTTGAAATATTATTACAAAGTGAATATTGTTACAGCGCTTTGGGAAGGGAATATAATTACAAGCACTTATTCCACAGTCATAATATATTTCTAGTATCAGAACATAAAGACAAATCACCCCGGCAAATATTTTCTCGTGTACATTCCAGGACTCTGGAAGATGATGTTCAGAGTTTGCTAGGCTAAAATATAATTTTGTACAGTAGAAATTTAACCACGCTGGCTTCAAGAAGATACACAAGGGCTAATCCAGATCCAAATCCTCCCTGCGTGTTTGAAAATCCTAATCTGATTCCAAGAATTGTCAGAAGACAAGAAGGATCACTAAGTACTAGACTTATCTTTAGATTCCATACTTGGCCTAGTGAGTGGTTCTTTGTAGAAGATCTTTCTTTTGATGAGAGTTTTGAGCTTTCTTTGTTTAGAAATAAGTCTGAAACTACACTTGATGACATAGTTTTAGATCCAGAATTCCTTGTAGATATTGAAGTTCAAAGGGAAAATACCTCAATTGATGATTATATTTTGAATTCTCCTTAGTCATCTATCACTGTAACTAATATCCCTGAGCCTTCAGAGTCATTAGGAACAGCATTTCCTCCTCCTAATTCATCAGCATTCCCATCAGTCAATTCTCAGCTATCATCTCCTCCATCAACACCTCCCTTGAATCCTTGTACTACAAACAATGTTGTAAATCCACCTAGAGTCATGGCTACCCGGTATTCACCCCTGGTTTTACCTCAGGTTCTGAATGATATGCCGGTTGATTATCAAAGTAAAATTCCCATATTTGATGCCACTCAAAGCACCACAGCCCAGCAACATGTTGATAAGATGAATGGCTTTTTTGATCTTCATGAGGTAGAGGCAGAGAATGTAACCACAAGGTTGTTTGTCCAAAGTTTTGGAGGTGAAGTTAGAAAGTGGTTCAGAGCCTTACCAGCAGGCTCTATTTGCACTTTGCAAGAGTTACACGCACAATTTTTAGACTAGTGGGAGGTAAAGAAAAACCCACTCCAAATTTTGTTTGAGTATGAGAATATTAAAAGATATGTGGGTGAAACTGTACAGGATTACTGTTTAAGATTCAATGTTGTATACAATGCTATTCCAGCTAACCTCAAACCTCCTGTGGGATTAGCCTTGCTTAAATTTCCAGATGTTTTTGATGTCGATATGGCATATCAGCTGCGAGAGAGAGATCCCACTATGCTTGAAGACATGCAAAAGATAGTTGTAAGCGTAGAAGCTAATTTGCTAGCCAAGAGGGCATGAACTAGAGCTGAAAAAAGAGTCACAGTGAAAGAAGAAACCTCTCCTTCAGACATCAAAATGGACACTTTGATTCGAACATTTGAAAAGATGGTTGATCGATTGACCATTTCAGATAGACCTGAACCTCAAATCAGGAATCCAAATTTCAGAGGACAGCAGCCCCAATTCAGAATTAAACAGAGAGAATAGAGACACAGGACCAAGCGCCACCACAGCAACAAATCAGAACTCCATTACAGCAGAATTATGTTCAGGCAACAGATACGAATGATGATGATGATCCTGTCATTGAAGCCAATCATTTCTTCACTGCAAATGGTGCGCCAATTTTTCTCACAAAGGATGAGGAATACACAACGACTGCAGACATTCAAAAGGACGAAGATTTCATTTTGGCTAATGATGCAATATTAGAAGATGAATCTGATGATTTTCAGAGAGGATACATGAACGCTTTATCAGCCCAACAAAGGCAATACCCTTTGAGGAACAAAGATCTTTCGATTAGTCCCATTCAAAAAATAAAAGAGCTCCAAATGAAGAATGATTCTCAGAAGAAAGGAAAAAAGTCGGCCGATCCTTCCTCCAGAAAAACACCTTCAGCGATTAACACCAAAATTGAAAAGAACCAGTAGAGCTCAATAAAGGAGCAAGCAGAGAAGAAAGACCCTCCAGTTAAAGAGGTAGAAAAAGCTCCTTCCTCTAGTTTAGAGAATGAAATTTCTAAGCTAAAAGTGTCCATGCCCCTGACTGAGTTGATGAAAAATAGCACTTATAAAAGTCAGGTGTCTAGAATTTTGCAAATAGACTCTGTTTCAGATATGGTGAATGTAGAAGATGACTACCCTGAACTCATTTTTGGTCCAGCCACAGAAGATCAATATGAAGAAAGTGAAGTCCCTCCCTTTTACCTAAGTCTTAGATTACATGAGTTCATTTTGCATAATGCTATGTTGGACTCCGAAGCCTCACATAATTTGATGCCCAAGGCCATCATGGAGAAGTTAGGCCTTGATATTACTCAAAAATACCATGATTTGTATTCCTTTGACTCAGGTAGGTTCCATTGTATTGGTCTTATTAAAGACTTGGTAGTATCTTTAGATCAAATCCCAGCCAAGAATGTTTTGATGGATGTAGTTGTTGCCGATGTCCCACCATGGTTTGGAATGATCCTTTCTAGGTCTTGGGGTGCGAAACTTAAAGGAACCATGCAGCTTGAGTTTTCTTATGCCACCATTCTCGTGTTTGGCTAGTTGAGAAAACTATATAGGGAGAAGAAAATGAAATATATGATTACTAGCAAAGAGAAGCCAGTTAATCACCCCATTAATGCAGTCCACACAGATTTAGAGTCCTTTGTTTTATATTCAGATGGTGGTCTGAATGATGAGAATGTTCAGTTGGTACAAGTAGATGACATACCTGAGATTTCAGAGAATTTTAGGGAGGTCCTCAAACAGGAAAAAGATAAAGCAGCAAGCACTTCCGAGCCTCCTGCCTGCCAGCAGCAAAAAGACGGTGAACAACAAAAAGATGCAAAAATCAGTCAAGGTAAAGAAGAGAAAGAAGCAAAGTTTCAGCATCTACAAGAAGAAGAAGAAGGCCTTTGGAGCATGGATTTTGATGGAGCTGTTGGTAAGGATGGAGCTGGTATTGGAATATGGATTCGGAGCCCTATTTTCCAGCCTGAAAAGGTTCCTAGTAATGTTAGAGTATGTGCTTATAAGTTGGCTTTTGACTGCTCTAACAAAGAAGTAGAGTATGAAGCTTTGATTACAGGTCTGCAAATTTTGAAGAAGTTGAATGCAAAAAGGATTTTTGCATATGGAGATTCAGAGTTGATAATCAAACAGGTTAAAGGAAAATACCAAGCAAAGCATCCGAGATTGAGGGCATACAGAAATGTAGTCTCAGACATCTTAAAGACATTTCCTTAGTACACTTTGACAACAGTACCCAGAATGCAGAACATTATTGTTGATTCTCTTGCCACTACTACAAGCAATTTGAAGATTCCGATGAACTCCAGCAACAAGTTTGAGATTTATGTCAAACATAGGCCTGCTATTCCGGACAATTTAAGGTATTGGCAAGTGTTTTGGGATGACAATGAGATCAATGTTTTTTTGCAGAGTGATGGAAAATTCAAAGATACTCTAATAGAAGGTGATTATGAGGTTGATGATCAAGAAATGGAAGCAAATTAGATGGACATATTGCAGCTGAAAGACAATATAATTCCTAGAGGTTTCATATCTTTAGAGAAGCTTTTTGATCAGGATGATGTTGCGAAGAAACCAAGCTTGGTACCTACTGAGAAAGGAGTCAAGGATGTGAACCTTGGAACAGCTGACAAGCCTAAGTTTGTGAAGTTGTCAAAGGCATTGTCCCCTGAGGTAAAGGAAAAGTATGTTAAATTGCTTTCTGAATTTTCTGATGTGTTTGCATGGGATTATTCATATTTGAAGGTGTATGACAAGAACATAATTTAGCATACTATTCCCATCAAACCGGATCAGAAGCCATCTAGATAAAAGCTGAGAAGAATCAATCCGAAGCTGCTGCCATCCATTGAAAAAGAGGTAAACAGATTGTACAAAGTTGGTATCATAGTCCCCATTAGATTTTATGACTGGATTTCAAACTTGGTCCCGGTACGTAAGAAGACAGGAGAGATAAGATTGTGCATAGATTTTCGGAATATGAATAAAGCATCCTTAAAGGATAATTATCCACTTCCAAAGATGGACCATATTCTGCAGAGAGTAGTTGGAGCATCTAGGATGTCACTACTTGATGGCTACTCAGGCTACAATCAAATCTTGGTGCATGAGAAAGACCAAGACAAAACTGCCTTCACAACACCCTGGGGAACCTTCCAGTATGCCAAAATGCCATTCGGACTGAAGAACGCTGGAGCTACTTTCCAGCGAGCAATGGACATTGCTTTTGCCAATGAAAAAGATGTTTTTCTTGTTGTTTATTTGGATGATCCGACAGTGTTTTATGGTTCTGATGATGAGCATTTGCACCATTTGAGAGTTGTTTTTCAGCGATGTAGGAAGTTTGGGATTTCTCTCAATCCAAAGAAGAGCCTCTTTGCCATGGATGAAGGCAAGTTGCTGGGGCATATCATCTCTAAAGATGGTACCTGTATCGATCCATCTAGAGTGGAGGCAATTCAGCACATAGACCTTCCGCGAAACAAAAAGGAGATTCAAGCATTCAATGGTAAGATGAATTTCTTGCGTCGATTTATACCTAATATGGCTGAACATTTAAGAGAAATGACTAACATGTTGAAGAAGGATAGCACTGTCAAGTGGACTGAGGAGGCTATCAAGTCATTTAATTTGGTAAAGTTTGCTTTGTCCAATGCCCCAGTCTTGATTAGTCCCGACTATACTCAAGATTTTATCATTTTTTCATTTGAATCAGAGCATACTATGGCTACTGTTTTTATGCAAAAGAGAGATCAGATTGAAAATCCAATTGCCTTTTTCAGTAGGACTATTAGAGATGTTGCTTTAAGGTATAATATTATTGAGAAACAAGCATTGGCTCTTATAAATGCATTAAAGGATTTTAGGGTCTATATTCTGCATTCACATACCATAGCATATGTTCCTAATGCAGCAGTGAAGGATGTGTTGATGCAAACTAATCCAGAAGGTCGAAGAGGTAAGTGGATAACAACTATGTTGGAGTACGATTTGGAGATCAAACCCATGAAGTTGATCAAAGGACAAGGATTGGCAAAATTAATGGCCCAATCAAATCTGCGTGCCCTGGATATAAACCTCATTACAACAATGTCAGAGGATGAAGATGAAGATTTTCTTGTTCCAATTTCAGACATTTTTCTACAATATCCATGGTATTCATATATTGTTTATGTTCTTTAGCATCTTTCACCTCCTCCAGGAATGTCTAAGAGTAAAGGTAGATCACTGAAACTTAAGTCTGCTAAGTATTGTATTTTACATAGTGCTCTTTATTGGAAAGATCCAGGAGGCGTTCTGCTCAATTTTTTGGTTGAAAAAGAGGCTCATAAGGTAATGCATGACTTTCATAAAGGTGATTGTGGTGGTCATTTGTTTTGGAAGACTACAGCTAACAAAGTGTTAAGAGCAGGATATTATTGGCCCACGTTATTTTCAGATTTGTATAAAACAATTATGAGTTGTCATGAATGTCAAATTTTCCAAGGAAAGAAGAAATTGCTTCCTCTTCCTTTGAAACCAGTTGCAGTAAACGCTCCCTTTCAACAGTGGGGACTCGATTTCATAGGAGAAATCCATCCCGCGTCATTAGCGCAGCATCGATGGATATTGACAGGGACAGATTACTTTACTAAATGGATCGAGGCCGTCCCAGCAAGGCAAGCAACAAATACTGTAATTATTCAATTCCTGGAATCGAATATTTTATCTCGTTTTGGCTGCCCTCACAAAATTATAACAGATAACACAGTAGTGTTCAGATCTAAGAAGATGGTAGAGTTCTGCGACAAATATAACATTGTGCTAGGCCATTCAACAACGTACTATCCACAAGGCAACGACCTAGTAGAATCATCGAACAAATCTTTGATAAATATAATCAAGAAAATGCTAGAGGCAAACAAAAGAAATTGGCATCGAAAGCTCATCAACGCGTTGTGGGCAGACAGAGTTAGCAGCAAGAAATCCATAGGTATGTCGCCTTTTGAATTAGTTTATGGTATTGATGTTGTCTTTCCTACATCACTTACAGTCCCAGTTATGAGATTATTGCAAGAAGTTGGTAGTGAAGATGATGACAATCAGCGAAGGATCAATCAGATGATCCACCTTCAGCAAACAAGAGAGGAAGTGTCACAGAACGCAATTCAGTTGCAGGAGAAGATAAAGAATATCTATGACCGGAAGACCAAAGCAGAAAAATTTCAGTTGGATGATGTGGTGTTGAGATGGGATGCAAGAAATGAGGACAAAGGGAAGCATGGTAAGTTTGAAAACCTGTGGAAAGGGCCATACAGGATTTCAGCATACACAGGACAGAATGCTTTCTTGCTTTCAGAAATGGATGGCCAAGATTGCCCTGGAGGAGTAGTGAATGGTAGGCTTTTGAAGCACTACCATTGTTGAAGATAATGGATCAGAAGCTATGTCATAATCATTGTATATACCATGTTATTTTTGGTCAGAGTTCAAATACACAGTCATTGAAGTTTGGGGCCCAAGGTGAAGGCTATAAAACTTAAAATGATATGTGTATGGTTTGGCTTAATTTCAGTTTTCAGTCTTAGTCTTGAATCAGAGTCAGTCTGCATAGTGTCAGTTTTCAGTATTTTGATTCCATGCCCAATGGATAAGGCTACTTGGTCTACGGTGTTCTTGGCACCTCCAAAGAGCTACCATCCCCATTGGAGCCAATGGTAGTGTCAATCTAGTCATACTGCCATCAGTGATCAAAATTGCTCTTTTGCATTTGCATATTAGGAGTCCCATACCAATAAATTTCACCATTCCGCTAGGTCATGGATCCATTGATGGTAGTGATTTTTCATCAGTTTTCCCTCATGTGAAACTCGCTGATTTCCCCTTCTATGCTCTTTAGTCATGAGTTACTTTCACTTTGTGAGTCATGTCAGTATGTCATAGGATGGGTCACATTAGGTTCTAGGAACTCACCATGGTCAAATTAATGAGTGGAGTGTCAATAAATATCAGCAAGGTCATGAGGAAGTCAATAAACTCAAAGTCATAGCACCTATGAAGATCAAATAAATGTTTTATTTAGTTCGATGTAATTTTTGCCTCAAAACCATGTTTTGAGGTGAAAACATGATACTTTGCCTTTCTTAACATTTTTTATGTAATTTTATGTCAGCATATGTAATAAGTCACATTTCAGAAACTGTTATCTCCACAAAGTCATCACCCTGCCTTTCAGAGAAGTTTTCCACAACATTTTCAGTGTCAAATCATGTTCCAAGTATGTTCAGCAGAAAGAGTCCAGAAAGAGCTTTCCAACGGTATACTACACTCTCAAAATTGACATATGGATTGAAATTTATGCCTAAGTGAACAAAAGTCCCCTATATCCTAACCCTTCCCCTTTTTCCCTCCTTTCCCTTAAACTTTATTTTATTAAAGTTTAATGTTTCTTTTATAGAACCCCTTTTTTCCCCATCCGATCACATAATCGCATTGCAAAAGTCTTATATAAAATCCGATGCGATTAAACTAACCACTTCCCCTCCATAACTGTTAGACTTAATAATAAAGTTCAAAGATTATTATAATCCCCGTCGTTACAAACTACTTCCCCCTCATGACCCCCTTTACACTTTATAACAAAGTTTAAAGTTTTATATTGTAAAAATCCCCCGCCGATCCTTTCACTTCCCCGACCGCATCGCAACATTTAACAGGTGCGCCCCTATTGGCCCTTTGCAAAACCTCTGATGCGATTGCTTTGAGTGTTCCTGATTGTATATTTCCGATGACAAACCCCCGATTGACCCCGCCCGATGTTATCCTGGCTGTCGATCTGCCCATCCGATCCGACGGCCCATACTTCATCGGCGTTTTCGATTGACTCCTCCCGATTGCGAACTCCCGATTACTCCTTCGTCGTCGATCTGCCCATTCAATCGGACAACCCACAGTCAATCGCGCCATCGCAATCGGTGAAATCCATTTGCGCCATATATTTCATCTCCGCTCTCTCCCGATGCCAATTGACCTTCGGGCCCACCACATAAACCTTCGCCCTTTCATAATTAAAGGGGCCTTTTTCTTTGTAAAACTTAAATTTTATTTCAAATCGTTTTACAAAGGACCCCCCCCTCCCCAATCGCATTTACTTCAATCGCATCGGAAATTTCTTTACCTTGTTCCAAATATATGCGCTCCTGTCCCCAAGCCCGATTCCGATTACAACTCCCATGGGGCCCACTTTAAAAATTCCTCTGCTCTTTTAAATTGCTTTTTCCCTTATAATGCGAAAGGTTTGTTTTAAACCTATTTAAAGGGATTTCTTCTTCCTTCTGTTGTATTACCCCATCGGACCTGTGCCAATTGCTTCGAATATTTTGCCTCATCCCGATACATTTACTCCCTTTCCCACTCCGACCCCGATTGCGATTATATCATCGCATTGATATTTTTAAAAATCACAGTTTTCCACTGTATGTCCCACCTCCACGATATTTCGATTGCGATTATATTATGGACCCCACCCCCTTTCCCTTCGCTCCCTCTATTCGAAAAATCGGTTTTCCCTTCACTCAAGGCATAATTTCATTTCATTGTATTTCAAAAAGCATTTGATTAAAAGTCAGTTTTTCTTCAAAGTAATAATTGAAAGAAACAGTCAAAGGGCCGAGAGCTACAATGAGACCGAGATTTCTACAACAGCATGAAAATAGGATATGCTCTTCAAATTTTTTTTTTTTATTCAACAGCGTAATAGTGAAATCTGACAAAATGGTCAAGTGTAATGTTGTTCCTTCTTTTAGGCAGATTGTTGGTTGTTTTTTCTATCTTCGGATTTCAGTTCTTGAGCTGTTAAAACAACTCCCTTTTTCTCTGGATCTACATTCCCACATTTCAGCCTATTTAATGTAATTGTAAATCATTTGTAAAGCATTCTATAAATCAGTAAGTAGGGGAATAGTGTGGAAATCAAGGAGAACGCTCTGCCCTCCATTGTAACAGTTTTGGATAGGGAATTAATAAAGAGACGCAACTCTGATTTGTGGGATCCATGTGGTATGAAATTTGTTATTTGTTCTCTCTTTTGTGTTCATCTATAAATCATTATGTGTATCATCCTTCCATAAACTTTTCCATTTGAATGCTTTCAAGATAGAAAGGTAGAATCCATTCTTATGCTCTGCCTTGGGAAATCATTCATACTCTATGTTTTTCTTCTGCTTGAAAAGGATCCATCTTCTATGCCCTTTTCAGCTCCTCACCAGTCTTTCCAATCCATCCTTATTTAAACTTAATTGCTAAAATTCCTGCCTACCTTGCCCCATGAAATACCCTGTGTCCTAATTTAATTCCCCAGTTTCAAATTGTCCCATTTGTCCCGCACATCCCTGAAAAAAATCATTCATTTCATTAAAACACTTTTCCCATTCTTATACCTAGCCTAAAATTAGTTTATAATTGTACTTTATTGAATATTATTTCACGGAGAGAGCCCTCTCCTGACCTTGTAGGGCTAGCTACAAGGCTGAGCGTGGTTTAGATGTTACCCTGATTTCCCTTTTTCAGCCTGAGGTCTAGATCAGGTGATAACACCCTTAATCCATGTGAATAGCTTTAGTAAAGGGGGAATATGTGCTTCCCATAAAGACACATGGTTCATCATTAGCATGTAAATATTCTCCAGGATTTTGGGCATGCAAGGGGGGGATTCATGTTCATTATCCATGAATGGTTATTTATGAGTAAAAGTTATGAAATTACTGTCACAATAAAACTATGGAAAATAGTTGCCCTAAAACTATGTGGAAATTATTTCTTATATGTAAGAGAGATTGTTGTCATTGCATAAACTTGATTACAATTCATAATTCCTAGAGTCCCAAGTGATGAAATTTTCTGGTTAGCTTGTGTCAAAGCCTTGAAGGGAAGTGGGAGAGCCCAAGGAACTATATGTCAAAAAAAGAGATCATATTCATTAGGTTGTGCAACCTAGTGGAGAAAGATGGCTAGTGGATTAGGATAGTTGTGAGAGTTTACAAAGTATGGGTTTGGGAATTAGGCTATGTGAAGAGAGTTAGATCCAACCATAGGTGATTTCTTTCTTGTGGATTCATAGCCTAAACTCTAAGGGTGACCTGTATTACAAATAGATTAAGTGCAACAAATAACCTATGGTTGGGTGGAATGTCACTCTTGTACATCAAGTTGGTGGCTATTGGCACTTTTTAGTTTTTGACATGGGTTATTGCACGCGATGTGACCAATCCCCACTGGGTACTGCCCCTTGTGGCAATGCCCATGGATAGGCGTGGACTCACCCAGGGAAACTATGGGGGGTTGCGAGAACTAGTTTTCTGCAACTGGAAGGGGAATGGGATTTCGATCTAGGCCATTATTCTACTACGCCTAACTCCAATTTACATATATTTGGATTATATGTGAAACATAGATATAATGCCTTTAGGATCTAGAAAAAAAATATGTTGTTTCTAAATTCTATCTATTGTAAGCCTATAGGCAATAAATAAGAGAGTGCGAGGAAAAGAGTTGATGGCCAGATGAATGTGAAATCAATCCATAGAGAAGAAGGAGAGGTTTTGAGTAGATGTATGTACAAATTATGTGAATGAAATTAAGTTTTCATTATATGATTGTCTCTTCATGACGGTATAATTCCAATTTGAATGTACAAATTCATAATAAATGGTAGATCCTGGAAATCTATTATATGAAGGAAGCAATTTTTGTTATGGGATTTGAGGCACTTGAGTAAGGGAAGAATTTGGTACATGAATAAATATTTTGTGTGTTTGTTTTATTGCGGGATCAGAGAACCATAGCAAAAAGTGGTTAAAGGTGTATTGGCACCTTGATGTCGATAGTGCATTGGCATCTTAAAAGTAGAGAAGTCAGAGTTGTAGTTAAATGGATTTTCCTACATTAATTGGTATCAAAGTGGGTGTTCTCTTTGGAAAAGGAGTTAGAACGAGGTTGGTCCAGGGTTAGATCTTTGGAGGAGATCTTCGTGGAAGACAACAAAAAGAGGATATTTGTATAAACAGATTGAATTTAAATTCAAGTTGAAGAATTCGAAGAGGGTTTTACGAGTAAATTAATCTCGGGTAGAATGAGTGTGAACTCATAATAAGAGATGTCTTTGTTGTGATAAAGCATAAGTCAAATTCGTTCTTGCAATTTGAGAGTGTGTAGTTTGGCATGAAATAACCTTACTGCGAGAAGGAAAGTCGATTTATGATATGATCAATTTTCTGGTTATACAATCAGAGTGAATCTCTACATCTAGGAGATGGCAAGCAAGAGGTTATATAAGTCTTGTGTTGATTGAATAAGTGTCCACCACATAGTGATTAAAGTGAAGCTCGTAGAGGTGAAGCTCCAAGGGTGCACAAATATGCGTTGAAATGCAAGAGGCATGGTCAAATCATGATGACCATCTAAGGGGAAATGAACCAACACTCTATTGATTAAAGGTTGGGCTGAAGATTTGGATAACCCACAAGTCCGAGGAAATCGAACTATTGTGAGGTTGCTCTACATTGAGCAATGATTCAACACAAAAATAGAACGCTGAGAACGTTAAGTTAGGAAATATTTGAACAATTATACTTTTAAATTAAATATCCTACAGTCGTGAAATGTTGAGGTGATGTATAATTGGTGAAGGAGACCACTGTATAGTGAAATGTTGTGTGACCAAGCAGGAGAATCGTGGTCGCTCTATCGATCATAATGAAGATATGATTTGGCATGCATAACCTATGTCTTGATTTGGTCAAAATACTAGTTGAAAGAGGAATGCACCAGAGGAATAGATGCATATTCAGGTTTTCATGAACAAAGTAAAATTTTGGGCAAGCATTGTAGTAATTGGTCATTTGCAACCAAAGTGTGAAAGGATTGAGATTTATGGTAGATGGATAATATTTCTGTAACAAGAATTTCCTAATGGTTATTCTTCCAACATCAAGTTAAGGAATTTCATCCAAGGACGCTACAAAATTTCATCCAAGGAGCATGTTAAGGAAAGCACCCATATTTATATATGGTTGAATGGACTTGGGTTGAGTAGATACACAAAACTCTTCAAGTTGCATGAATCAAAGAAGGTTTTTCTACTTTGGGAGTAGAAGCATTTTTTTCTTTCTTTTTGTAGTAAAAGGATTGTGAAATCTACAATACAAGATTTGCAGACATATAAAATAGTTCTAACAAGAGAAGCTGGGTAAAATTGTGGTGAAGTGAATTAGTGCAGATTAGATGCATTATAATAATGAATATATATGTGGTTGATTGACATTGTTAAATTTTAATTTGTAGATAACAACAATTGATATAATAATTGTGGTAGAATAAGTTAAGAGATAGAGCTTGTAGGACTTGCATGAGTTCATGTTTGGTAAAATCCGATTAGTGAAATGTTTTTATATGATTAATTTGATTTTTAACAATAAATTAATATTTGGAGTTTAAACTATTGGAGAAAGAACATTGGAGTTCTTTGAAAACAAATATACTTTCAGGGGAAAGCATGTTCTTTGGATGAGGGATAACAATGGAAGAATGCAACAACATAATCAACAAAAGGATTGGACAAAATTGTAAAAATAGTATCCATGTTCGAAAGAGATCAAACAAGAGGTAATTTGGTATTTCTATTTTCAGCTACTTTGGGAAAGAGATTGGTGGATTACAATTAGGAGTGGTGGAAATGATTACAACAAGGGGACTGCAACGGAGAACAAGTAATGTTATAGGATACTATGGAAAATAACATGTTCCAACTAAAAGTTGGAAGGAAGAGGATAGGCAATGTTCTCAAAGAGGTGAGCTAAATAAGTGCATAAGCCAAAAGAGTAAGAAGTGCCCAGAAGGAGGTTCTAGTGGAGAGAACCTAATGATACCAAAATGCTTGTCTAAGGAGAAAGATTAGTAAGGTATTCAGTAACAAGAAATGGAGAAGCCTTGTTATAAAGGCTTTATTGCAACTCACAATCAACAAGAGAAATCTCATAGAGAAAAGAGAAGTATGACTAGTGATGGTCATAATAAAGGTTCATAGGGAAGCGATAGGAAATCAAATCATGATAATTGATAAAGAAGTAGTTGCCATGAAAGTATAACTAGATGTGATGATGGAACTGCTACAGGAAGGTGATGAAGACCAAAGGTATATATGGACTTTATAGAAGAGAGTTAAGTGGAATTTGTTGCAAGTGAAACTAAGGCAAAGGATGGATGCCCAATTGAGGAATGAGAAGCTCAACGAAAGCATTCGTGACAGAAGGAGGATGTAACACCCTCTTCTCATATCTACCCAGTAACCAGCCAACTAGGGTAAACATGTGATGAGAGGCTACTAATATGAGATTCAACCCCCTAGATGACCTTAAGGAAGTGGAACCGACATAAACATAAAACAAACACACCTTATATTACATCATTGACATCCCTAGGAGGTAACTGAACCTCTTAGGGCCTTGTTCCCTAAGGGGGGACTGATTTTTAGCCCCTCTAAGGCTCAGTGGTTGGCTTGTAAGGGCAAGGGAGCGATTATATACCCTATAGACACGGGATAGCCTTGGCAAGGTAGTGGCTAAGGCCCAAACAATCAATTTTATGCCTGTAGCTCCGTGATTTGTGCCACATTTTCAGCCCCTGAGCACAGGTCACTGCCCATAACTTCCTGTAACTCCATGAGAGGGTAGATTAAAATAAAAAAAAAAAAAAAAACATACGGAAGTAATCACATCAACCAGAATTCATTTGATCCCACCCAGCCATGACAAGCATTTCGTAAAAAATGTCACAACATAGCATCTTTAGGTATAAACAACAGATTTAAACAAAGGGGTCTCTTTCTTATATGAGAATGGCTAAGAAGCATTGCTCCCCTAGATCATAAGTTATCATACAATCAATTTCACCATATATACATGGGATAATAATTTACATGCAAAAACATGAATAGAGCCATACATAATCACTGATCGAATGCTTGCTTATAACCAGCAAATTAACAACAAAAATACCATGAATACAATAGCAATGAAATCCATACATAAACTAGTATAGTTACATACCGAATACCGGAGAAATGAGCTCTTCATTATTGAATGTCAAAACCAACTGGAGATGGGAATTCCACATTCCACTCGACCATAGATTGGTTTAGCCAAATCTACTTTAGCCAATCACCCCCGTGCCATGTTCCAAGCATGAATGTGGGAATTAAACCAAAAGAACCAACCAGGGCATCCCGAGGCTAAACCACCCCACCCACATCAATAAACATGTCATAACTATCTTTACCATGATCTACCCCGATCACTACGCCAACACAAGCATGGATATCATCGGATTCTCTCTGCCTAAACCGTAAGGAAGTTTCCTATCTCCTAGTCTCTTAGGCTTTACAGCAACCCACAATCTGAATCGGGGTTACTAGGCCCTAAACTAAGACATACTCTCCAGGATTTACCGTAATCCCAAAATAGGGATTCCTAGTCTTGTAATGGAGAGTAAACCACCACCTTTGAGGCTTTACCACAACCCACAGTCTGAATCAGGGGTTACTAGGCCCTAAACCGAGGCAAAAAATGAACTGGTTCTATATCATTCAAATATCCACCTCACTCAACTTCGAATCCATCTGGTGATCCAACTAAACCAAAACATGAGAACACCACAACACCATGGCTATCCAGAAATGGCAAGGCTAGGCTAAATACACGGTCACACATGGAAAAACCCATGCCAAGATAGCAAAGAACCACATGCAATACCATGCATGCCAAATCTAGCAAGGAAAATACACATGCAAATCGATACCTTCCAAGAATCCTCTTATAGCTGCTTGATTCCTGTTCCTCCTTGCTTGCTTCCTCCTTTTTCCTATTTTCTTGCCTTTCTTGCTCAAAATTCCAAAGTGCTCGAAAAACTCTAAGTGTCCAAGGGTGTGTGTGTGTGAGAGAGACAGAGAGAGAGTGAATAATGAGAGATCCATAAGTGTGAGCAAAATCTTGCCAACTGATCCTTAGAATCCTTTTTAAAGATTAGGCCTCTATTTTCTTCATTTTCCATTATTTTCCTTCATTGTCCTCCTCACATGCAACCTGTGACCTTTCATCTCCCTTTTCTCCTAATTTCCATTATTTTCATAAATAAATGTGCCAAAATTCCATTTGCCTTTCCAAATTCCTTTTCCTTTGCCTTTTCCAATTTCCTGAGCGATATTAACCAAAAATGAACAACCACTAGGATGTTTTGCCCAGCATTCATCTTGGAATACGTGTCCCATCCATCGCGATTATATTTTTCCTTTATTATATTTTACATGGAATTTTACCAGGGTTGTTACAGAACCCTCCCGCTTGGGGGACACCGTCCTTAGTGTTCAACCACACATATACCTCAACAAAACTGCTGAATAGAAACCATATTACGTATAGAGCTTTATAACAGAGCTCATTGCAGTATTTACAATGAATAACCTACTCAAAAGCAAACATAAGTGTGTGTATTGGAGCTTTATAACACGACTCATTACGATATTTACAATAATATACACATATACACATTTTCTCAACCAACAAATAAAAGGATATGATGCTTGTATCTGCAACAAGGGAATCTAGAGGCTCACACCTCCACCCTAAAAGTATTACCAGGATTCACCTCTTTTCCAGGAAGTCCAGAATCCACTGCCAAATCCAAAGCTGCATCCAATGTCCAGAGTTACAATCCTGTGCCACTTGTCCTGTTAGTGAAAAATTATCGGTTCATTATTCCAAGGCACACTCCCAATGTGCATTTGATTCCATATAGCAATGCTAATGACCAAAACAAATCCACCTCGACCTTCCATTATCTACTATGCAGTCCCTCAAGCAATCTAGTAATCCCCTTCCATGCAGTCACTCACCTTCCAAGTTCCCCAGCATCCCCTAGCCTGGGCGATCCATCCCTTGGCAAGGATTCTTCGCATCAGAAGATATAAAACCAAGGGATATACCTGCCTCAAAACCATCATACCGGTCTCTTTTCCTTTGAGATGATTTGGTCAATAATCATGCCAAAGCATCTATAATGTTTTGTTTGTATTTTTTTATTTTGGAGGACCAATGTATAAGATAATTTCTAGCAAATAGTTATGTATTTAAATCTTATGGATACCATCAGTAATTAAAAGTAAGGGCTGCTTGTTCATCTCATAAAGTTATTAAGATTTTATAATTTGATTAAGTGGACTTATGTAAGAGAATATGGTTATTAAATATTCAGATTGAATTATTCAATAAATCATAAGCTGGAAAACCCTTAAACAATGTCTATAAGTCCAACAAAATATAATTTAACATCATCAAGATGCTCACAATTTATAAATAAAAGGGACTTACATAAAGAGATTGTCAAGTAAATCATTCTTTGTAATAATAATAACTTCAGGAGGAATTATAAGATTGTTGAAACACAATCAACCTCGCCTAGTAATATTGATAACACTTAAATATATGAAGAAACAAAATGGCTAAAAATTGGAAAAAAATCACAGAGAAAACAAAGCTATATGAGATAAGTTCAGAATCCTTCTTGTATTATTGATGATCAAAAAGACTTGTAGAATTTCTGCTTACAAAATTCTCTCGTCCAAGGGTGCAACCTCGGATACTTCAATGAATGAAGTATTTATACAAAATTTAAAATATTATAATCAATGTCTAAGTGACAAGGCAAACTACATTTTCTGAAAAATGAACGGAAAGGAAAGAAATCGATCTAAAAGGAGTGGATATGCGTTTCTGGCCCTGTTCTGCTGGAAAGTTGTTGGTGAGTCACCACCTTTTTAGTATTGCGCTGGAAAAATTGAGTGTTGTGCTGGCACGATGACTTGTTCTTTGCTCTTGGTATTCACAAATATTGTCTCATCGCTCTTCATCCAGAATTGAAGCTTTAATAACCTTGCAGTAGATTTCATCTACCTCAGTGTACTTTGTAAAAGTTGGTTTTACAGCGAAAATGTGTTTTATTTCATGGTGAATAAAAATGATATTTTCGACTGCTTTATAAAATGCTTTACCTGTCATAGAACCATGAATAGAGGACAGAGATGCAGACCTTATGTTTCTTTGAGCTTTTTCATATAAACTTCCTCGGGCATTAATTTAACATTTATAACAAATAGTGATGGCATACCATTTTTAATCAATGCATCGATCCTTGAAAGAAACCTGTTGATTGCCACATCAAGAGTGCAACACTTATCTGTTGACTGTACTACTTGTGCAGGTAAATTAAACACATTTCACAATATTAATCATATCAAACGCAAGACGGGAACCAAAACATCAGTCATGTATTAATAAGGAGAGATAAAGAGATTACAACCAAATGAGCCTTGACGTCGTAGCCTCCTTCAGCGGGTCCAGTCAAAACGTGTCTCAAGAATTTGTCGAGGAATTGTACTTGGCGAGGCAATAAGCCTAGGCTCTCTCTCGACAATGGATCTCTCTGCTCTATCTCACACCAGCAATTCAGACTGTTCTGCTATTCAACCATTTCAGCTGGCTGCATTTATGTGAGAGAGATGTATTTATAGGAGAGGAGGAAGAGGTTGGGATCCCTCATATGGTGGAAGGGAGGCCTTATCCTTTGGGAGGTCGCTGAAATGTAGGAAACAAGAACCCATAGGAAGGTGTTCGATGTTATTCAGTCGAACAACCCATGTTGACTTTGCTCACGAAGTGGTTAGCAATGGAAACTTCGCTTCTATTTTAAAAAACTTTCCAAAAACAGCTCGACGCGAGTAGTCCACTGAGATAGAGCACCAATGGGCGCGAGGCCCAGCGTTAATTTCTGTATGGGCGCAAGGCCATAACTACCTACCAGCGCCGACCCAAAATCATATGTTTTTGAGAGTCTGCTCCAGGAATAGTCAACAGAGAAAATGTTCTTCTCATCCTAAAGGATGCAATGACACTTTTGGCAAGGTATGAAAATACACAACAGTCACAGGAATGGCCCTCTAATGTGCGGGATGGGGATTGCAGGGACGGTGAAAAAATACTGTGTAACATATGCCCCCTAAAGCATGAGGTCCGAGAGAGAGGGAGGAGTGAAATGCTTTACGAGAACGCGTTCAAACCAAACACCGCCGTCGGAAGACTTGCAAGTACAAGTACAATTGATATCTCTGATATAGGACCATGTGGTATGGGCGCAACCATCCATAATACTCATACGAGCTATGGATGCAACCATCCAGCAAGAAGGATCAATAAATAGACTCAGGTATGGTCTCAACCATCCAAAAAGAGTCATGTGTATAATCAAGATAAACCAAAACGATCTCACAGCCTGGATTTTATAAGACAAAACCTAGAGCCTTGCGCTCCATCTCGACCCGAACAAGTACAAATTCAAGCATGTGAATATGTGAGCTGAAGGCGAGCATGCAAGAAAATCACCTGATTACCAGCCAATGATGAAAGTTGTTTACAGGCATGAGAGAAACCACCAATAATGACAATGGCTCTCAAGGTACAACTAGTACAATCCATGGAATGTGAACAGTGATCTGGGGTCGAACACCCACGGAATCACTCGATCGAAGGCCAATGATGAGAACCTGTCGTTGAATGCAAAGAAATTTCCATTGAGGCATGCAAGCTCCAAGGTACCGGGAGGGAGTCTCTAAATAAACTTCCTGGACAGTGAGCTGAAGTCGACAAGAAGTGACCTGGTCTAAGGAGGGCCATAATGTTTCCCACATCATCGACACGAGACAGAGGAATAAGATGATAATGAATCAAGACCGAAGTAGAGGATCAAAGGTTGAAAACTGTAGAGGGAAACTTCTCTTGAACGTATTAGCGACACGACTCCAGAATTTGGCAGTATTTGACATCAAGGGATCTGAGGTCATGGTGACGTTGCAAAGAGAAAATGACAGGTCAAAACATATTAGCCAAACCCATGGAGGCAAAAATGACGAAATGAGATGTCCCTGACCCGACATGAATGCAAATGAGTGTCATGTTCAAGAGCGACATACTGCCGACATGACTGAGAAATGGTTCCATTTTCCCCCACCATTTTTGGTGAGTACCCCAACTATTTTTGGAAACAAGCTTGAAGGGGATAACATGTGCTTGTCATATAAGTTTGTCCTTCAGACAAATCCATCCTAGTACATTTTACGAGCCCTAGGAAGGAGGAACTCGGTTACATCATGGTGACGGCTTCCGATGTCATTTAGGTTTTAACGAGTCTGACAAAGGAAGAACTCGACATCTTTTCATGTTTAGAGAGTTTGAAAAGGAGTGGAAAAGAAAACTCCAACAAGTCCCTTTTCGTAGGTAATCTCACAGATCCGAAAAGGTAGAAAACTATGTCTGAGAGAACCTCTTAGTCGTGATAGGCTAAGGTATTCCATTTTCGTAAATAATCTATCCCAACCCGAAAAAGGGGTAAACGTATACTGGGTAGATATCGTTTCACAACCTTTAACGAGTTCAAAAGGACAAGAATTTTGGCAACCTTTTCAATTTTCGAGAGTTAGAAAAGAGCTGAAAGATGACTCCAAGGGTGACTTTTTTCGTGTTTTTAACGAGTCCAAAAAAATTATAAAATACAACTTGTCACTTTATCGTCGTCATGTTGAAGACCCGTCGTTGCACAAGAGACACACGTAAAACCCATTTTTCAAAATAAAATAGCGAAATAATCAAAAAATATGCTTCAAAACCTAATTAGGGTTCCGAAAAGTTTTTAAAATGCCAAAAATGGTTAAAAAAAATAAAATTACTTTTCACTTTTACCTCTTGTGAACAAATTTTCACCCTTTTCATTGTGATTTTGCGGAGCTGACAACGGGAAATCCAGAAGGCTAATCGCGAATCCATCTGTTCCAGGTAAGAACTCAAATCCTTCCATGCATTTTGATATTATTTTCATTGCCTGCTATCCATTTTGTAGATTTATGGGGGAATTTTTGTAAAAATTAGGGTGCAGCGGTCAGCGTGGGTATCGGGCATAGACTCGCGCCAACCGGCCTTAAAATCAAACGGGGGTGTGCCAACCGTGGCCACGATGTTTTAGCTCGCAAATTTAACAAGTGAGCTCAATTTAACCACCTCAAAACTATATTATTTGACTAATGACAACCATATGGATGTTTTTGCAGGTGAAAAAGAACAAAATGGTGATCGAATGGAAAGAACGAGAACATAGTGAAGAATACAAGGAAGCCATGGGCAATGTGAGATGCATGGAAGTTCTTAGGAACCGTGGGCTTAAGAAATTATTCATGGCACCATGTCTCAGAGCTCAACTGGAGCTATTGCAGTACTTGATCAGTGTCTGGGACATTGTTCAGGAAAGATTCATTATTCACGATCAGGAACTTGAGATTGAGGTCTCAGATGTTTATTTCATAACTGGATTGTCGCAGAGGAGGGCAGTACCAATCCTGACAGGTACTTGACCCACAATGGAAAAAATGAGCATGGTTATCGACAAAGTGTGCCGATGAGCACGGAAAGGATCCAAAAGCGGGAAGGTGGACATCCAAACCATTCCCGATTTGGCTCTCAAAGTAGTGCTACACACCATCACACGAGCTATTGGAGTGTAGGCTCCACATGAGGCCACAAAAACACAGTTACTTCTTGTTGTGGAGTGCATGGCACCAACTCTCTACAACTGGGCAGAGGCAGTAAAAATCAACATAAAACGCCAGTTGACAAAATGCAAGAATGGTAAGCTAAAGAGTTCGGCTACGAGTCCATCTTGGTACCTTTCATCTTGGAATAGTTACCAATTTTCCAACGTCAGGAAGTGATAGTTCCGACACCACCAGCCCAGGAGCCACGGATTGTCCGTTGGGCGACTTTGATGCCGAGATCAGGGGGCGGTCAACAGATGTCCTAGAGACCGGAGTTCTTTGAGTGGACCCACCGATAGCTGATCGTCGTGGAGGACTGGCCCTATTCTGGCACAGACTTTACCAGTGATGCATACCTCCCACTCCCAGCAGGAGAGGATTGGGATGAAGTGTTGGGTAAGACTTTTTTTTTCTTTTTTTTCAATGAGTATTATGATTTTTTTTATTATGTATTCTCCGGAATTAATCCGTGTAATTGCAGATGTTGGCCCAGAAAGACCTGCAGGCATGTCTCCAATAGCATGGAGAATTCCTCGTGATTTTGATATGGCCCCTCATGGTCAGGGAGGCGAGGAGGAGGAAATCATATGCAACTTGGAGGGAATCTCCTGTGGGATCCCTGACTATGTGAGATTCGATGATGTCCCTCGTGCGTACCAGAGACACACTGCAGGAGTGTCAAACCGTGTTCACCGCTTATTGAGGCGGCTCCTACGGGCAGTGATGTGCTATCACGAGCGTCACACCGACTAGACACCTAGGTTTTTATTTCCGTATATTTTTTGAGAGACATGATATCTCAAGATGTAACTGAGACATACATATTTTTTGAACTTATGATGCACATGGATGCAAAAAACTCGATATATATATACCTCTATTTTCCTGTTATGAATCTTGTCATGTGATGACGATGTTTTACAAATTACGCAAATGTCTATCTAATACAATATTAGCTACTCTATCAGTTAATGCATTCATTCATCTAGGAATATGTTGATACGTGATGTAATCAAAATGTCTTTCCAGTAAACGAACACGCAAATACAACCTTAAGATTTGAGGATGTCTAACAGAATAATGCCCGTTAAGCTGAAGAACAACAAGTTGTGAGTCTAGGTTAAAAATCAATGCACGAATGTCGAGAGCAATGGCCTCGGTCAATAGTTCAATAACAACACTATATTCAGCGACATTGTTTGTAGTTCATCCTAGACAAATACCTTGTAGGTCTACCAACTCACCAGTAGGATTATAAATCACCGAGGATGCAGAAGACAGGTTTCGTGTACTACGAGAGGCACCATCCGCGAAACCAACATAAGGAGTAATAGACATCTACACAATAAGTAACGATCCAATAATCAGGATCACACTCGCAAAGCACACCAAGCCAAAAAATGTACAAAAAATGAAAGGACATCTATGTACAAAAAAAACATGCACGAAAGACTCATGCATAGTACTTTTTAAGATACAACCCATTTCTGGGTTGATCCAGAGGATGACCTTCATAATCAATAAGCTCATAAGCCCCATTATACGAAACACGCTTAACAATGTAGGGCCCATGCCACATGGGTTGAAATTTGTCTGCCCCCAGCTTATCATGAGCGTGGTCGTATAGGAGGATGAGGTATCCTTCTATAAAGGAACGAGGGGAAACATACTGGTCAAAATGAGCTTTGACCCACTTTTTCCGTGCTTCTATGACAAAAGTAGCAAAGCGGCGAGTTTCATCAAGCCTCTCTAAATATAGGAGACGCTCTTCTTCCGGTGATGTATTCGGCAACAAGTCAACAACTATCTTGAGAGAAGGTATTTCACATTCAGTCGGAAGGGTAGCTTCCAGACCATAGTCAAGTTGGAATGGAGTGAATCCAGTCACATCCTTCACTGAGGTTCGGTAAGCCCAGAGAGCTGAAAACAACATGAGATGCCAGTTTCACTTGTGCATCCCGATCGTACGTTGAAGCATAGTGACAAGAACTTTGTTCACGGCTTCAACCTGGCCATTGGCCTAAGGGTAGTACGACATTGAGCTGTCGTGACACAGACCCAAATTAGAAGTGAACTCAGCCACCATGTAATGATGAAAATGAGATCCATGATCGGTAACAATGGCTTGAGGGACACCAAACCTAGTAATGCCGTGATTGAATATAAATTGAACGATTGTCTTACCGTCAACTGTAAGTGTAGGCATTGCTTCGGCCCATTTTGTGAAGTAATTAATGATGAAGATAATATAAGCATGCCCCCCAGCCGAGTGAGGGTTACACATCATAAAATTGATGCCCCACTTCATAAAGGGACCAATGGTAATGACAGGATGAAGATGCGAGGGTGGCGCACACATCTTGCGCTGATAAATTTGGCAATCATGGCACTTATGGACAACAACAATGTAGTCTTTAAAGATGGTGGGCCAAAAATACCCAGCACGAAGAATCTTCTGTGCAGTAGCATATCCATACATGTGACCGCCACAGGCACCACTGTGACAATCATTTAGGACCTTTTCAGCCTCCTCGAGAGTCAAACACTGGCAGAGAATGGAATCAACTCTGATGCAATAGAGTGTATCTCTGATTATGCAATAGGGTTGTGATTGATGATGGATGCATCAACGTGAATCCTTCGAAAAATCATATTGGAAGGTGGAAATCTGAAGATATGCGATGATATCACCATACCAAGGATCGAGGGTGCTAATAAGAAAAAGCGTGTCATTCAGAATGCGTTCCTAGGAAACAAATGGAGCAGATTTGGAAGGGAGAGAGAAGATTAGATCGACGAAAAACCATGACTTCTTCGACTTGGCGGTAGAAAACTCCGAATCGAACTCTTGGAGGATAGAAATTCTCTTCGAGTATTTGCCCCCAACAATTGACGAGTTAATATGTCAGTCACAGGGTTGCAATCATAAATCACAGTCACTATGCGCAACAAAATGTAGTGACGAAAACATTGAACAGCTTGGACAACGACCAACGCCAACTTCTTGACATGTGCATAGCGTGTTTCAGTATCAAGAATATTACGAGACAGATAGTAAATGACATGCTCATCACCATCATCATCGTCCTGTACCAGAACCATGGCGATAGTGCTAAATGCGACAGCCAAATAGAGGGAGTAATCGTGATGATAATTGGGAGGACACAACAAAGGAGCATTGACCAACAACGTCTTCAGTGCGTCGAAATATTTGTGGGTGATATCATCCCAAAGGAACGAGACTCCTTGCTTAAGTAATCGCGTAAATCCTTTGGCCACTTCTGTATAGTTAGGTATAAAACGGTGCAGGAAATTAGCTTTTCCGTGTAGGCTCTACAGCTGATGTAAAGAGGAAGGGTAGGGGAGATTAAAAATAGCTTCAACTTTGAAGGGATCGAGACGAATCCCATCTTTGGAAACGATAAACCCTAAGAGTCTACCAAAGTCAACGCAGAATATGCACTTATGCGGATTAAGCGGAATGTTATAGCGTAGACAACAAAGAAGGATCTGACAAAGATGATCATGGTGGTATTTACGCTTAGCTGAATGGGCTGGAAGGTCATCCAGGTAAGGTTGAACAATGTGCTTGATATCGTGGAAAGCATATGACATTGCCCACTTAAATGACAGGTAGGAATTTCATGCACCACTATACTTGGGTCGATGCCAGGCATTTCTTCGTAAGACCACACAAAAACATCTTGAAAATCACAGAAGAGACTAGTGTAGAACTTGATCTCATCGGGAGAACAGGTCACCCCAATATGGATGTTCTCGACAACCCCATGTTACACAACATTTTGTCACTGTCCCTGCAATCACCAACTCTCACATTGGAGGGTCGTTTCTGTGACTAATAAGAAGTTTCATGCCTTTCAAAGACCATCATTGCATCCCTTTACATGAGATCAATATTCCTCCTGTTGACAATTCCCTGAGCAGGACTGTAAAAACCCTTGTTTTTGGCTTGGCGCAAGTAGCTAGTTACACTCCCGCGCTGAGCTGGAAAATTAACACTGAGCCTGCACCAGTTGGCACTCTATCCCAGTTAAGCACCTGCGCCAAGCTGTTTATGGAATGTTTTTTAAAAATAGAGGCGGAGGTTCCATTCCAACCACCTCGAGGATGAATCATTGGGAGTGGTTGAACTGAAACAACCACGGACTCCCTCCTTTAGTTAGTAGTTTCCCCCTCCCTTGGAACTCTCCTAAAGGATAGGACTCCCTCCCACCTTTGTAGGGATCCCAACCTCCTCCTTTTCCTCTATAAAAGAAACTATCTCTCTTATCATCAACTAGCTTAA